>WEKX01029567.1:307930-362466 GCA_013390025.1 Pitta sordida | reverse complement strand
GGGGCCGCCTGCCGCGGCAGTGGGTGCGCGGTGGGGCAGGGGGATGTCTGCGGGCGTCGCATCCCTCCGGGTGTCCGCGCCCGGCCCCGGCGGGGTAGAGCCTCCTGGATCCGCAGGAGTGATGCTGCTGGCCGAGGGGGAGAGATTTGCGCTCTGAACGCGTCCGCAGCCGGCGGATTTCGGCGAGCAGGCTGGCACAAGTCCTCTCGCAGGTGTGAGCAAAAAAACACCCGTGTGCCTTGTCTCAAGTACACCTCTATGTGAAGGCACACACCCCCACCCTCCCCCAGACCCGCGGGTCCTGTCCCTGCTTGTCCCGAAGCCGCTCAGGTCGGGCCTGGGGAAGGTGTGGGCTCTGCCCCTGGAGGTGCCGCTGTGCAGGAGGGCACTCGGCTCTCCGTGCGTTTTTGAACGAAATGTCAGCTATCCCGCAGAACTGGCCGTTTTCTATTCTCAGTCCCAGTGGAATACTTGGTGTCAGTATAAATAAGCACTAAAAATAGTCAGGAAGGGAAGCAGCCACTGGTTTCGTTGACTTTTCCAGAGACCAAAATGAACTCGGTTTTCCAGTGGTCGCTGGTCCGAGTGCTCAGAACACTGTGGTCGTTGGCTGCAGCATACGCTGTCGCTTGACGAAATCGCACTGCCTGTTCGCACAAATTAAAGTGTAAAGAACAAAGTTCCGGAAGAAATTAAGAATATAACTTGTTTACATAGACATCTGTGGAGCAGAGTTCAAACACGACCATCTGGAGTTGTATTGCTGCCACTTCTAATTATCACAACGATCTGGGAGAGCAGCTGCCAGCTTTGCTTTGTCATAGGTCAGCTCTTGAGCAGTGTCCACCCGACCCTTCCAAATGAGTGTGTAATCAGTCCCACGTCCACCGAGATGGGACCAGCTTTGGGCTCCTGTCTTTCAAGTGGAAATTTCCATATCCTATCTTTCAGATGCTTTCTGAAACTTAAAAGGGAACAATGCTGGCAGCTTCCGTAAGAAACTTGCCTAAAAGAGCAAAAATAATGTAATGACAGGCTGAGCATCTTGATAGGAAGTTTGCAGTTGTCTGTTGAGTCAAGTGTACAAACAATTGTAGCTATTTCTTTCAGCTGCCTTGTGCTCGGGCTCTCACAAAGCATTTTTCTGTATACCCAAGGCAGTGGTCTTAGACTTCCATGATTAAAAAAGAGACTTCTGCAGCTGACAAAGGCCGTGCTGGGAGTGTGAACCAAACTGTGCTCGAAGGCTTGTTAAAAGAAATCCGGTTAATTGCAAGCCAAGCGACTCAATATCCTTTCTCTTGCTGTTCTAGGATGGCTTCTGTCGCTTCTTCGGCAGACACGGCACCGAGGCAGCTGACCAGAACAGTACCATTGGCAATGCCATCATGGCAGCCGCAGCGGGGATTGGAATGGCAGGATTGGCTTTTCTCTTGGTGCGGTAGGCTGGTGGACGGAGCTTGCCATGGGAATGTACTCTCAAGACTGACAATTTACCAGATTTCACTTTATTTTCTATAGAACAGACCCTCTAAGAAGAAGTCTATATTTTTAAACAGGATCAGAAAACTGCCTCACCAAATCCTTGGCTATACACTGCTTCACCCAGTAACAGCACAAACAAATGTGTACTAAAGCACTCTTTGTGCATGTTCAAAACATGTTGTCTCCAAACATCCTCTGGACTTTCTTTTTGAAGGTGTAACCTAAACTTTAGCATGGTTCATGTACTGTAACTTCTGAGTGCTTGTTGTTGTGCTAGGAAAACATTATGGTGGATTTGCTACTAAGCCCTCTGTTCAAGATGTCTTATTTACACGGAAGCAAGTCTTGGGACGTGCCTTCCATTAATACTGTAAAGTGGGCAAAAAATGACTGTGATTTAACGTGGTTTATAGCTTCAAACACGGTGCACAGCACTTGTTACTGAAAAGGAACTCATTGGTTGATTTAGAGCATTTGTGCCTGTGATGAAAGAGGCATTAGGCCTTTGTGTAACATAAGACTGATTTCATTACACTACAAGAAGATAAGTATTGATACAGGACCGTAATGGCTGCAGTACTGGTTCTTACTGAAAGGAAAGGAACTTAAATATTAAACCTTAATTGGTGTATTGAAATCCAGTGGAGGCTGGAATTTCTCTGGATTTCTGTGACAAAATGAGAATTTCCATATATCTTAATATATTTTTGAAGTATTTATCACTGTATAATACTTGTAGCCATGACATCTTTATTTTTGTTTAAAACTTAATACTGGTTCTTGTCACTCTAGTGCGTATCAAGTGTTGTCTTGTTTGAGTAATATTTCACTCTGTTTTCAACATGCTGTGTATTTGTACAAATTGCCTTATGTTTCCTGTAGCTTTTTAATAACGTTCCTAGGTTACACATAGTCTGTACAATTTTACTTTCGTGACTTCAAAGCTGAATAAATGTTATTAATTATTTTTGTTTTTAAAAAAAAATCTTTCTGATTATTTGTATGGGTGATGGTCCTGAGACAGTGGGTGCTTTGGTGATTACCTAGATGCATCAGTTTTTATTCACCATGCTGGACCTTTGACCTCAAATAAGGAGCTGTATGGCACCAGAGCAGTGGGATACCAGTCTTCGATGCAGTCCAGAGTAAAGCTGACACAGTCTAAGGGGAAAATCCAGTGCAAAAGGCCCATCTTTACCACTGTAACTGGAAACAACGTGATGTTGTAGGCCAAAACTTTACTAACATAACTGGATGCAGTCAGACTGCTCCTGCTTGTAGAGTGACTGAGCTTTTTCTTTGCTGAGACTTGCTGCTGCCTCTCTCTCTCACACATGTATGCTTTTTTACTAAAACTGGAATTTCTGATGCATATTGTGACGACAACTGTGCAAGAAGTGATGGACCCAACCTTCTTGGATTAGTAATACCTAGAAGCTGTAATTTTTGAGGGTGTTGGACTTCATTTTACTCTTTTAAAAAGTAGTCTCATGTTCCTGTCTCCAGGGTGGTGGCTCTGATGCCTGCTAAGCAGCGCAAGCTTGTTCAGCCCCTCTCCCTGGCTGCCTGTTGTCCCTCTACACTGCCCTTTGAGAGGGTCTGCCGCTTCATGGGAAGAGCACCTGATGGGAGGCAAACTTCCTCTTGGGAAAGCTCAGCATGGCAGCCAGGTCAGTATTGCTGTGGCTGGCAGTGGTCACCCTGCTGCTTCTGCTGGCCACTAGGCCCCGGGGCAGGGATGCAGTGGGGCTGCAGCCTTGTGCCAGACAGAGCAGCATTGTGCCAGCCGGACACAAATGTGAGGAAAGGACAAAAAGGGACATTCAGGGACATAAGTCCAGTGGAGGCAGTAAGGAGCTGGTGGTCCTCCCCCTCACACTGCCTGCTCTGAATAAATGTCTCCTTGTTCTCCAACTTCCAGTTCTCTAAACTCCAGCCTACCTCCTCTCAGCAAAAAAGATTAAGAGCCTGTGGTGCAGGACAGTCTTGCTCAGTTCCTCTCTCAAGTTCCCACAGGGATGATCTGGGCTTGTGGCAGCTGGATGGTCTTGAGGTTGCCGTGCCTGAAACTTTGCAGTGGGAGTGAGCTGGCTGGTGCTGGGAAGTGAAGGTAGTTTCCAAAGCGTGGGATGCTTAGGGGGATGTATGATGAAAAGCCTGGGAAACAAGAGGGCAAGAAATGCTTTGAACAGAGGTCAAATGTCTCTAGTACCAAGCAGAACAAAGATAAAATATCTGCATCTTGATTTTCGGTGTAATCTGATCTGGCAGGCCCCACACAAACAATAGTGGAGAGGATATTATGCTGCTTTTTACAGTGTGCTCTGGAAAAGTGAAAAAAATCCCAGCCTGGAAATGTCCTTGAACAAAGTCACATCAGCTTTTGGTAATAATCTGACCCTTTCCAAAGTGCAGTGTGGAGAGCATCTGCCACTTTTTCTTGGCATGGGAGAAGCTGAGGGTGGACTTTTTAAGAGCTAGGAGAGCTGGGAGGTGCTGGAGGAAAGCTGCAAGGCTTAGGAGGCTGCAGTGCAGCTCAGCAGCGTAGCAGCAATGATGCCAGTAGCTTCCCAAAGCCTGGAGCTAGGCTGGTCTTTGCTGTGAGCCTGCATCCCAGAGTGCTCTGCTCAGCCCTCTGAGAGCTGAGGGCACAGTCCAGGCTGCCAGACCAGCACCACGCTTCCTGAGCCACACTCAGCTGACGTCGGGATGCAGCATTGAAGACTAGGGCTTAAATCACTAAAGCCCCATTGAGCCCAGGCCAGTTTAGACTGGCTTACGTTTATGTGACTGTTACGATTTAAAAAAAAAAATTATTTCAGTTTCAACCTGACAGCTTGTCTCAATGAAGTCCTGTATTTCAATTGAAAACTGCTGCTCATCCGCTTTTCTGCCTCAGAAAAGGGAAGCAAAATGCTGCTGTTCTTTCTTTAAATGCAGAAGAAAACTAGGTAATGTTTCGGTACAAGGCTGTATATAATCCTCATGACAGCTTTCAGCTCTCCAGTGCTGGTGTATTTTCCGGGTGTGTGGTGGAGGCAACAGGCTCGTCCTGTCTGTAGATCAGTGTGTGGTAATTGCTGCAGGTTCTGCTGGGGCACCAGCGTGCCTATGCCTGCAGAATCATGGGTTGCTTCAAGGCACCAAGTGTTGGCAGGCTCTTATGTTTGAGGGAAAAGGAGTGAAGGTGCTGGCTGAGCTCCTCCCTTGCCTGGCTGCTCTTACCAATTTTGAGTCTTTCCTGCACTGCTGCGTACAGAGACTTTTGCAGGGATGAGGGGTGGAGACGGCAGTGTTCCCATCTTGCAGTGGTATTCACAGTGGTCTCACTGGGGCTGTTGGTGTTATCTGCCTGTGCTGCACCTGCTCCTTATGCAGCTCCCTTCTTAAGGGCCATGCATTGTAACCAGGGGCCAGGGCTGCCGTGCTGTTGCAGGAGCCCAGCTGTCTGCTCATTAAAGGAAAAAGCAATTTACTCATCAGGCTTCTTAAGAGCACCGAACTAGCCAGTGAGTTTCTTTCTGACTTGGAAAAAATGAGATGATGTTAGAACTCAAAAAACGTGAGTTGCAGAGTGGTGTTATATGGCAGTTGATGAGTTGCTTTGCTGTGGTATGCAAAAAATCTGGTTTGGCATGTCTTGCAGGAGAAATTGGTGCTGGTGCTGTGTTCTTGCACGCTGCCATCATGAGGGGGTGCAGCACAGTTCTGACCTGCAGGGTGGTACCCAAGCCTGGGTAGGATGAGAGAACCCTGTTACAAATGACTCAGTAATTGGGCAGCCAAACCCCCCCCCCAAGAAATCACTGGAAAGAAAAAAGGTCAAGTGCGTGCCATTTATTCACATAATTTCACTTCCTATGCTTATTCTGTTTAGATAATGAAAACAAACTTCTGGGTTTCACTTCTATTTCTCCGGCTGCTTTCCATACCAGACTCGAGCTGGGCTGTCCCTGCCAGGGAAAGATACTGTGTGGGAAGAGTGGGCGCAGCTGGGAAATTACTTGCTTTCAGGTTTAAAATGTGTCAGTGTGATTCCTTCTTAAATACTGTACTGCCATTATTAGGAGCGCTTTAAATGTTACCTTCAAACTGTTAATAATTATCCTGTCACCAACCGAAGTTCTTATATGAGAACAGAGTTAAAAATAAAAACATAAAATCCTTATTTACTTGAAGTCAAATGTAGGAAATCTAAAAATCAAGCCTGTTCTGAGCAAATGAGATGATTTTGTTGATTTTTTTTCTCTGCCTGGGCTTGGTCTATTTGTTTAATCAAATGAGAGGAGGAAGAAAAGACCTGGCTTTCCTTGTCAGAAAGATCTTTCAAACAGGTGGTGTGTTTCTGCCCAGGTTATGATAAGTTTCTGTCACTACACCCTGGAACTGATACTTGCACATTGGCAATCTCATGGTTTCTGGATGTTCACCCATTTTGTGTTAGAGTTGATGTGTGTTACACATTTCTGTCAGTTAAGAATTAAACCTGCTAAAATGGCTGCTTTAATTCGGCTGGGACCACGCCGGCCATCAGGGCAATTGAATCCATGGTAGCCCATAGTAAGAGACACTGGTGCAGGGAATTGGAAAAACCTGTATGCAAAGAGCCACTGCAGGCACTGCAGAAAGTTTGTGCTCTCTGGATTTAATCCCCTTAATGATTTTGACCTGTGACTACAGTTCACTTGAGGGAGTTCCTGTGTTAGACCCAACCTGCTCTTTTGTTTCTCTCTGAACAGCTCAGCAGGAACCCCACACCCTGCTTAGTGTTTGGGTACTGTCTTTTTTTTTGTTATCAAATGTGGCTTATACCCTTATAGGGTGTGTGGGAAAGAGTCTCTGGGCTCAGTCTAACCACAGGGAAGATGTCCATGCTGCGTTGCACTGCAAGAGGACTGATATGGTAGCTGGCTGGAGCTCTGCCCTGGGCAGCCTGCTCTGCAGCCTGACACCAAAGCCAGGCACGTTTAATTTGCAATGCTTAATAGTAAAAGGGCAAAAGCACTTGGGTTCATTAAAGTGCTGGGGAGGGAGCACTGTCTGTAGTGTGCTGAGCTAATGACTCGTTGGCTTCTTCCGTGTAGCTGTTACTATCTTTAGGAGAATCCCAGACTCATGTAATTAATTTCTAAACATTAATTGTGAAGAATTATGATGAGCCCATTGGGAACTCCTACGATACAGACAGAGCCATCTGTGGTGAGGAGTCGGTGCAGGACAGGCAGCGTTAAATCCTGCCTCTCTGGGAGCTTCAGCAAAAGCTCACTTGGCTCTCGACCCAACCCTCACTCCTTCGACCGGACAGGGCTGCTTTGTGCCCTCACCAGCCTGAGGCTTTCTCACTTCTCCTGAGACAGAGAATGTGCTTCCAGAGGTTCCAGCAGCCTGTCTGTTGGAATCATAGATGTGCTGGGATGCACCTAGTGCTGTCCTGCCCCTGGCAGCACGGGTGTGCTGCCTCTTGGTGACAAGGCCTGTGAAGGAGTGGTCATACAGGTGTCATACTGGGTGGGTGGTGATTAGATGACTTTATAATAATTATAATAATAATTATAATACATGACCAAGAACAAATTTCACCAGTAGTGTGTAAAATAACCTTGTAAAATGGTGGTGACGTGACCAATGGCAGCTGAGACCTGTTGGAGCTTGACAGGCAAGGCAAACACTTGTTTCCCGATATCCAGCACATGGACATTGGGTGCTTTGATTCAGACAAGTGTTTTCAGAGTTAAACCTTATTATACTTGGATCCTACAAGTGATGGGGTTCCTTGAGCACTTCATACCCAACCTGGATTTTCAAGCAGACCATGGGATGTGGTCCAGCAGGTGACAAGGAGGGCTGTATTCCTGCCTGGCCTGTGCCCAGTCCTCACACAGTCCCATGTGAGGTGGCACTGCTGGGCTGGGACAGTGTCCTTGCAGTGGGAACATAGAGCTGTTGCAAAGCCGCTGCCTGCTGAGGGGGAAACCTGGACCTGCAGTCAGTCAGTCAGTAAGTGGTGTCTGTCCCAAACTCCACAGAAACCACTGAGATTTCTGGAGTCTGAGGAATCTGTAAAACCTGTGGTAGGTTTGAATATTTTCTTTTTTTTCCCCTTTTTTCCCCCCCAAACCCTTATGTGCCCTAAAGGACATGTACCTACAGTGCCCAGCTGGCAGTCCCAACCAGAGCACCCCTTCTGCTGCTCAGCACAGGTCACCCACAGCTATATCATGAAGAACCCGCTGTCCTTAAGTGTTCTCACTGCCAGTCCTGTAGGCAGCACTCTGCCATAGGTAACATCAGTCTTCCCCTGGTCTAAAAAGAGAAAAAAAAATATTCATAAACTCTTTTGAAAAGGGCATAAAATAGCACAAATCTAGCCTGAGTCTGTTTTTAAAGAAAAGGAAAATTCTCTGGGTGATGTTCAAAGCAGAACACCTGCCACTCTGAAACCCTTCCAGGTTTCTTGGTTGCTTTTTCCAAGTGAAGGCCTGCTCCATGGGAGGAAAAGGTTAAGCGTGGGAGTGAGCAGGGCAAATGATTATATGAAACAGAAATCCCAGTCCTGTTTGTTCTGCCATCTGCTCCATACTCCGTCCAGGCTGTGCTTGGTTTCCCAGAGTGCTCCTACTCCCCTTGCTGCTACATGGCTGGCAAAGGGCTTTGAACTGCCCGAGCTGGCACCACAAAGCTGGCTAAGAGCTGCATCCCCTTTCTCCGTGGGGGAGTTGCCCTTTGGCAGGGCAAAGTTGGGTGCTGTGGCCTGGCCAGCAGCCATTGCCAGTACTGATGGCCACACTTGAGCTGCCCATAAGAGCCTGCTCCAGCAGAAATCCAGAAAAGCCTGGACTTCAAAGCCTTTCGCACGAACTGGGTGAGTGCCAGGAGGGCCAGGGTTGGCACATCTGTGCCATGTCTGCAGGGAGTGCCTGGGCAGGTCTGCCATGGGTTCCCTGGAACTGCTCGCGGTTCTGTCATTGCAGCAACACACCAGCAGCGCAGGAGATCCCCAGGGAGCAGGACAGTTCATGCCCACCACCACATGCTGCCACCATCCCCATAAACCAGAATCAGGGCAGGCTGAACCATTCACATCTGTGACACACACCGTTCTGTGCAACACACCATCCAGCTGGCTGCAGGACCTTGCACATGTGCCAGTGTGGGAAGATGAAGGTGTCATTCGTCCCTGCTTCAGGGATAGCTAGTGAAACAAAGGTAAAGTCATCTTGCCTCTTGCCCCTACAGTCTCTTTCTGCTCTGTCCCTTCCCCCAGTTCCCCTTTTCCTGTTCTCCCCAGGTCCCCAGCCTGGTTGTGCCCAGTGCTGGGGGCTGTACATTCCCTGCTCCACATCCCCCTCTGCCCCCCCCACCCCCCTCCCTGCTCTGTGCTCACTTTGGAATGTGACCTTGCTCTCTAGAATATTTACAGACAAAATATTGCTGCAAGCCTGGGAAGGGTTTTCTATTGGTTTTTTTCTATTTTTTTTAAATTACTGAATTCCACAGAACCCAAATTATTCCAAGGGGTGTGGGGGGATCTGATGGGAATGCTTTGCTGTATTTGGGAACAGGCTGCCTGCAGCTGCCTGCCCTGGCCAGCACAGGGGTGATTAGAGGCTCTTAGTTTCCCCAGCTATAGGGAATGATCTGTCTCTGATTTTCTTGGAAAAACCCACCCCCTGCTCGGGGAAGGACACCAGCATTAACAGAGCCATGGCACATGTGTAACCAGGACCTGGGCTCCTTCACAAGGTGTGTGTGTAAGCCAGCAGAGTGATGCCTGTGGGTTAGTGCATAATCAGGGGTACTTTATGTGGCTCCCCTCCCTGCGCCCCTGGAGCCAGGGCTCTCCACTTCCCCTCACTTGGGAACTCCTGGGTCTCCTACTGTGCTTGCAACACAGGCTGGGTTTGCTGAGGACCTCAGACAGAGCTGTCACATCCGTTTGGAAGTGGTGGTCAGCTGATTTCTCCATTTTTTCTTTTACTGGCAGGAGCAGCAGCTGCCTTTTTCCCACTGCTGACAGTTCTTCTGTCTAGCAGAACTTCTGAAATCCTCGTGGTGGTAGTTTCCCACTGAGCAGAACCCTCATGCCTTTGCCCTTGCATGGTTGCCATCCCCTTTGAGTGGCTGCTGAAGGCCATAAAGCTGTGCATTGCACACAGTAGTGAGAGTCATTAGGTTCCATCAGCCTTGGATATTTTGGATGGGGCTGACATGGAATCCATGACTGGAGCTGGTGTTCTTACAAGATCAACACAAGCCTTCAGGTGTCTGTGGCCAAGGAGTTGCCCTGAGCAAGGCTGTGTGCTCAGCTTTTATTTGGGAGAAAGCACGGCCATTGTCAAGTTAAACTTGATCACAGACAGTGCCTGTTTTGCTGTGGGAAGAGTGCTTATCCCTTGATCTGGCTCAGCACTGTGGCTTGACCTCTCTGCAGAGTGAGCTGGGCCTACTGGCAAAAGTGTGCTTTCCTTCCCACTGCTGCTGGGAAATTGCTCAGCTACAGGGGTTGACCATGAAGCAGACACTTGCAAAGCCATTCCTTGCCTGCTGTGAGGTTGGTGCCAGTCTTCCTGTCTGACTCCGGCTTTCCCAGCTCGTGGAGGTGATGGTCTCCTCCAGGCCTTGTAGAAGGGTTAGGGACAGGATGCACACTGAGCAGTAAGGGGATGGATGCTGAGGGAGCAGAGGAGGCACTTCTCAGGACCTTGTTCAACCAAGTATGTTCAGCTGCTGGTTGTTTGGAAGCCCAGCTTGCAGCAGACCTGTCTAGCTGGCGGAGTGGTGGGAACTGCTCTGGTCCATGTGCTGGTTTACTGAGCTATGAAGCACTCAGGGCAAGTTACAAATAGCATACTGCATATAAAAAAGGGCAAAAATCAATCAATTTTGTTCAATGAAATTCTGAAATTCCCTTAGTTGAGAAGCTGTGGAGAAGGCTGGGGGATGAAGACAAGTAGAAAAAGGTTTGTTATTTTAGTCAAGTCCTTGACTTGGCTGAAAGCCAGCATGTTCAGAAGTACCTGCTGAAATCAAGCACAGAGGCAGCAGGTAAAGGGCATCCCGGACTGTGCCTGTAAGGACTGCTCCTTATCAATGCACCTGCTGGCCTCATTATGAAAGCAACACCTTGCCACCTGTGCCTTGGTAGCTGGGGGTTTTCTGATGGAGGCAGAATTGTAGTTTTTGGGGATGTCCCAGTTATCCTTTTTACCACCTGGCAAAGCAGGAAGAAGGGAGCACTAGGTTTCTGCTCAGGCTGCCTGTAAGAATGGGACCCAGCATACCTGGCTCTAGACCTGCTCTGTGTGCAACTGTGTAGGTACAGTGCTGCTCCTCACTAATAATGCCTCTGGCAATTTGTTTCCAGCCAAGAATTAACGACTTGACTGGCCTGAGGAACCAAGAATGATCATCCCCATGCCATGCAGGGGAGCAGAGCAGCCCCAGCAGGTTCTGTCTGAGGAAGGGGTCCAGTGGATCTGGTAATGAGCAGTACTCTATAGCATCAGGATAGCAGTGTTCCAGTTCCCTCAGGGTAAATCTGGAGCTTTCAGGGGTGCTCATGCCCCCTTAAAATAGCAAACTCTGCATCCTGAGTTAAGCATCTTCTCCACCTGGGTGTCCCAAATGGTTAACAATCCCAGCAGCAATGGATGGGTGGTAAGGAGATTGATCGCCTCCTGCAAGGTACATAAAGTCTCACCCTTTTGCAGAAACACAACACTTGTTCAACCAGGTAAATAACTGGTTTAAAATCCCCTCTCAGAGCAGCTGACCCTACACGTGTTTATTCAAGTGACTGGAGCTGTGCCAGTCTCTCTGGTAAGTGACCTTTCCCGAATTTTTCTTTTCAAGTTGACATTTCAGAAGGGGGAGGTGGGGGGAAAGTCACAGCAACAAATGATATTTTAACAGTGATAAAGCCTTACCGGCCAGGAAAGCCAGGCTGGAACCTGTGCTGGTGGCTCTGCCGACCCTGCTGGAGTCCATATGGACAGTGCTGGCTCACGTTTCCTGACGTGTTAGGTTTTGACTCTACACAAACCAGCATCGGCAGTGTCAGTTGGCTGCTCCTGGTGCCTGGACTGGGCTGGGTGGTTCCCCTGCTCCCAGGAAAAGCTTCTGGGCGCAATTACGTCTAAGGCAGCTGATGGCAGCTGTAAGTACTCACAATATTAGTTCATTAGTGCAATTCAAATGAGGAAGAGTCTTAAATCTCTGAGAAGAATCTGGGTTTGGCAGGCAGCAGAAGGCTCAGCTTATTGTGAAAACGCCTTGGACAATTTTGGTAAATGTTTTACTCTGTGTTTGGAGGAAGTAAAATTTACCCCTAGTTTTCATGTTCCTTGGTTCTCAGCTTCAGCACTGTCACAAATTGCCCCTTGCTGCTGACTAGTCTTACAGGGAGGTATTTAAGCAATGACATCTCTCTGTTTTGCAGGAGGTTTACGTCTTAGCCCAGATGCCCAGTTCATGAGCTCTTCTTCCAGGCTGGAAGTGCCAAGGACACCACAGAAGGCTGCTCAGCACATTTGGGTTCCTCAAATCCTGCTTTCCCCACATCCTGGCCAATGCCATATCTCTGGTGTGCCAGTTGCCAACCACTCCATCTCCACTGGGCTCTACAGGGTCTCTTGAGTGTCCCTTCCTTCTCTACGGGCAAAGCACCCCACAGCCCTCCTGGCCTGCCCCTGCAGCCCTTTCCAAGATTTTTGGCTTAGTTGCAAATGGTAAGCAGGACTGAGAGCAGCAACTGGTATTGGAGTCTCCCTGTGATCCCCCACTCTGGCTCCCATCCGTGGAGTGCTGCTAGAAATGGTTTCCACATGGACCACCCAAGGGACAGCTAGCCTGGGGCCATGCCTGCACAGTCCAGCCTTGAGAAGAGAAATCAAAACAAAGACTTCCCGGTGACTGTTTTTCCTGTAGCAGGAGGGGCAGGAGATTAGCAGCAAGAAGCAGCAGCAGGTATCCCCCAGACTTGGGTGCTTCCTTGGCATTTCTTGTAGAGGACCTGATGGGAGTGTCTGCAAAAAGGCAGGAGACAACGGGGGAATAGGGCAGGGGCAGCCCTTCAGTCTGACAGGGATATGCTGTTTGCTCAGGGTGACACTGGGCAGTCCCGTGCCAGAGCCCTGTGGGCTGGTGGCAAACTGCTTTCAGCAAACCACTGTTTTGTGGCAAATTTCAGTTGAGAAAGACCTAAGGGTCTCTGTTAGGACAGGCCTGATCGATGTGCCTGGCTTTTGTGGCCATGCCAGTTCTTGGATTTAATCTGTTTGTGCAAGAAGGAAAAACAATAACGAAAAATCCCAGTTAAGTTCAACAGCAAAAGATGTTTTTAGTGAGCCTATAGCCAAGCCTTGCCTTTGCCATTCACCATGTCCCTATGCAGGCCCCATTCTGAAAGTGGGAACCAGGCAGGGCACCACAGCCCCAGACTGCCTGCAGCTCCCAAATTCCCCTGTTAGCAGTGTCCATCTGCCACAGCTCTCCCCACTCGATGCTGTGCCCAGGAGGGCTCCAGCTGTGAATGTTGACATGAGGCACATGAGTTTCTTTGCAGAGCTGTCACTGAGTGATGCTTGTGTGAGGCTCTGTGGCTGCTTGGAAGCGATGGCAACTTTGGGAAGTTGTCTTTAATCTGCCATAGCCAGAGTGCCTCATTTAACTTCTGCTCACAGCCAGCCCTGGTGTTGGCTTGCTGCAGGGTCAGTTCGTGAGCCCTGGAGCGGGACAGCCTGTATCCGGAACCTTCTTTTCCTGCGATAACGTCAGTGCTGGAAGCCAGCAGCTATTTTGGTTCCAGGAATGCCAGTGGATGATTTCACTGTTTTGTACCCGATAACCTTTCCCATCACAATGAGGGACGACATCCGTGCTCGCTGTACTTCCGTGTGCAAGGGGAAAGCCATTCAAGCGCCTCTGCACAGGAAAAGAAAGAGCCAGGTTAAAAATAGCTCCTGATTGTCTGTGGAGTCTGGGCAAGGAAAGGGCAAAAAGCCTCTCCGTGTTCTACTGTTCTACTCTCCAGTCCATATGGTGGGACCAGCTTCACTGACTGAGCCGGGGCACGAGGACAGCGACCGTGGGAATATTTGGTGTGCTGGCTTTTCTCATTGGCCTCGTGGGGACAGGAAGGCCTGGAAGCGAATTTCATCTCCATGCAGGGTCGTCCTGATGTGAGGCTCCAGAAGAGCTACAGCAACACTCTTTGCCCATCTCTGCTCCTCCTGCTCTTCTCTGAATCTTTTCCCTGCTGGATTTTGCAGTTGGATGGTTGGTCAGGAGCTCAGTGAGCCAAACCCACCCTGAACCGCAGGCGAGATAAGTCTGGTCAAACACAAATTGCTAGAGCTTAGCTCCAATTTTTATTTCCTGTGGGGAAGGAGCTGGCTAAAGTAACTTGGGTTTTTTAAAGCTTTCAGCCTGTGACTTCCCACGAACTGCTGACCCATCATGTGACAGGGGCCATCATGGGGCCGCTGCTGTGAGATGCAGTAGTACCAGCTTTCCAACCCAGCGTTCATGTGAGGAAGGACCCCAGCACCCAGGCTCCAGCCCTCTGGGAATGGGCAAGCCCCAGTGTGCTGTAAGAGGGTAGCAAGCTTATGTGCCACTGGCCCCAGTCCCAGAACCCGTGGGGTGCCTACCTGGACTCCTGTTTGACCAGTCCCTTTGCTCAATGAGAGGTTTTTCCTCAGTTCCCCAGACATGATTTACAGGCTCACTCCAAACTGCTCTTGCCATTCCTGAGCTAGGGCCAGTTTACAAAACAGTGACTAAGGGCTCCTATTTATCCTTACATACACATTGCATTCAGAGTTGCTAAATAGGCAAAGCCAAAATGAAAGTCATCTGAGTTTTCTTTAATTAGAATAAAATCCTGATGAATCATGAAGTTCTGTACTTCAAGGATGCGCCAGGAATTTGGCGGCAGACAGCAAGGTACAGCAGTCAGGGGAGCCTGCTTGCTGCCTTGACATCTGCTGGAAAGACTTGTTTTTCCCTCCTGAGTCACATGCTAACTTGTGATCTGATCATGAGATACAAAGGATAACCTTCCAATATTTACTCTTCTCATCTGCAGTTTTAAAAGGCAGAGGAAAAAAGCAAAAAGCAGCATAAGGGAGGGGGAAAAAAAGCCCTCGCCTCTTGTGGTTAGTGTTGCTCTAGGTGCTGTGCTTGCTGCTGGGACAGGGCAGGAGACTGGCTCCAGCACAATGGGCTGTGTGTGTGCCTGTTGCATCAATGGTGGAGAGCATCAGTGTGGGCAAAGCAACCATCGCTGGTGTGTTCAGCTATGTGGGAGTCCTCCCCTCCAGTGCCACCACACCTGTGTGCCAGCAGAGGTGGGCAGGGGCTGCCTGTCCCAGGGTGACCTACACTGGTACAGGCAGGAGAAACTTGTCCTCCCCATGTCTGCCCAGCACTGGCCCTATGCCATCCTTCAGCATTCAACTTACACCTTTGATTATAAATGTCAAAGTAACATTTTTTATAACAATATCCCAATGTAATCAGCCAGGCAGGTGGAGTTATTTGTACTGCTCTAGTCCAAAGGTTCCTAGTAAGCCCAGCTGCAAGATTAAACCAGAATCACCCTTGAATAAAATCCCCCATATAGTCTTTGGGGAATTTTTGCTAGTGCAGCTTGGATGTGGTTACTTCTGTGAGCTGGTGCCTATCAAATACAAAAAAATCCCCAGAAACACAACAGGGTGCTGCCGTGGAGGCTGTTGGGACGTGAGTGTTCAGGCTGCTGAAGGCTTTGGCATGAGAGAAGCTCTCACTCGAAGCAGTGGGGCAGGGCTGTTTGTTGGCTGAGCCAAATGCTACCAAATCTGAATGGGTAGGTTGCTGCCCACGTGGTGCATGTATACAGCAAACATGAATTGTGTATACAGAGGGATTGCTCTGGGAATGACAGTCTGAGATCAGCAGTCTGTGTCTGAACTGTAGAGCTATAGATGGGGAGATGCTTAGGGAAAAGCCAAAGGGGCTGTGCCTGTGTGTGACACATAATGCATCAGCCTGACACGGGCTGAGAAACCCCACCGTAGCTGCCCTGGCAATCAGTAACTGTGAGGAGTAACATGAAAGAGTGCATGCCACTGGGGGGGAGGCCGCCAGTACAGACCGAGTTACAAAAGCACTGCCTCCAAGAGCAGCGCCTGGCTACAGCCCGGCCACAGCTATTCGGGTGTGAGAGGGCTGAGTGCCAAGTGCCGAGGTGTTTCCAGTAAAAACACACACTAGTGGGAAGGGAGGTGAGCCGGAGTGGCACAGTGAGAAATTGCCCCACCTAACAGCGAGGGCACAAAGGGAGGGTGCCTGCTGTATGCCTTTGGTGTGGTGAATGGTTTGATTGTGCCATGCAGGTAGACTTCAGTGCTCCGGGGACAGTGAATGAATGGTGGACTGGCACTGAGAGGTGGATGAAATCCAGCCTGCAAGGCCCAGCTGGCCCCTGTGCCTTTGCCAGGCCCTCGGCATTCATGAGAAAGGCTTTGGATAGCTGGGACCTGATATGGTCCCTGGGCTCAACACTGAGGAAATATGAACAGATGATTTTAAATTAAAACCAAAGCAATCTGTGATAAAGGGCTGTCTCCAGTAGGCATGATTATTTCTGATTTCAGGCTTTGAGAAGTCTTGAAGCTGTTTAGGTCCAAGTTATGCATTTCCTGCTATTACATGAGCTCCATGTTCCAGTGTCCTGACCCATCCTCCTACCTCTTCACTTAGTGCAAAGACCCATTTTCCTTTTCTGAAAAGTAAACCACTTTCTTTCCTTAGGCAAATATTTCTGTGGCCTCTGCCACAGCATTAACCAGAGATCATTAGGAGTGCTGTGACAGGCTGATGAGGGGTTTGGTGTGCAGTCATCAGTGGCCCATGTGGGACAGCAGCATATCTCCCTCTGCCATGTGGCATTTGGAAGGCATTTGGGTTTTGTGGACCTGGCTGACCCATTGCTGTGCCCCAGAGGCATCTCTGAGCACCATGGTTTCCTGGTTCATTGGCCTTTTGCCTGCCTCTAGAAAATTAGAGCAGGCCTGACCCAGAAATTTGGATGCAGAAGTGATCAATAATGATGGCAATTGGTCAGCAGCGCTGCCTGGCTCTTGATATCTTGGTCCCAAAAGACATAAATGCATTCAGAAAATATGTAGGTGGTCTGTCTCATGTGGTTGCGGCACTGGCTGGACGGTGCTTCAGCCTGTGGTCTGAGAGTAGCAGAAGGCTGAGTTTACCATGCCACATCCCTGGTGAATTACTTTGGTTCTTCTCGTCCCCCTTAGTGGTGATGACGGGTCTCCAGTGGGTTTTGCTGTGTGAGGTGTTTGTTGTGCAGCAGCAGAGTGCAGAAGGCTCAGGTGAAGGTTGGGAACAGGGCAGATGGTGTAGCAGGGGGACACAACAACTCTGGGTGTGATCCCACCATGTGTGACTGCCTGAGGAAGGAGATGCCTCTGCTCATCCCTGAGTGCAATGTAGACACTTGCTTCTAGACAAGAATGAAGTCCCTGTTTTTAAAGAAATAAACAAATCCCAAAGAGCATCCTTTTGGAGCAGTCCTCTCCTGCCTGCCGTGAGGACAACGAGGGCTTTGTAACTGCCCAGGGCTCTCGGGAACCAAAACAACTGCGGTATGAGCTCAGCGGCTGTAAATCAGCGCGTTCCACCAGGCGCTAACGCTGAGTAAATTTAGTGCCAATTGCTTTGATCTCAAATGCTTTTAGTTTGTACCCTCTACAGAGATAGACACAAGGTCAGACTAATGGTTGATACATGAAAAACGTATGTAGCCTTTATTGATTTTGGAGTGATTAATGGGTCAAAGGGAAGGACAGTGATTCATGCACATGGATGGTGCCTGAGAGTGAGCAACACTGACCAAGGTGGCCTTTTAATTCCAGAACTGAACCTTTGTCCAACTGCTTGGGGGTATCAGTGCCATCCTCACGTATGTCCTTGCTCTGGGCAAACACCCAAAGGATGGGTATGTAGTGAGCTCCTGAGCCTGCCCCTCAGTTCTGTTTGCCTTGCTTTTGCTGTCCCTTTTGAAAGTGGATCAAAAAATAACCAAACCTAAACTCTCATTGTGGCCTTGTTGACAAAGCCTCTTGAAGCTTTCCTGTTGGTCTCCCAGGTGACCCAAGAGGAGAGGCCTGGGACAGGTACAGTACAGCATCCTGCTCAGCCTCACATCAGGCATCAGAGTACCCACAGGAAGCATCCTCCAGCTTCAGCCCTTTGGTTGCCTGTGTATGATCCCACAATGAAGGCACTTCAAAGCTGGCTGCTGTGATAAGCTTTGCAAGCGATGCTTTTTAAGATGTTTTTCTACTCCCTTAAGCATGTGGGACTTCCTGCAGGCTGCCTATCTGTGGTAGGGTGGATGCTCTCCTTCCACAGCCTCTATCCCAGTGCACACTGCAGATGGAGCCAACAACCCCCGGTTAACTGTGTGCCACAGATTCAGCTGGAAACTAATGCAAGAGGAAGTAATCCTAATTTTGGAGAGGGAGATCAGGCTCAGTTTGAAGGATCTGGACAGTGGTTATGCAACTTTCCTATTTGGTGTTTGAGGAAACTTCCCCCTCCTGGTTGTTCCAGCCTTGTGACCATGACTACAGCTGTTATATTGCTACAAGGTCCATTCTGCTGGGCTCACTGATGTCACACTGGTTGTCTCACTGATTGGGTCAGAGACCTGCTGTATCTCTTTGGATCTGAGGACTTGCCACAGTTTTTGTTGCCAGCACTGCTGCTCATTTTTTTCTTTCTTGCAGTTGCCAATATCTTTCCCTTGCTAAAGGCAGTGCCAGCCCAGGAGGAGGTGATACTTTGCTGTGAGAGCAATTGTCAGGTGATGATGGTCACTCTGGGACCACTCATCCATCACACCCCCTGGGGTGGTGAGTGCTGGCAGTGTTATTGGAGTACAAGTGGCCAGGAATGGAGAACTTGAGGTGGAGAGTGAGAGCACTGGTATGGATAATGGAGTTGCTTTGACATTGTTCCATGTGGATGGATTCAGGGGTAGGGATTTCAGAGTTAGTGATGTTACCTGTATGTGAGTGTGTGGCAGATGCTGGCTAGCTCATCACCCACCTGTGTGGCCAAGTGGGTCAGCAAAGGGGTGACATATGGTGGTGCTGTACTCAGGTTCCTGAGGAGCCTGAGAAGTCATTATGTGATGGATGACACAAACATGAACAGGTACAGGATGGGTTCAGGCTATGTGGGTGCAAATGTGCACAAGTTGCTCAGCAGTGGGTGTATGACCACCTGCAGCTCTCTTGGGCATGCTGGCTCCCAGCCTGGGTGTGGCAGGATCTGTTGAGATGCTGTGGATGTGCTGAGGAGGGGAGGGAGCTATGTACCTTGAACTAAGCCCATGTCCTCCACCTCCCCCAGCTGGACCTCCACAGCCAGTCCCTCAGTGATGAGGCAGAGTGATGTCCCAGCATGTTTGGACACACTGCCCTAAGAGAAGGGCATGGGAAAACATTCCCAGTGGCACAGGCAGGTGAAAATGCCCACCCCCTGATGGCTGTGGTGCAGAACAGCCCCCCACACCCAGCACTAGCACTGGGTGTCTCCATTCCTTTTCAGGAGTGGCCATGGGCTCTTGTCCCTCTCTGAGGGACACTATGGGGACACAGGGCATTGGACCAAGTGCTGTCCTACTGACCCTGGCACAACAGGAGAGGGCAGGAAGCATGACAGGGAGGCACACACAGAGACAGGGTGTGCTCCCAAATTAGCTACCAGGCCAGGTTGGTTTTCCTGTTTACTCCCTTAGTGGAAAATAGAAAGGGAGTGAAAAACCTCATCCCCCTGTCTATAAAAAGGTCTTGTTGTGTGGGCACAGAAGTTTTACCTTGTTTTCATTTTTTGCCTTGGTGGCGCCAGGTGTGTGGTGTGGACTGTACAGTCAGTAAAGCAAATAAAAGAGGATGCTGGGAATGGCAGCTCCTCTGCAGGAGAAGTTTCCTCTCAGGCAGAGTACTCAGCTAATTCAGTGATCTGGTAAGCTCCTGTAACAGGGTTTTTCAAAGCATGAGGGTCACAGAGGGTCATGCAAAGTTGGTGTTGGTTGTGCTGGGGGGACACAGTACCCCCAGGTACACCTGACACACCATCAGATGGCTGCTCACATCTCAAGGAACAAAGCAAAAGGTGAAGAAAATGCATAATCCCTATGATATTTTGTGAGCAGGCTGCCATAAAAAGGGTGTCTTGTGGGCTTGGCCAGCAGGAGTGAGAGGTCGGGGCAGATAAGACATTGTCATGCCAGGAAACTGGTTGGGCTGTGTTTTGGGTTTACGGCGTCAGGATGAGTTATTTGGATCCTAAACCCTATGATCCCAGAGATGTTGCTAAACCTTGTTTGTCTCAAATTGTTTGTCTGAAAAGATACCAAGAGATGAACTCTTTCCTCCCTTCGTAATTGGCCATAATCTTATCTGAAACCTTCAAAGTGTTCCAGAGACTCCTCAAAGAGATAACATGCAGATAACTACTAGAAGTCCAAGAGTATTTATTTCTGAGATTTGTTCCTGGGGAATAGCACAGGTTTCTTGCCCAGCTTTTGTCACTCTTATTTGTCATAAAAGAGAAGGAAAGGATGCCTAGATCTGCCCATGTCTTGCTTAGGCAGCGTGAGATTTCTTGCTTCTTTGCTCCTCTGGGATAACTGAAGCTATTTTGAGGAGTCTCAAAGCTGCTTTAGGTACTTACTAGAAAAAAATACTGCATGAGAGCTGCAGTCTACAGCAGCCTGTGACACAGCTGTCCAGCTACATAGGCCAGGGGGCTTTGACTGTGTCTCACCAAAGGGTGTTTTTGGTGTGTTTGTTGTGGGCCATCTCCTTCAGGCAATGGCCTTGTTTGCAGATCTGGTGGTGGTTTCAAGATACATTTTACTTTGCACGGTTTGTGGCTCCACTTGCGAGAGGAGCATCTAATCATCACACCAAGGACTTTGAAAAGTATGTACAATTGTAAAAAAGGATCTCCCAAACATAGAATTTCCTCTAAAATTCAGTTCAATGACTGGTCTTGCAATAGAAGATTTTACAGACTCCGCAGCTCTTTTTTTTTTGGGTCTATTTCTGTTGGTGCCACCTGCCCATTTGAAGCAGCTGAATGTTGTGATGTTGTCTCTACAGCACAAGGATTCCCCTGCATGCTCATGGCCATGTGGGCTCTGGCAGGCAGGGCTGGTGAACTGGCGAGGTGGCTTTGTCTGTGTTGTGTGTCTCTCCCAGGAGTGGAGAAGCTCCTGTGCTGTGCACCCCTTCCTCTTGCTGAAGTTCTCTGCTGGAGAGGGATTGTGAACACCAGCACTGAATGCCCCATCCCACCAGCACTCATACTGGGCCCTACTGGGGGTGTTCCTATTCAGGAGTCTTTGCTCCTAAATTGCATGAGCCCTGTTAGCCCCATGAGGGTTCATCATGCCCCACAGAGCTGGTCCAACCTCCATATCCCCTCCCTAGGTCTCCCTTAGCTATACTTTTGGTATTTATCAGTAGCAAAACATTTACTGCATGTCCAGTGTGCCCAATCTGGGAGCTAGGACTTGGATTCTGTGTTAATTATGCTGGTTTCATCCAGTTCATTGATTAAAAATGCGAAATTTTGAAGTAACAAGAAAAAAATTCTTGTCTGAAAAAGTGTCGCCTTGATGCTGTTTCATGACTTAGAATTGGTTTTCAGAGCTATGAATCAACTGTGGCAACACTATTAGTATGTACTACATGACCTTTTCCATTACTGTGGTTCTCAGTCAAAATGCAATACCAAGTAAGAGCTGTACCAAATGTGAGCATCCTGTATTAGCACCAAGCAAGTTATTGTGATCAGATCTGTTTTCTGTAAATCTTTTTTGATTAGCAAAATAAACCATTTAAGGGAGGGGAGCTGAGTTAATCAACCCTGAATTGATCAACCCATGCCTGGGCTCTGGGTCATGGTGACTTGCCTCTAGCATTGTCCTGTTTACTCGTTCAAAATATTGGCATCTCACTTTTCTTTCAGATGAGTCCCTCAGCAGCTGGAATGAGAACAGAACACAGGTTCACTCACCATGCCAGTGTCCTCAGTTAGTTCAGGTGCAATATGGATTTTAGAAGTAAAGAAAGAGAACATGAAGTATATTTCAGTGTTGGGTTCTTCCAAGCAAAGCAAACTAACAGGACAATTGAGCAGTTCACTACCCTGCTGTAGTGGTTTCATTAATACGGACCGGTGTACAGTCAGTAAGGACATGCTGTCAGAGCAAATTGATTTCTACTGTTTTGCTCACCTGCTGCATGGCTTTGCGTGCTGCTGGAAGGGCTCATCCCTGACTCATGACTATGCGCTTTGTTTCCCAGTGCTCAGCCCCACGTACCCCTGGGGCTCCTTGCTGGCCTGGCTGCAGGACTCTACCCCCAGCTGAGCCACAGCCGTGCCCATGTAGGGACCGGGGCACCCATGCTACAGGTCACCCTGTGGCAACACTGCTGAACCCCCAGAGCAGGTGCCAGAGGAAGCCCAGGGGTTGCAGGAGGTGACCAAGGGCTGGTGTGGGTGGCAGGGCTTGTCTTATGTCCCAGGAGTACAGGGACAGGTGTGGGGCAGTTAGAACCCTGGGCCTGACTCTGTCAAACCCCACATCCTATGGTCTGTGTGCAGAGGCTGCCACAGTTCACCCGGGAGTTACCACACATTTTTGTCATGCTTGCAAAATGCTGTTACCACAAATTGCAAAAACAACCTCATCCTCATCTGATCAGAGCGAAACCAGCACAGCTCCACATGATGTCTCCAGCGTGTCCGGTCTGCTGCGTGCTCCTGTGGGCATACAGCTATGGCACAGAGATGCTTTCATTTGGTGCTTTGGGATTTTTTTTTCCACTGCAGACTCCTTGGCCTGTTAAAGTGGTTGTTGACCACTGCAGCTGGGGTGCTCGCTGACACAGCTACTGGCCATGGCAGCACTTTTTGCTGGGGGCTGATATGGCCTTTCTATATGCAGATGGCTGCAGTAAAGCTGAGGATGTTGGGGAATCTGTGTCAGGCTGGTCCTGAGCAGAGGGTCAGGGCTGCCACCAACATCCTGATGAACAAAGGCATGACTGGAGCTGTCTGTGAAGCCCACTCAAGCCTCTCCACTCCCTGTCCCATCGGGTGGATATCACTCCCTTGGGTCACCCTGTCCTACGGGGTTGAAGCAAGTGGGGCACCCACAATCTCCCCACTGCCAGTGCCTATATTTCACCCTGATAGCTCCTTCCATCCCAATAGCTCTTTGTGTCTGATAGCTCCTTCAGACCCAGCCCTTGTCTCCTCATTGGAACAGTAGTGGGGATAAATGAGGGGCTCCAGCAGGCAGGCTGTCTGTGAGACTGGATATTCCCAGGAACAAATATATTTCATAATTACTACTAGTCCTGCAGGCTGTTTAACCTGTGTGGAGGACACAAGCCAGAGGCACAGAACAGCTTACCAGCACCAATCTGCATGACAAACCACTTCTATATGTCTCCTGGCTGTGGTGAGGCTGGTCTGGAGGATGGCACATCCAAAATATTGGGGAGCATTGCCAGTTTCTCTCACTGGTGCTTGCCAGGTGGGGTTTGGCTGTAAGTGAGCCAAGCTGGAGCTTAGCCCATGGGTGCTGGGCAGAAGAGGCCCCAGGCAACAGGCACAAGAAACTGTCACAGGATATGGTAATAACCTGCAGCCCTAAGTGCTCTGCCTGCACCCACAGCGGGGCAGAGTTACCCTTATCAGTCACACCACCACTGCAGTGTCAGGGTGTCTGTTCCGGGCCAGTGCGGGGACATCAGCTGTTAAGCTGGGATCATATGGTGCATCTTGCACCAGTAATCAAGTGACCTCAAAAATCAAGGAATGAAAGGTCTTTGGCAATATCAAAAGCAAAACATAAGGAAAAAAAATTCTCTTCCCCTTACTCCAAAAAAGTTCCATATTGTGCAGATGATCTAAAACGTTTTTGAAGAAGTGCTAAAGGATAATTGGGCTGTAGATCTTTTACATTGGACACAGAGATCTCCTGCTTCTGAAATAGATGGAACACTTCACAAGGGAGTCTTCAGAGTTTCCAGACAAGAGATAACAGTAGAGACCTGCTATTGTTGGATGCTGGCTGTAGGAAATGCAGTTGCCAATGGCTAGTCTTTATGATCTGGTGTGCTTTCTAATTTGCAATTACGTGTTTTACCATGACCGGTGAGGAGAAGCTGGCTCTACCAGGAGGCCTCCAGAAGAATGTCCAGCTTGACTCCAGCCCAGGTTTTGGTGCTGGTGCCACCCTACTCCCAAATTCTTCAGTTTGCACCTTTTCCTGTTTTGCAGGCTCAAAGGTATTACCCCCTGCAGAGAGATAATTTTCCAAAGGCCTTTGCTGCCTTGCCTGGGTGCCTTTGGCACTATTCAGGAAGACAGACAGGATGATACTCCTGCTTTGCCCCACAGGATCCAAAGCTTGACCAGATTTGAAGCTTTCTGAGGTGCTGGGCTTGCCAAAGTCTGGCGTCACCCCCCTGCCTGAGTTGGGCTTTGCAGTGGCTGGGGTGTCCCAGCCTCTTGACTAGGGGTGTGGGGACACCACATACGGGGCAGGAGCAAACCAGCACTGCCCTGACACAATCAGTGTTTCAAAATCAGCACTGGGCTTAACATCGCAGCTCATATTTCCATTCCCACCTGTCACCTATGTCAATTCACTTCTGAGGAACACCAGAGGGGAACTAAATGAGGAGAGCACTTTGGCATTACACGGCAGCTGGAGCAGCAGCTGAGTGAGAGCATTAGAAGGCTTCAAACACCTCCACTTTTGGCGGAGCTGTCCTGCGGGGGTGGGACACAGCACCTCGGGATCGGGCTCCCCAGCAGCACGGCTTTCTAGGGTCCCTCCCTCCCTCCCTCCATCTCTCCCCCCTTGCCCTTACACCCGGCACATCCCGGGGCTGTTGCGGGACGCCGGCACCCCGCAGTGGTTACATACAGCGTGTCGCAGTGGTTACAGCAGCTGCCGAGGGGGAGCAGGAGCCAGTACCAGCCTGCTTGTTCTGAGGAGCTGGAATAAACAGCGCCAACTGTATGTAGAAACAATTACGTACACAGACACAGAATGTATATTGTTAAATACGTATTTTTTAGGTGTATATACGTATATTTATAACCATGGGTGTTTGTCTCTATATAAATTTATATATGAGTGCATAAACATGCACATACATGTATGTATATAATAAACGTGTGAACATGTACAGAAAAGCTACGCATGCATATATACATATATAAATATATATCCGCGCACCTGCACACATACGGGTGTATAGATGGATGAATTATACATGCGCATTCATATGCACAGTACACGTATGCACACAAACACACGTATGTGCACATACACATACGTTTATGTGGATTTGCACGCGTATATCCATGGTTCTCTATCCAGCCTGTCCCGCTGCCGGCCCGCGGGTGCCGCTGTTGGCCGCGCCATCCCCGCTGCCGAGGGTGGGAATGGTGCCGGGTCAAGCGCGGCTTTGGAAAGACTTAAGGCATTAAAACATGACTCGGTTGATCTTTAATGTGTAACAGAGGAATGGGAAGAAAATACCTACTGGACCACGACATAGTTTTCAAATTTATCTGTCTTATAAATGAGTTTTCACACGTCTGGCATCTCATTAGACTTGCTCTGCTTGTGTTTTCATAGCAGGTGATATCCTGATTGCTTGTAAAACTGAAGTCACTTCGAGAACGCTGGCTGTGCCTAGGGGGAGTGAGGGGCAAAAGAATGAGAGGTAAGGCAGGGGTTGTCCTGGCTGGTACCTGGGACCACCCCAGCGCAGGCTGGCAGCATGTGGGTGGCTGTGGGCACAGCAAGTGGGGCTGGCAGAGCTGCCCCTGGCTGGTCCCCTCCGAGGCTTGAGGTCTGGACTGACCGAGGCAGGGCACCCTCCAGCTGCACAAGGTAATGTGTGGGTTGGTTCGGGTTGGAGTAGATGCAGGGTGGCAAAAGGGATGCTTTGAGGAAAAATTGCAATAAACCCACCGAAGTTTCATCTCATTTGAACTGAAACAAACTAAAAAACCTCCAAATCCATATTACAGAGTGCAGGAGCCATGGGTTTATGCTGATTTTGCAGCACTGTATGAGCATGGAGAGAGCAAAGGGGGAAAAGGTGCTTGAGCTCCCTGAAGCAGAGAGGCTGTCACGGGTGTGCAGGGCCATGGCATCATCCCCTTCAGTGAAATCCTACCAAATGTAAACCCTCCCAGTTGCCCCAGCTAACACTCTGCTCCTGAGAAAGGGCTAACCTTTACATGCCTCAGCCATTCTCAATACATCCTGGTTCACAAGTTCAGTGGCTTCAAATTTATGTCTGATCATTAGCCCTGAAAGGCTGGAGATTACTGAAGCATTTAAACTGCATATTTGAGAGGGCTGAGAAGCACAAAGCTCAGGCACAAATTGCACCCAAATCCCGAGACAAGGCAGACGGAGGGTTTCAGTTCAGCTGTATGATGCCTGTGCACTGTGTAAGTTTGTGTCTTCATTTCTTTTTAAAGCTGCTTTCATGCAGATGATGTTTCCAAAATGGTCATTGATTTTAAGTTCTTCTGGCCACGTGGCCTGTGGTAACTATGGCTGGACTTATAACTCCTAAGTAAAAGCCCAGCAAGTCTTCATTTTTGCCAAAGACTTTACTAGAAAATTACTCTTTTCTTGTTCATTTTCTCTGTCACTTTTATTTCTGATAAGACAGGTAGAGAAGAAAGTGCTTGTTTGTGAACATGTTATACCCAAAAATTGCAGCAGAAGAGAGAAGCTCCATCTGTTGTGGAGCTAGTTTTCAGATTGTTATTTCCATGAGGTGGTTTTTGATATCAGAACCAGAGGAAAACACAGGTTGGAAGAGGCCTTTCTGAGGCCACCTGTCCTCTTGCTCAGTGTGGTCCATTGGGCTTTTCAACATCAGTAAGTCCCTTGATCCTGAGCAATGTGATCAACAGCACTGTGATAGCGATTTAGGAAGGATCTGAAGGAGCACTGAGGAGCAAAGACATTGGTATTCTCCTTGATGAGATTTAATCTTAATGCAGTTCATTAGCCTTCAGGGAGAAAGTCCTGAACCCGTTGATGCCAAAGGATTAATTTAAATCTAAATTCCATAGGTATAGCCTGAAAAACAGGAGATGAAGGTCATACAGTGAAGGAGGCCCATGAATACAGCCCAGTCTGTAGCACCAGGTGCTCCTGTGAGTAGGGATCCAGCCCCAGATACCCCCAGAGCAAAGTTGATCAAGGGCTGTCTTTGAGCCCTGCAGGTGCTGGTGTTCCTGGGAGTCAGTGAGGAATCTGTGCCAGGCAAAGTGAAGCCCTCATCTTAACTTTCAGGAGAAACTGCCAAGGCAGTCAGAATCAAGCATGAACTGAGGTTGTTGGTGTTTTTATTTTTCACCTGTTTGTATTGCTGCTACCAGGCAAACTGGGGTCAGTCCTGCAGCACAAGTGCTAGTCAGGGCAGGCTGGGACTGCTATCTGCCCATGGGTCAAGGGCAAGCAGTGCTGTCTGGTGAGCCAGAGACCATCTTGTTTGAAGATCAAAGCACCATTTCCAGCATGCTCTGCTTCCCAGCTGGGGGTGCCAGGACTTATTCCAAGCTCAGGCAGTGCCCGGATGGGACTGGGCTGCCTGCCAGCCTGCAGAGCACAGGAGCGTGGTGGCCGTGGCAGGCATCACACCACCCCAAACATAAAACACGAGGGTGTAGCTCTATTTCATCTTTTGCCTTTCATCTCCTAAAATTGTCCCACATTGCTTGAGCAGGCTGGCATGTTTTCAGCACTGAAAACTAGATGTTGCCAACTTTCCAGTGGTTGTGCTCAGTGCTTTTTACTTTAGCAGAAGTCTGCACATCGTGCCTCTTGCAAAAACAGGATTTACTCCTTTAACAAGGGGCAGCTCTCTTTTCAGCTGCCTTCTTCTCTATAGGGATACTTATCTAGCTCAGAAATGTTGTCGTTAGCTTTCATGGGTTCAGTTTCATCCTCCATTGCAACACACAGTTCTCTCCCAACCACTTGCTACCTGGTCACCAAGCAGCTGTTTAATTTATGCTAGAAAAAGTATTCACCTGAATATTTTTACCAGTAAAATGACTTATTTTTTCTATCTGTAGTTTTAGGCATTAAACCCTGAGTTTAGTCACTAGCTCTGTGCTTCTTATCTGGCTGCAAGTACTGTAAAGGATATTGATAAAAATATAAAAATATATATAATTATACATACATATATGTATATATCTATGCACTGACACACACACATAATACACACGTATATATGTGTATGTCTAATACACACATATGTATACAAATTATATATTTCTGTATGTATTTATATACACCCATGTGTATATAAGCATTATCTGTTTATGTATACACACATATATACCTATACACATGTAATGTGTCTCTATACATCTGTTGTAGGACGAGAGACCAGCACTGATGGGTTAACTCTGTGGGAAGGTAGCAGAAATGGGGAAAACGTGCTGGACATTTGATGGTTTCATGCTATGCAAAAGACCTTTACTAGAAAAGGAAACGTGTCACCTGGGAATATGGGCTTTTCCCATGTAAAATTAAGTTTAAAGGGGAAGGAGGTGCCTGCCTTCATGTGCACTGCAAGAGTGTGATCCCCCGTCCTGGCACTAGACCACACCTCAGGCATAGGCAGGGAGGAGGGCAGGCTCACACAGAGGCCAAATGAGGGCTTCTGGCAGAGTGTCCTAGATGTCCGAAGAAATAGTGCCAACATAAACGTGCCAAGTCTTGCCAACAGCTGCTGCCAGGAGCTGCTGCTGAAGTTGTCTCAAGTTGAAACTAGTGAGGCTGATGGTCTCACTTACATCGTCATGGTGACTGCTCTATCACCCAGCTTCGAACCAGGAAAAATAGGCAAAGCTCTTCCAGCAGTTTTATTACCTTTTTTTTTTCCTTCTTCTTCATACTTACTGGAAAAATAAAGTGGCACATTGATCATCTCAGAAGGACAGCAAAATAGTATGAGGGCAAAGGGGTGGGGGTTTAGTCATACTGCTTTTTGTGGGACACATTTTTGTGGGAAAATTTGGTTTCCTTAATGAATTGTAACCACAAATCCCAGCAGAGAGAGAGAAGCTCAACACTTCAGGCTGCCTTTTTATCTTATTTTAAAAGCCCCAGAGAAAAGTGACAGCAACCTCTGCAAGAGCAGCCAGATGTGTGTCCTGCTGTGTACTGGGGCACTGAATAATGAAGTGGGAAACGCACTGTATTCCCTTGACTGGGCAGGGAGATAGATATAGATAATTTTTTATNAAAATTATATTTTAATATAGGATAGTAAATATCCTATATACGTTAATATGTATAACTTCGTATGGCTGCGGTTTGAGCCTTGTCCCCACAGCAGGCTGCTAAGATGGTCTCAGTGCTGGGAGGCATAAAATGCTCTGCAGCCATTTTGTAGGGCTATTTTTCTTTTTTGGGGGGGTGAGGGGAAGAGGTGAAAGGGGTGTGTGTAGGTTTTTTTAATCTCTGCAGAGTTTTAATAGCTTTCGGGGTCCAGAAGCACTTGTACTACAGATGACTAGTAATTTCCAAATGGGAAGTGTCTGATGGATTACTGCGGTCCAGCTCTAGAAGATGCCCAAGTGCTGCTTGACCCAGCATTCTCCTTGGGCCTGCAGGGAGTAACTCCCCAGCAGTAGTGAGGGCAGTGGGGACAAAGACGAATGGGTCATTTCCCCTNTTTTTTTTTTCCTTCTTCTTCATACTTACTGGAAAAATAAAGTGGCACACTGATCATCTCAGAAGGACAGCAAAATAGTATGAGGGCAAAGGGGTGGGGGTTTAGTCATACTGCTTTTTGTGGGACACATTTTTGTGGGAAAATTTGGTTTCCTTAATGAATTGTAACCACAAATCCCAGCAGAGAGAGAGAAGCTCAACACTTCAGGCTGCCTT
Organism: Pitta sordida; assembly: GCA_013390025.1. NCBI lineage: Eukaryota > Metazoa > Chordata > Aves > Passeriformes > Pittidae > Pitta > Pitta sordida. Next base: position 332,933 of record WEKX01029567.1, on the reverse strand, counting down.
TTTATCTTATTTTAAAAGCCCCAGAGAAAAGTGACAGCAACCTCTGCAAGAGCAGCCAGATGTGTGTCCTGCTGTGTACTGGGGCACTGAATAATGAAGTGGGAAACGCACTGTATTCCCTTGACTGGGCAGGGAGATAGATATAGATAATTTTTTATTATAAATATCAGGACAAGAGCCCTCGGTTGAGCATCATCATTGAATTCCTGAAGGAAAATGCACTGGCAATACAGGAGTCTTGGACCACTGACTGGGCCACCTGCTTACAGCGCTCTGTACAAGGTGAGTTTGCCTTCATGTCTCTGTGCATGTATGCACATATATGTACATATACATACATATATGTGCATATACACACATATGTAGACATATGTATGTGTATACATATATACATATATGTGTATTTATTTAGTCATATATTCTATACATGATTCTATCTCTATAAAATAGATTGTATATACATATATATATAATACATATACATAGACACTATGTCCATATCATATACTACATACACATATATGTATATAGAGACATTATACATGCATATACACATATGTAATAGATCTATACATTTGTGTTTTATATATATATGTTTACACATAATATAAAGTTGTATTACATATAACACACTGCTCTATTTTATATANAAAAATAGAGCACCGACAAGACAGAAAGGGCGACAGTCATTTTCAAAGGTCACATTTACCATTTCTTTATGGCAAGTTTGCTTTCTGTGACTGACAAAAGCAGGACAGATCAAGTGTCTTCCGTCAGACCTGGATTAAAAATGAAGTCATGCTACTTGGAGAACTGACAGTCCCACCAGAAATAATAGAGGCTGCTGACAGTTCTGGCTTCACAATAAAAAGCATCTTCCCACATTGTCAAAAGACCTTCTCTGATATGGGCATAAATAAGGCATTATTTGAATGGAAATGTTAATGGGAAGGAGATATAAATCATATTGGTCTGTTGCAAAATAGAACATAGCGGAAAAATGTGGGTTTTTTTCTCATATATATGAAAATATTTGTGTGTGTGTATAAACAAGACATGCATATCTGTTCGTATTTCTATATACTCATGTATCATTCTATGCATATGTTGTATGCATAATGGTAGCTAAAATTAGTAAACAGTTCTTCCCCTAAGATGAAATGGTTGGTGTGATGCACCGAGGCCTGTTGTGTAAGATTTGACTATCTTTCCCATATATAAAGGTTGTAATGTAGCAATCATTGTTTTCTGCTCATAAGACATCATTTCCAAGCTAATTGTCACCAGCCTTATCAGTGTCCTCTGTCATGGTTTCCGGTGCACTGCTGAGCCGAGCAAGAAGCTCAGCAGCTTCCATCAACCACCCTCTTGATGAAGGTGGCCCTGGAGCAAAGGGCTCACCCTGTGGTGGCACACTCAGTGGTGAAGGAGACATTTGACCTCGCTGTGATGGCTGAGCAGGATTGTGGCCACAGCTCAGAAAAGCCCACAGCCCAGGCCATGCTGCAAGCCCTGAGCTGAAGGCAGTCAGCTCTTTTTCTATGTGTATATCTAAATATATGCATACATCTATATGTATATAAATAAGTGCATACATACACACTTCATATCCCTGTGTGACCATCGGGCACTTCTGCTGGAACTGGGGGTGTCCCCACTGCCCCAGGGCCAACACTAACAGGAACACCACAGGAGTATCTTGCAATTGTTGCTGTGAGTGAATCCCTGGGCAAGGAGAAGGAAGGGGGTTACACATTAGAAATGCAGCAACAAATCACATTTCTTCTAGCAGGCACCATCCCTGGAGGGGCACTGGTTGGCAGGCCAGGGACAGGTTGAGGGCTGGTCTGTGGCAGCAGAGGCCAGCACAGTCCCAGGCTCTGGCCAGCAGACTAGCACCTGAGCCAGGCGCTGCCAGCACCCTGTACTCTCCCCAGGGCTGGGCTCATAGCTGATGGAGGTGTTGGGTGCAATGCCAACACAGGGTTATATAAATGTGAAAGCATTTTATATAAGCCTATTTTATCTGCAAATCATTTATATTTAGAACACCTATTTCTACTGGAAACACTAAAACCATATTACATAAGAGATTGTTTAAATCCTTTGGCTTAAGGCTCGGGCAGGGGGAGGGGATGGTTAGGGCAGAGCGCATTCAAGTTGCAGTTTATAATCACAGCCTCAACTGACAGCCAAAACCCAATCTTGAAATCCTTTTTGCTGTCTCTCCACACTGCCCTGACAATAGCAGAATACTTCGCTGAAGGGTAATTTTCCTTTTCCTCAGTGCTGCCTTCGTGTTTGGAAATTTTCCTTTATAATGCCCTGAATGTGCTGCCAGCACAAAAGAGACAGCTGCTCAGCAGTGCCCAGCCAGCCTCCTCGTGCCTGGGTTGTGACAGCAGGTGGAACATTGCTGACATCACCTGAAGGGCTGCCGAGTCATTCTCAGAAATTAAAAAATGCATTAACTGGAACTGACTATTTAACATTATAAAATTACTTACCAAGGCATTTGTGGAAAAGTATTTCCTAATGAATGAATTACTCCCCAAGCCTTCCCTCAGGGGGGAGGCAGGAAAGATGTCGACAATGGCCATAAAATACATGTCTAATGCACTGGAGGCAGATGAACCCCTATGGACACCAGCTCCTGGGCCAGCTCACGCTGCCCTGCTGAGGCCCTGAAAACATTTGTTTCCCATCACATTCCAGAACAAGCTGCTTTCCTACAGGGCTTCGATGAGCCACACTGCACCACACCATGTTGTTGGGCTGTGGTGCACACGGGGTTTGTGTTACAGCCTCCCCATGGCATCACAGCACATCTCTGGGGACAGCAGCTCTTGCCAGTGCAGGCAGAGGTGCTGTGGTGGTGACCAGCACATGGTCGGCTCCAGCACTGCCATGGCAAAGAAGTCCATAAGCAGCATTTGAATGCTGCTCCCACCTCAGTTTCCTGGCATGAAAAAGTCCAAAAACAGAGAAGGGAGAGAGACCTCTGAGACCTCATTGGCTTAAGCCATGAATGCTGTTGTGGTAAACAGCATGGTTTCAGGAACAGCAGGTACAACTGAACTTTCCTCCATTAGAGTCAGTCCGGATCAAACCTTGTGTCTTTTTTTCCTCCTTCCATTTGGGAGTAAGGGTAAGGCCAGAAACCACTACTCCACCAAGGGGAAGGGCTGAAGCATCACCTGTGAGCAGCAGAGCACCGTGCAGAGGCACAGAAACGCCACAAAGTAAACAGAGAGAAGCCTTGGTAAACACCGCTATGACAGAATTGAGTCACTGCCCTGGGGCACCCAGCTGTGTGAGGGAAACCCATGAACCCTAATGGGAAGAGCATGAGGGAGAAGGGGCTGGTGGGATTCCCCAGAGGACTCTTGGGGGACACTAAGCAGGTCTGAGAGCCCAAAGACACCTAGTCACTGCTGAGCCCTCCAGCATCACCGCCAAGATGGGCATGGCCTGTGCCAGGGGCACTGTCAACCCTGAGGCCAAGCACTGTCCCAGCCGGGCAGCAAATGCCCCAGCAAGTCCCTTTCCTCTGCCACTGCAAAGGCCAGCCAGCCAGCTCCAGCAAGGCCCAACATCCCTGCCTGTTTTCCAAGACAGCACGGCCAGAGTGTTCTCTCCAGGCTGGATGTACTGTCCCCAGGCGGGATGTGCTACCTCTGCTAAACATGCTGCTCCCCGGCACTCTGCTCTCCCAAAGGAGCAGGGCTGACATCTCCCACTGCTTTCTCATCTGGACATTACCTTTAATCATCATCACCGCTCCAGTTCTCACTGTAACTGCTCCATATTCATGTGACATGGTTCATTAGTTTCTATAAATGGCTGGGACATTGCAGAGATTTCAGGGACAAAGTAAGAGCTAAAGATGTAAGTGACTTTTCTCCTTACCTTAAGGCTTCTTGCAAGGTGACTCAGATTTCATCTGGGGGAGTCTGGTTTGTCCCACTCTAGCTGGCACTCTGCTCTTGCAAGATGAGGTTTAATGGCTCCATCTTCCATTTTCCCTGCTGTAAATTGAGAAAGACAACAGTTAAATTTCGTAGGGGTGCAGGAGAAAGGGAATTAACATCTGCTCATGCTGCAAAGCCTCCTGAGACTTGCTTTTGCTTGCCAGGAATTGAAGGTGTTTGAAAACCATCTCATTGCCAAATTTCTGTGAGCTCAGCTGGGTGGGAGATGGGGCTGGGTGCTATGTGACAGTGAGATGGCAACGGCGTGCCATGAAGCCCAGAGGCAACATTCCTTGCTGGGAATTACATGAGCAGGGGCATCTACAACTTTGTTTTTACAGAATCTTCATGAGTTTAGACTCGTGGAAAATAGCAATTTTTATTTTATCTTAAAGTACAAACCCATTTCATTCAGCCTCAGAGATTTTAGCATGCATTTTCTAATGGCTCAATGACCTCATAAATTATGGAATACTGAGTTCATGTTTGCTTCTGAGCAAGGTCTCCACATGCTGGAGACTGGGATTTAAAAAACCCTCTCATGAACCCACCATGTTCTTCCAGGTTGAAATCACGATCTGGCACTCAGGCTCTCGTGTTCACAGAGGAGCAGAAACACCTCAGTGCTGGGTGTGAGAGGCACTTGAGCTGGTTGAGTACTGGCCAGCAACCCATCACCAGCCACAGCAATAACCTCTGTCAGGTCACAAACCAGCTACTGGTGATGGGAACCAGCTCCTTCATCTATCCACAGGGACCTGCCACCCCTGCCATAAATTCACAGCAGGAACAACTGCTGTCAGCCCCTGAAAGGAAGAGGCAGTTAGGCAGAGAAAAACACTTTGGTTTTTATTTTGTCTTAAGCTGGAAGGACGCCATGGATGGCAGCTTGGAGAGCAGGCTGTGATCAGCTGGGAGATATACGGCTCCCTGCTGACAGCCAGGCTGTGGAACAGCTCCGTTCTGCTGCTTGGCAGGTCGTGCTGGTTAAATAAACGTGATGCCAGGCTGATGTGTTGTAGGGAATGGTTTATGACCTTCACCCAATGAAGAAGAAATCAAGCAGGTGCTGAGAGGTGTAAATAGTCATAATCGGTCATATTTTGGGGAACACAAGATACCGGTCTGCTGCCAGCAGAGCTGTGGTGCCTCTGCCTTGGGTCTACAAACACGTGAGAACTGGGTGTTTTCCCCCAGACAGCCCCTGTGTGAGAGCCTCCCAGCAGCTCCCTGCAGCCAGCCAGCCCTGCAGCCCCACTCTGTCACCAGCTTTCCAACATCCTGTTTTCACCTCGATTATTTCAATCTTCTTTCCCATCATATTTTTCCTCCTGCCCATGCCAACGCAGACCGCAATTCCTGGCAGGCAGGATGGAAAGAAAAATGCTGCAACATTTTGGAGGATGAGCTGGACTCACCCCTGGTTGCGCCTGGCTCCTCTCCACTGCCAGCACTGGTATTGACTGCTGGCCCCAAAGCCCTACCGTGGCCAACCAGCTGCTTCACATCAAGTCATTTTGAGTCCACCCAGATAGTAAATTGCTCAAAAAACTCTGTGCTTCTGTATTTTTCTCTATGGCTGAAGAACCAAAACACCAGCTCCACTGCTAACATAATTATGCTTTAATCAGGATAAGAGAAATGATGCAAGATACTAATTAACTCTCCAAGAAGCCACACAGTTACAGGCAGCCCGACTCTTTCATGCTCCTCCTAGCTAGTGGTGAAGTTTTGGGCAGCTGCAAACAGCGAGCCTCTCTGTGGCTGCCCAGCTTGCCACAGCTCCACTTAGGCTTCCTAGGTTTGCTTTTCTTTGGTTTTTGCTCTGTCATGGATGATGGATCTCCCAGCCCTGTGCAGGTCCATAAGACAGTCACAGTGAGGTTTTGCTCTTTGCCTTGCTGGAAACGGATGCCGTAGTCCAGGAGATGTAGTTAGCAAGGCCAACAGAAATATAGATAAAAGTGTCAGCAATCCCAAAGGACTTTCCTGTACACTCTGAACTCCAATAGCTGCATAAACTGGCACCTTGCTGTTTCACAGGGCTAAGTGTGATGTAAAACTGAGAGATCCAAACACCCGAAGGTCTCTCTGAATAAAGCAAGTAAAAAGAATCATGGAAAACCAGCAAAATATCATGTGTAAGGGTCTAAAAGATAATTCAGTATGTACAAGTAACTTAATCTTTCAATATGTGTCGCCATCAAGTCTTCTAAGACTCTGTAACATTAGCAGAAAATATCTGAGACAAATATGATACAAAACAAAAACCAAACCCATCTGCTGTCTTAATCATAGGCTTTAAAAATGTCTCTGCTAGCTATCCAGCTATTTCAAGAGCTGTACTGTTTAAATCTATATCCAAACAAACACGGAAGCCACAATAAATCTGTCATTCAGTTATTCGGGTCTATGGCTTTAAATACTAAAAAATTGATAAAATTCAAGACAGACATTAAAAGGAAATGTTGTTTCTCTACAGCCTCTAGCACTGAAGATTTAAGCTCTAATCCTGTCTGAATGGCATCCCCAAGAAGCAGAATGAGAAAATCTACTTTCATTGCCAGAGTCTGGCTTTGGAGTACCCAGAGCTGAAGCTTGATCTGAAAACTACAAGATCAACCATCTTGTAAAGCAGGAACTCTACCTTGGCTACACTTGTGGTGCGGAGGCACCTCTTGAGCAAGATGCTGTGGAGGTGATCGTACAGCAAAATGATTGGGTTTATGCTAACTTTGCACCAGTCATGGTGGGATTAGTGTGGCACAGAGGTTTTCACACTGCACAGCACCAGAACCTTAGGATATGGTTTGAGGAACATGTCAAAATTCAGACAGAAAGGAAAGCTTGTATTTTATTAGGCCTCACATCTATTCTGAGAGTGGCCAGTGATCTTTAACCAGGCAAGAGATCACCTACAGGCCTGGACTGTATTCAGCTGGAAATGATTGCCAGAAGAATAAACCTAAACTAAAAGTTACACGAAATCCGAAAAAATCAAAAGCGTAAGTGAAGACACAAGTAATGCGGAACTGTAACGAATTAAGACAAAATACATCAGACTGCTACCAATGTTAGAAAAAACCCAACAAACCATCAGCCACCAATGTAGTCATGACTCTGTGCTTCAGAAACACAGATTGAATGGATTATCAGTAAGGGTTGATTAACCCAAGCCCCTGCTGACACAGGGGACAGTGAGGGCACACAGTGCCCAGCACAGGAGCCCTACAGTAATCACCTCCCAGCACCTTCCTGTTGGCAACAAGGAACCAAAGCTGGAGAGGGTGAGGAGGCTGTGAAGGGCAATGGTATTGCTGGCTCTGAAGCCAGATAAGTCATAAGCTCCCTGTCCACACCCAGCTGCAGAGCACACACTTTCGTATTTCACACCACACATAGCAGCCAGGCTGGGTGACATAAAGGTTAAAAGTAATTTTGGCTGTGGTAGCCCAGCACATAGATTACAAAAGGAATTTTATTATCAGAGTTCGCTATAGAAGGGCTGCTTTGCAGTCAGGATGCAGCAGATTCCAGAGGAAAGCCAATGACATGGGTGACTGCTGCCAGCTACTGAGCCAGCTATTTGCAGAGCGTGGCCATACCTGGCCATCACCAAGTCCACAGGGGCTACCAGGGCACAGCTCCCTCTGCACATGGCCTGGCACATGTGAACCAGCATATCAGCAATGCCAGTTCTCAGCCGAAAGAAGCCACTGAACTTTTCAACAGTCAATATTTTAAGGAGCTCTGGAATAGCACTCAGAGTAAGCAGATAACCATTTTAAATATAGAGGCACTGGAATGGAAGCCAAAGTGCTGGGTGCCAGCAGCAATCTGGATTATTTGCTTGTTACTAAATACCCCATGGCATTATTTCCCAGGTTGTTCAGCTCAAGTCTGACGCAAACAGGGGCAGAACAGCAAACAATAATTTACAGGATTTTGTAAGGACTGAAATAATTCAAGAAGTAAGGAACAAATTGGTTCAGGGCTGCTGTTGTTCAGGATTGCATCTTTGGAAGAATAAGGACAGGTTGCTGTTCAATTATGTGTAAAACCCAGCTGAAGACTTGACAGGCACTTCCAGATCTCAGCAACAGAAAAGCAACCGGAGTATAAATAAAGACTTGTGAGAGCAGATTTAGCTCAAAGATGCTTTTCCTCTTGATACCCAGAAATAATATGCACCATAACATGCCACTGAATTCCTCAGGACCCTAACTACAACTCTCGAAGGTTTGCAGCACACACCTGTAGAGTAGGGGGATGAAAGTCCACATGTGCAAAATCTTGCTACCTCTGACTATCACAGAGTGTAGAAGAAGACAGGAAAATATAGCAAAAACAACTCCAGAGAAACATTAGTTCCATATGGAACCATCCCCCCCTCTGGTGGATGACTCCGTCCTGTAAAAAAGGCATTAAAAACCTATTCATAAAACAACATCTCCAGGCAACAAGCTGGACCGATATGAGAACTTAGGAAGGCTTTAAATGGAAGTACCAGGCACAGAACTTCTGCAGAACAGAAATAGCAATAACAAGCTATCAGGAAAACAAAGTAAATGCAGGCACGTGGATTTTGCTGTAGGCAGTGAACCCATTGCTGCGGATCTGGGCCGCCCTGCCTGGCAGGGCAGAGGAGGTGCAGCAGCAGCAGCAGGGCCTGCCCCGCTGCCCCAGTCCCCAGCTGGTTCACAGAGCTCCATGTCCAGCCTCCAGGCCCAGCCCCACTCACAGCAAAGCCCAGCTAAGATGCGCTACTCATGCTGTAATCACACCACTAGCAGCAGCGTGGGCAAAGAATTATAAAAATAGCTGAGACTATATATAGCAACTCTGTTTAATTAAAATTAAATACAATTGTGAGAAAGCTAACTGACCCTGACTGAGAAATCTTGATCAGAACAAACTGTTCAGCATTATGCCACTCTGCAATTATTAGATCTCATGTGATGACAGTGGACGTCAAAAGCTCTGTCCAGGTCTGTTCTAAAGATCACCTCTTCCAGCTGAAGCTCGTTAGATAAAATTTTAAATGCTACTTTTTAAGTGAAAACCACATGAAGAAAATATACTTAAAAATATGGTTAATGCCTTTATTTCTTATCCGTTTTTTTGTTAAATAAGTGTGTTCCATTTTACTTGGCAAGCACCTTGCCATGAAACACTGATCCCTTTATCTGGTTCATAACTTAAGCCTCTTCCATATTTTGCTTTTAAAGACAATTCAGTTGCTAAGTCACAGCCAAAGGGCTACGCATGTAACTGACCTATTTTTTCTTGCAGAGATGAGCATGGCTGACTGTGGGGCAAAAAACATCTTCCACTTCATTGGTACCACCCTGCCACACCTTGTAGTTTCTCCAGGCTGCTCTCCCAACACAGGACTCCTGTAAGTTTGCCAAGAGAGAACCCAAAACCACACTCAGAGTACCTTTTCTAGCAACAGACTTCATTTTGCATGATACTTACAAAGCACTTTTACTTCCCTTAATTGTTTCCACAGAGGGAATTTTGCTTAATAATCCAGACTGCCTAGCTGTACCCTCTAGTGACCCATGGAACAGGATGTTATGAGAGCAGGGTTTTCACCAAGGCAGGCAGCAGAGCCTGTAGAGTTGCTTCCCCAGCACAAGACAAAGGTAGTGAAGCACCAGGGTGGATTTAGGCTCAACGATTGACTCTTCCCTTCCTTTTAGTGTCAAGTTTGTGCTTTCCCTTTGTGCTATTACAGGCTTCTTAAGCATTGTATTTTCGTTCTTGAAAAAAAAAAAATACTTCATTTGCTCAAGATGTTTTTAGTTGAATTTAATTTCCAGTTCTTATGCACTTCCCACCGTTTTCATCCAATCCCAACAAAAACCACCACAGCACTTCAGAACAGGCCCTTGCCGAGAGGGCAGTCAGTCATCCTCTCTCCCTGCAGCTCTCCACATCCACTGCTGTGGCTGCACACACGCGCCCAGGGACACAGACCTCGTCCCTTCTTCCCCCACTGACCATCTTCTGCCACGTTGGAGGGACAGACGTTGTTTCAGGCAAGCTGCAGCTGTGCTACTCGCCAGAGCAAGGATGGAAAAATTCAGGGGAACTTAAACCCTATAATGGAAAAAGTTGGAGGAGTTTGCCAAAAGATGTAGCTGCATTGTATGGTTAATTAGCTCCCTCAGGAACAGTTCTGACAGGGGGAACAGAAAGAGAAACACATACTGTTCTAGGGCTTGCTGCAACAGACTTGACCTGCACATTTTGAAACATCCCATGGCAGTTACCTGGTCATGCTCCTGAAACCTCCTTGTGAAAATGCTCCAGTCAAGCTCCTGGTTGCCAGCCATGTGAAGGTGCTTTTTCACTTCAACACCAGTCTGTCCAAAATGCTGGTAAACATTCACTTATACTCCAAAAGTTATTTGTTTTGGTTTTTTTTTCCAATAAAAATATTTATAGACACTACTTGCACTCCCATGCTTTCAGAGCTATACCACTACATGTGATCTTCCTCAATGCAGGCTGCAGGCACTGGGACAGAGGGAAACTCCTGGAGTTTCCTTCCAGGGCACTGAATCCCTTGCAGCAGCATTTCCAGGGGAGACTACGAGAGCTTCTGCTGCTTTCATGAGCACCTTGTGTTAGGCAGTGCAGGCTGGGCCCACAACAGCTGCAGTACAGGAGTCTCTCTGGGTGTGTAGAAAGCATTACAAACCAACAGTCATTTTTGCTGGCCATGTTTTTTTATTTGTTTTTCATTTTAAACGGGGGAGCCAATGATACATCCAGTATTTCAAAAAATCAGAAGGTAAAACAAATTTTCAGAAGATCGAGATGCTACATGCTATATTTAACCTAATTTTATTCATGCTTGCTTTTTGAAGGGGGTTGGGACAGGAATCATTCAGTAGAAACAGACAGTAAAAACAAAATGTCTCACCATATAGAACTTTAACCTACAGTAATGTTGTACCTTAATTATTTCCATGCACACAACTAACATTACAAAATTTTAAAAAAATGAACACAATTAAGACTTCTAGGAGCATTTGATAATAAAGCAATTCCTAATTTTTTTTTTAGAGATCAAGCACCTCCAATTACAAATTCCTATACACAGTGAGTGCTTTACTTGAAATGAAAACTAAAAAATAAAAATGTATTGGATAGCCTCAGAATAAACCGATGTTAATATATATCCAGCTATGTAGGCAGTAAAACCATAGTGCTAAACAAAACCTTTTATCTGAAAAGTAACTCAAAAGTTGACTTTCTATAATTACAGAAATATACTTATTTGCTAAAATAAATAAAAGTGCTGCATATTAACACTTCACTATAAAGAATGCATACCAGAACATTTATAAATATTGAATGATTTTCAATAGGAATAGCTACTACAATAATGCTGGCTAAATAGAAGTGCATAATGAGAAGCACTATGGGTGGTTAATGTTTTGCCACATACTGCTGTTACCTTGAGGTAGATAACACATGCGTACCAAATTCTGCATTCATTTCAGTTGCTGCTGGTATCATGTGTCTAAGAAATGTGTACAGTATGAAAAACTCTAAAATAGGCATGAATCAAAAAAATGTTTTGGGAAAAATAGATATTTTCATGCAATTATGTACAGTCTCACTGTGTAAATTTCAAGGCAAGGTTCTTTTTCTGCAAAACATGAACTTTGTTTGACTGAGAGAATGTCTTTTACTTGGTTTAGTGCATTTTTTGTTACCTCCTGCATTTTGCATTATTTTGCTCTATTCTTTAATTTTGTGTGCAAACGACATGCCAGTTTAAAAACAAAACTAACTCATGTATAGAAAGTAATTCTGAATTGTAAAAACAATGGTAAACAGAAAACTAATGAAATCCATACCAAAATTACACCGTTTGATTCAAGTAAAAAAATTACTTACACTAGTAATAAAAAAAGACAAACACATCTCATGAATATAAAAGAAATGTCTGCTGAGTGTTTTAGTTTAGATGTTTCAGAATGCTGCTGTAGGTTTTGTGGGGAATTTGGGGAGATGATTTCATAGCAGAAGGCGTTAGCGTGGCCTGTATTGACTTCAGAGGCGAACCAACGGGGCTGTGGAACTGAGGAATACCTATAGCCTCAAGCTGCTTGTTGAAGAGGAGTTCTCCACTGTTACTGAGAAAGCTCTCTTCTCTTTCTTTCTCCCCAAGCTTCCCCTCTTCTACTGGCTCAGGTTCTAGCATTTCAGCATCTTCTTTCTTACTAAAAAACTTGTCCAAATAACTGGTGTAAGTGTTTTCTTTTTCAACTTGTTCATCTTTCCTGACTTCGCAACAGAACTGGTCTATGAGGAAGCACTCCTCCCCACCACTTACAAACTGACTGTCCCAAGAAGTTTGGTACAGGGCTTCCAGCTGTGCCAAATTAGCCATTCCTTTCTCCTGCTTCTCTCTGCTCACTGACTTCGATATTATTCCTTTCAACTCCATTTGAGACACTGAACTATTCAAGTCATTTAATTTATCAACATCAGTAGACTCATGTTGTAAACTAAGCTGGATGGTTTCTGCTATAAAAGAATCAAAGTCAAATCCTTGATTCTTCTCCCTTTCTTTTTCAACAAGTTGCTGTGATGCTTCCTCAAGTGCTATCTGAGCTTTCACCAACCCATTCTTTTCACATTTAGACTTGCCTTTCTTATCAGACTTCTCTTTGCTTTGTTCCTTCCAGTTCGAAAGATCTATAATAAGCTTGGGCTCATAGTAATGGTTAACTTCACTGTCTCGCCAAACTAAATTATCTAGGTATGAAGATGACCTCATTTTGTAATTACAAGTGTGACTACATTCCAGATCACAATACTTGTTTTCATGGTGATCTGAATATTGCCAGCAAGGCTCAGTGGAGAAGTGGGTGTCAAAGGCAGGATCCTCCAGGTACTTTTCACGATCTCCATCCAAATATTTGCGAGGATCTACTTGCACTTCTTCTTCATCAGTAACATCAGAAAGAGCCCTTGGATCACGCTGAACTTCATCAGCTTCATAGTTATTATGAATAGGCCAGTCATGGTCTGAAAACTGACTTTCATGGTATCTGTAAAACAATTTCCTAAGTGTTAGCAGCTAAAACCAGTTTTCTAGCACCCAAGACAGAGACAGTTAATTTCACAAATTCCCCGGCAAAATAATAACAATTCAACACAAAGTTTTTCCTTAATCAAACCAGGGAGCTTTTACAGGTTTTAATTTAATCTAGGATAAAGCAATCCTCAAATGCACATTTGAAAGACTTATACTCAGAATTATGTACAATAGCTCACTTCATTTAAAGAACTCTTTTAAAAGCATTTTTAAACTGACATTAAGATGACTGTGAATCTTGTTACTATTATATGCACTACACATTGGACATGACAATCATACTTAAATCTCTCTTTAAATAAAGTTAATTTTTAGTGAAGTATTTTGGGGAAAAAAGAATAATGGAGAGATTAACTTTAGATTCTGCATTCCTGAGGTGCACTCAGAACTCCACCAGCACACCCAAGTCAGTTTAATGAATTATAAACCAAATGACATGCCTATAAGGGAAGATTTTATTCTCAGGTCAGCTTAAGAAGAAGAAACAAAGAGAAAAGGAAATGAGTCCATAAAGCAGTGTTACTTCAAGCACAAACCCACCCAGTTATGTTACCACAGTAAGTGATAAATTTACCTTTCCCAATTATAAATATGGCTGTGACTTTCATCCATTAGCAGAATATCATCAACCTCATCTTCAATGTGAAAAGGATGACTTGAAATAGGCTCATCCGTTGGAAAGGAATAAATGCTCATGTAAGGATGGGACAAAGCTTCTTCTGCTGTCAATCGATCCATGGGACTAAATGTCAAAATTTGCTCCAGAAAGTCCAGTGCTGCAGAGAGGAAGTTACCATTAAATGGGACACTTCAGACATTCAGATTTTAACATCAAGGTGCAGTGATTCACCCCAGAGCTCTCTACTTGCTTCAAAGTGAAGCCTGTGAAGTATCACTGCCAAATACGCAGTCCATAGCCATCAGAAAGCTGGAAGAGTAAATCAAATCTAAGATCAACAACAATTTAACTTAAAGCATGGAAGAATACTAAGAGACAGAATGCTTCAAGCTGAACCAGTATCTTTAAACAGCTACCAGGAAACACTGCTGCTACTTCGGTTGAGAGACTCTTCTAAAAACATTTGAAAGACAGATCTTTTATATTGACTTAATTCCAATATTCCCTTATATTTAGAAAGCTGTTATTTCAAAATAGAGCAATTCCAGTGCAAACAGGTCCAGCAGAGATTCACAGTTCTGCTCCAAAGATGACCAAGCAGCTGTCACAGAAGTAAATGTTTTTTTTATTACTGCAGAAGACAATCAGTCTCAGAAAACACAGATTCCTATGAAACATGCTTTTCACAATCACACACCTGCACTGCGAAGTTGCTCACTATGTGATGACTGTGAAATACAGGAAGTATTTTGCAATTACTTACCTTCAGGACTGATGCCTGGAAGCAACTGAGTTAAGGGTTTGTGTGGCTCAGTCATATCGTTTCTAATGTAAACTGGAATTACATTGAGAAGCTCCTGACGGTCCTCCTCATGTACAACAGGAATTGATTCTAGAATCAACTGCATCTGTTCAAGTTCATGTGCACCTAAGCAAGAGAAAACACGAGCTTCCATTTCAACTTCAAACATTTCTGATCCCTGTATACGAAAGGCATGTCAAAATTTTGTGCTCTGAGCAGTTATTTCCAGTAAAAGATTATAATCTCCTACAAAAGAGGAAAGGTTGAAGTTCTGAATTTAAATGACAATAAACCTGAAGAGCTCTCTAGAAATGCCGTGGTGTATGAAGAATTACAGAGCTGCTACTCACAGATAAAGCGACCTAACCTTAAGCTTTTGCAAGGATGTTTTCATCATGGATGAGGTGCTCTACAGCAACACCTTATCTTTTGGTTATACGTATATACTATATGCTACAATCCCCTCCTTTCAACTGATCCACCTAATTAATTCAGTATTTGACCTCACTTGGAATTATATGTCCCTTATTAATAAAAACAGTAGTGGCTTAGTTCAGAAAGAAATGTTACAGGCCACAACCATTTGTATTAATATTCTAATCTGAAATCCTGCATTAACTGTCAGATGCAAGAAAAAAAGAAATCACCTGTCAGTCAAGCAGAGTGATACTGTTTTTTAAAAAGTACTGCATTATGATTAAAATAATAGCACTCTTTTAGCCCTACGTGAAGTTTCCATGGGTAAGAATTATCAGGGCCTACACAGCAGGTCAATTTTGAATAATGAACAGCATTTATATTCAGTACTGGAGTACCCAGAAATGCAGCTTGTTAACCTCAGCTTATTGTTCAGCTCTAAGAAGGCTGTAGGACCCTAGAGATTCAACCAGCAAATGAAACTATATAGGATTATTTGCCTGCCAGCATTTCCCTCCTTCACCAAGCAGCTCTGGGCAATCACAAGACACACTAATGCATGTAACATTAAATATAAAAATAAATGGGACCAGCAGGAGACTGCATCATCTCAAAACCTACACACTACCAGTTCACTCCAGCAGCCTGCACTGGACATCCTGTCAGGTGATTTAAAGAAAAGCTGAGGCAAAGTCACTCCAGAAAATCTGAGGGAGACTCACGTTTCCCTAAGGGATCAGAACTGCTTCGTGTTAACTGGCTTGAAAAAGCTCTTTTGTCCTTCTGTTTCAAACTATGTACTACAAATTACTTAATATGATCTATCAGATGTTATAGTGTCTAATTTGCTGGGAAACTGATTCTATTGCATAATTTTTGCCATCCTAAAAATTAAATCAGCCTTCTTTCCACCATAAATAAAATGAGCATGTAAAAAATATTCATTTAATACAAAGAACTAGAGAAGTTCTTGGAACAGCTATTGAATTCCTCTCCCTCAACTTCCCTTTCCTCACTTATCCCAGGTATTCTGCAATTTTAATCTGCGTTCTTCCTTCCTGTTCTCATCAGCATTCTGGACAGCAGGATTCCTAAGGGATGGTTCAGAAGTAGACAGGAAGCTGCAAATTAATCAAAATCAAGCCTGACAAACAACTTTGCAAAAGAATTTTATTCAGTCTAATGACAGGATAACTGTCATATCTCCAACCATATTCTCTTTCCAAATGCATGACGTTAAGAAATCCACTTGTCTTTAAGATTAGAAAACAATGCAGTGCTAAATTTTCAGAGGCATACATACATATCTAAAAATATGCTTCTGGGGATCTATGCAATGCAATTAAGGCACATAAACAAGATTCCAAACTTAGGATTTTAGTTACTAAGACAAGAGTTTCAAAAACACAATTCTAACTCACTGCACTGCGCAGCTATTAGGCCAATAAGAATTTGTGACAAATACTAATGCTACTCAAAAAAAAAGGCTGAAATGCTGGCAGTTGTGATCCATCTATGATGATATCTACACTTTCTCCCACTATTTCACTGTCTGGCCAGTAGAAGTGCTTGCTGCAGTGGGAACATAATAAATCTCTTATCAGCCAAGCATTTAATACACTGAGGATATTACTCCAGTAGTTAGTAACTCAAAGAGTGAGCAACTCTCTGCAAGTTAAGAAAAACCTCTGCACTCTGAATTGCTGATTTCTACCAAATACATAGTGCTTTCATATGACAGCTCTCCATTAATTGTACTTAATGAGAGGAAGCTCCCAATTTCATTACCTTTTCATGCAAAGCTAAGAATTACGAACTGCAGAATTGTGCCTAATTCACAAGCATCTAAAGGAACACAAACTTTGAAATAAAACCTCTAGGAACTAAGCTTGTATGTGTATTTCTCCTGCAATTCAGACCAACAGGGGCAAGTCCAAGAGGAAGCCTGAACAAGAAGCTGCCACTGAGGCCCCAGAGGGCACACAAAAGAAGCGTTTCAGAGGTTTACTCCAGACTAGGAGTCTTCTGCTCCCATGGACCAAACGCTGGTCAGCCAGTGGAACACACTGGTAGTTTCCTACAGTGCAAGTGACAGTTACATTTTATCTAAAAGGCTGGAGTTTGTGCACTGAGCTGGGTCAGCAACACCGTACAGGGTTGGCCACCACAAGATCTGCTTCAAAACTGTCCTCCTGGTCCTAACCAAAGTGCTAATATAGACACGTCCAGGGAGACCAGAGCATTGCTTCCTATCTAACAGAAACAGCCGAAGGCTGCACATTTCTTTGCTATCCCACACGCAATTTTGTGTTTTTAAATCTTACATCTATACCACTGGGGCTTCATAATTTCAAATATAGAGAAGCAAGAAGTGATTAGGTTGACTACATTAAAAAAAAAAAAAAGATAATCATTGTGCATAGGATATTCAGGGTATTCATAATCCTCAAATACTCCCTGGATACACCAATTCACACATGTATCAGAACACTTCTTATGCATCAAATAAATTTAGCATAACATAATTACAGACCGATTTACCATAAACAAGTACTACATTAAATAGTGATATTTATCTAAATACACACCAACACAAGTAACAAAATGGAAGTATTTTCTGCTTTACAAATACATCCATTTAGTTTATATAATCACATAATAATATAGCATATCCTCATAGTCAGTAACTATTGCTATTAGCCACGAGAATCAATCTTTCTGGGGGAAGAAATGTTAAGCAGTATCACTTCTTTTATGAATACACAGACATATTTTTATTCTACCCACCTGCAAAGAGGGTTTTCCCAGTCAGCATTTCAGCAAAGATGCAACCTGCAGCCCACATGTCAATGGCTTTTGTGTAGTTGTTAGGAGAAAGCAAAAGACGGGGCGATCTGTACCATTTAGTAACCAAACCTTCAGAAAGATGGCCCTAGTGACATTAATTAAAAGGAAAAAAAAGAAAAAGCTTACTTAGATTTTAAGATTTTTTTTTAAAATTACTTTTATTTTCTCATGCACTACTACAAGATTTCTTGGTCTCAAAGTCCTAGGGATCGTACTATGTGCCTCCTACTACACCTTTTTACCTTTTTAAATGAAATACAAGTATCTTTATGAGTGAACAGCAACCATATAGAAGCATGACACTATTAATCAAATGAGGTACTGCAGCAAAACTCATTCCCAGATGCCAAATAAATACAGAGAAGATACTGAACTCTCGTGTGTAACCTCATCTAGGCCAAGAAGAATCTCCAAACCAATCCCAGGAAGTAGCCACATTTGCACACTATGAATGCACCTCATCTACGTCTGCTGTAATTATGCCTCTAAATGTTGCTCTTAATCTCAGGTTATGTATTAACTGCTAAAAACTTTGCTTCTCTTAACACATCTAGAGGAAAAAAAGTTGTATTTTATGCTTGCAGTAGACCTATCTGAGATAAAAGACGTTCATTCAGTGACCTGTTACACTCAATCTACAAGCACTCCAGTTCTACTGCATAATCCCTGACATCCCACCTGCTAACAAAGCTTTCCACAGCCTATCTACCTGTGCAAAAGGGAGAAAGATGCTATTTTAAGAAGGCACAGCTGTCAGTGTATCACTTGGATATTCATACTCTCTGCATACCTTGTGGGAATAATGAGGATCCATGATTCGTGCAAGACCAAAGTCACCAATCTTCAGCACCAAGTCTTCAGTATTAATGAAAAGATTAGCTGGTTTGAGATCTCTATGCAGAACATTTGCAGAGTGAATATACTTGAGCCCACGTAGCAGCTGGTACATGAAAAGTCTGGCATGATCTTCCAGTAAAGGGCCTTGCTCTAGCAAATTAGCCAGATCTGTCTCCATGTATTCCTGGACAATGTAAACACAGTTCAATTCTGTAAGGGAGCCCACATCATCTGTCAACTGGCTTCCACTGGGACCAAGAATTTCAAATACTTTGACAATGTTGTCGTGGTCAAGTCTTCTAATAATTTTGATCTCACGTAGAGCATGTTTAACACTCTGGGGATCTGTAAGGACAATTTTCTTGACAGCCACTCTTTTGTCACAGTCATTATCGACAGCAGAAAAAACTAAGCCATTTCCACCACAGCCCAGTGGTTTTAAGTCCATATATCGAGAGCCCAGATCAAAACCATGAATGTTCATGAGACTTTCAAATTTTTCTGCCATTTTTATATTCTTTACGTTTCTTTTTTCTCAAACTACTAAGCTTCTGTAAACACACAGAGACACTTCCACTGGTATCTGAAGGAAAGGTCTTAGAGAAAGGGAGAAGAAACACTTGGCTTTGACTGCAAAATGGTTTCTTGACACTCTCATTTCATTATGAGCCAGCCAGGCCTGTTGTGTCCCCTTGAATTTAGAGCTCGTAAGCTCTAGAACTCAAACCGAGCATAAGATAGAAAGGTTGCAGCATTCATAGTTCAAGAAAGGTGCAGCATTTCTGCAGACATTAAAGAAAATACTCACAAACTCAAACGGAATGAAATGACATACTATGCACTCAGCTCTACTGTGCTAAACTGGTTAACATTTAACAAAAATGTGAATAAATATGCACATAATAGGCTTCTATTAACAT
Source organism: Pitta sordida (assembly GCA_013390025.1). NCBI lineage: Eukaryota > Metazoa > Chordata > Aves > Passeriformes > Pittidae > Pitta > Pitta sordida. The sequence continues at coordinate 313,396 of WEKX01029567.1, read as the reverse complement.
CCTCCTCCTCACAGTGCAGATACATTCAGTGTTGGACTGGTCCTGAGCAGCGTCATTCTATGGTGCTGGTAAGCACTTTTTTTTTTCCTTCTTCCTCCTTTTTCTCTCCTTTGTTTACAGTCTAGTTAAATGGGAAACTGGCAGCTCTTGATTTACAAAAGATGCCTTCCGTTAATGATCAGGTGGCTCCAGCTCACCACAATCACAATCAAAGCTACCATCCATTTTACTCCGTGACAACCTGAAAAGCAGAGAAAAATACATCAGTACTCCAGCACATACAAAAGTCTTCTTCCTCCCCCAACTCATTAAGTTGTCCTAAATATGCAACTTATTTACTGTCCAGTTACAAAATAAGAAACCATCACAAAGGCTAAATTAATTAGAAATTATTACTTTTCACACTTGTGGTAGAAAACTGACATTAAAGACCAAACATTTGGTCTTTATATAAAAGATGTTCACAATATATGTTTAGAAATTAATCTATTGAAGCTATATGGCACACAACGAAAAATCCTCCTGAATCTTAATAAAGACGGGAATAAAAAGAAAACTTGGAAATTCTCCAGTAGAGCTGTTAAAAGACAAGCAAGAAACAAAAATATCCTTAACATCAGTCACTAAATTTTAGAGTAATTCTTTTCACTAAACCTTTACTCAAAGACAAAATCAGGTTTAACTATAGACCATAATAGCTACTGACCACAATAATACCCAAATAACTGGGTACCATTCACATGAAAAGGTAAGGCTTGTGCATTCCCAGTATTTATTGACTTTCCAGAACATACAGCATATATCCAATACCACTTAAAAAGCTTATAAAGATTTTGGATGAAGTTTATCAGTATCTGAAACAAAAACTTTCCCTCTACAGACTCATTGTTACAGGAATTCATAAACATCAGACAGATGTTATTACCTTATCAATTACTTCTACACTTATCCAACCCAGATTATAGACAAAAACTAACAGCAAGTACGTTTTACAGAGTAACTGATATATTTTACAACCATTTCCCCTGACATATGGCACTTTCAGACATCATTTATTTTTTAATAGTGTAAGGAATTCACCGACTGTTTATGAAAAACCAAACTGGTAATTTTCTCAGTAAGTTCCCGTCAGCAGCAGCACAATGCAGTCATAAAGACCACACGTTGTATTTTTGTACAACATCCTCTTTTCTTTTAAAGGCTCAAAAATGCCACGAAGAGTCAAAGGTGTAACTTACACAATGCGGTAAGGTTTGGGTAATTCCATTACAAGTCACTTGTATGCTCTTCCTCAAAAAGCATAGGTCACATTAAACCATTAAATGCCTTCTGTTCAATCTCAGATTAACACATTTCAGCTCTTTGCCCAGATCTCTACAGACATGTTGAGATCTCCAAACTATCCCAACACTTCAGAGCTAATTGTAGGAGTGGTTTTCCTTAAAACTATCCTAGCATTTCAGTGGGACAACTGCGACCAAGCAAAATAAGTCTCCTCACTCCTAACAGAGCAGCAAGAGCAGCTGACAAATTATTAACATATTCTAAATAATGGCCTGAATTCACTAAGTAATGAGAACTGTATAAAGGAACAAAAACTAGGAAATAAAGGGACAGTGGCAAACAGAAACAAAGTTATTTCAACACATCTAAATTACTCTTCCTTAGGCTCGAGCCTGACTGTCACCAAGACACAGCCCCAATGCCCTGGCTCACTCCCTCCCTCCTGCCACACACCACCTGCCTCCAGGTACTTGTACAGCCACATGACAAACACAGGAAAGGAGAAAACATATGTTACCCTTTGCTGGGTTTTGATTTTTAAATAAAGAACAACAAATGTAGAATTTATAACCTGAAGAGCACTGAGCTATCCTCCACCAATGGGGTGATCCTAAGAGCTTTCTATACTCAACATATGGAACTATTGCCTTGAGATTCCTTTCTCCTAATTTTAAACACTGTTTTACAAGGGTTTATAGCCTCAGTACAAACATAATGAGGTCACACTATTAGTTTTCCCAAAACTATCTCAAATTTTCATCAAGACATCTAAATGAAGGCTGTTCCTAAAATAACCACAAATCTACTTAAAGAAAAAAATAATTCATCCTAAAGAGCAGCAGCATCAGTGACTATCTAACACTGTGCAAAATTACGAAAATCAGAAGTCTAGCCTCTTGATTTTAAACATTTTTAAACCTAAAAGTATTTTCTCACTCAGATGTATCACTTTCAGGTTCACTCACTCAGAGCTGCTGCCTGTAAAACAGTTTACATGACACCATTTTCCTTTCATTTCGACTCCCCTCCAACTGTTACAGAAATTCACTTTTGTAGTTTATAGTAAGATTTTAGATTTCATGCTAACACAACGTCCAAAACCTCCATTCAAATACCCTGCAATAAGCTGTAAAATACATCTTTGGGACCCTCTAAAACCAGTTGTATTCTTCCTCATAATTAGGCTTATTGTTTCACATTGCTGATGTCTTCAGTATGCAGCAACACCAAATCTGTTTGCACCAGCTGGGTGACACATCTGGAACCTCTCTTAGCTAGTTCCATTAGACAGCAGGAGCAGATTCAAAAAGATGCCCATCAGCACCAAAGATTAAGATCTACCAACTCTTTGCCATAACTCCAATCTGAACCCTACTGCCATGATTGAACGAAGGGAGCAGCATGAAGGCAGCTTCAGGGACAAAGGGAGTTATGGCACACTAGCTTGAAATAGGAGCCCTAAAATGTGCATTATCTCTGAAATGATGCATTTTCAACCATCAGCTTATACTGCATCCTTCCACTAGGTGCCCACTAATTCCAATGTTTTGAGAGTGCGTGCAATGATCTCTACAGAGTGATTTAGCTAAGAAAACAAATGCTGAGAACATAAGCAACCCACTGCAGCCTTCAATTTGACCTGATCCTGCTACAAACTTTCTGTGGGCAAATTACTTGACCCCAAACCCACTGAAAGCGAGGTCCAGCTACTATTCAAAGCAGGAGCTAGTTCTAGGAAGCTGACCAAGAGGCAGCCTGTTTACCAAACAGATACAGTACCCCTCCCACGAGCAGGGAAAACGCCCCACTATTGAAACAAACTAAGAGTCAGTAACTGAGAGTTGCTTCACCTACTGCCACTGAAAATTCTGCTTTGGAAATGCACCAGACGACTATGTTATAGCAGGTTCACATACACTTGTCTAACCAAAAAAAACACACTTCTAAACGAACCCTCACATTAACTACGTCTCTCTTCTTTCCCATTAAAGCCATTCTTCTTTCCAGTGCCAGTGCCAGCTCTTACCCATGCAGCCCTTGGCTCACTGGTGTCTCTGCAGCTCCCAGAGCATCGCCTGTGCCAGGGGTGCAGCTGTACACCTTTCCCCATCCAGTTAATGGCAAACAGACATCAAGAGGAATAGTCCCATGGACCAGAAACACACAGGAGGGATGGAAAGGAAAAAGTTAACCCCAAAGTTTCTCTTACTCTAAGATGATAATTACTTAAAGGGTAATCAACTAGAACTTAAAGCTTTTCTCAGATCAAAAAACGAGCCCAAAGTGACCGATTTTTTTCATTGCATTTTATAGTAGTTTTTAACTTAAAAACTAATGAGATACGGGCAGTTTTTTAAACATTAATACTTACAGACAACGACACCAATACCTACCAAGTTTCTAAATTTTCAGTTTCAAGGGTTCAACTGTCTATCGTGAAGACACACTAAATAAACAAAACCGACAAATTCCTCCTCACAAGTGGCTCTAACCACTCGAAACACATGACACACTGTAGTACAAAAAAGGGGAAGTTTATCATCCCAGTTTGCACTGGACAGGCTACTGACGCAGGCACTGACGTTTTCATTTAGGCTGTCACCTTTCCAAGGCTACCTTTTTTTTCCCTAAGTGATACTTTTATTCCTTCCTCTCACAGTGTTTAAAGACAGTAACACAAAGATAGCAGTTTCTCAAGTGGTTTACAGCTATGGTTTTAAAATGGGTTAGTAATTTGGAAAGGGGAATAGAAGTGACCCACAGGTCTTGGAAATCATCCCTAGTGCCAGCAGCCATCGTCACACAGGACCAGCTTCAGGCATTAAGGAAGCAGCCCCTTCAATTTGTGCTCAACTTCTGCACGTGGATTTATCAGAGCTTTCAGGAAACAGGATGTACACTGAATCAGTCAGGTATAAGATGTTTACTTTTTCAGAAATACAAATAAGACTGAAAGATACCAGCTAATTTGATTATGCAAACCACACAATGATCAAATCGTTACTCACAAGAGAAAGACCAAGAATGACTAATGACACATTATACAACTGCTAAGTACTATCCCTTTGACTATAAAAATACGGGGCACATAAGTATTTTTTTTTAGATCAGCCACGTTGCAGTCAGTAGGCAGTGTGAGTCATCGTCCAACTCACGAAACTGTCGCTTTTCTAAAGCCTCCTACTTGCTCCCCACACTGTTTAGGGAACTCTGTGCTGGCAGTAAGCAAATGTTACTATTAGTTTATAAATCTTCCGAAGTATCTGTGAAAACACACAAGAATCCAGTGTGTTTTTCTGTATCACGTACGAAAATGGTCTGGCCCTCTCTCTGGACAATTCAATGAAAACTCCCCACTGAAGAAACCAACCATCAGCTTTCCACAGTCTTCTGCACCTCGGCAAACCTGTTATGGTCTGCTGCTCCACTGAAGAGTTAACCAGTCAAGAGTGAATTAAAGATAACCACACAAGCACGGACTGAGCCTGAGCAAAAGCGGCTGAAATGAACGTTCCCATGTTACCTTTACATCACACATTTTTTTAGTGCAATTACCAAACCAAAATGTACTTCTGTTTTAAGCCACCACTTTCCGGAATTTGTAACTGGTTTAGCAACACACAAGAATGTTATTTTTATGTACACACATATATACGATAGACATATACACATAAAAAGGTTGTTGCCAACAACGCGTTTATCAAGGCTTGCACCGGTCCTATGACAAGACGCCGACCACCGCTTCTTTTTCCACGACACAACCAACAGCCATTGCCAGGCTGATCCCAAACTGCCCTGAATTAATGAGATACATCCTACACATGCCAACTGAGAGCATCCTGCCTACCTAGGCAAGGGTACCTGTTCTCCCAAATACCAGGAAGTGCCTCTTCAAGCTATTTCCGCCGGGTGTTTCAAGCTGTTTATTAAGAGTATTAAGACACTTTTCCCACAAAAGGTTACCGGATCCCGCGGGCGCCCGGCAGCAGGAGCGAGCGGTTCCCGTGCCCTGTCTCCCGGCAGGGCGGCTGGAGAGCAGCGCCAACTGCAGCAGCAAAACTTCCGCAGGCTGCGGACACGCCGGGCCCCCCCGGCAAAGGCCATCCTTCCTCCCGCCGCCCCCCGGAACGAGCCCTCCTCGCCCGCCAGCGCCGCTCCTCCGCCCGCCCGGGCCAAGGGCCC
>WEKX01029567.1:201494-307822 GCA_013390025.1 Pitta sordida | reverse complement strand
CCCGGGCGGCCCTCAGGGACGGGGACGGGGACGGGGGTGGGCGAGAGGGAAGCGCCGCCCGGGTGCCTGCGCGGGGTTGGTCCGCGGTGCAGACCCGCGTCCCCGGCGGGGCAAGTCCCGTACAGCCGCTCGGTCGCCTTCGCTGTTGCCTGAAGACCTGGCGCTCCCGGTGTGCCCGGTTGGCCCGAGGAGTTGAGCAGTGTCGAAGCCCGGTTGGGTCAAACACCCCAGAGAGGGGCCCGGGAGGCGCAGGCGGCAGCCGGGGCAGGGGGACGAGGAGGCCGAGCGCGGTGTCCCTGTCGCTGTGACCGTGCGGGGGCACCTGTGTGGGACCAGTTCAACTGTCGTCCCTCATGGCAGATAAACAAAAACACGGCTGGAAGGCGGCAGGCTTCCCTTCTCCGGAGGTGACGCTCTGGCTCTGCACTCTGAGTGTCGTGGCAGATCTGAAAATGTTCTCCCCACAAGCATCCACAAACTCGTCACTAGTGCTGTCACCTCTGCAGGTACCACAAAGGATTTCTGCCTGGCTGCTGCATCTCCCTTAACAGCCATAAGCAGAGGCAGTAAGAGTCTGCTCTTCCCCAAATATCACAACTAATAGAGCAAAATAAAGAAAAATAATTAAAACTTTACATTTTTTTAACCCTGAGGCTTTTACACAGCAGTCTTAGTGGGGAAAGGGAGGGATGAAAACACCAGGCCTCTAGATACCAGAAGAGCCTTATGCTTCTACTAACCCAGTTTTGATACAACTATCAAGACAGGGTGCAGTTTTGTACATCCCTCATAAGCCTTTTCAGTGCAAGATGACTCAAAAGGTGATAAAACAATTAATACTCATTTTTGCTGGTTAAATCGGGGTTGTTTATAGATAGTACTAGGACAGAAGTTACTCACATGCAATGGAGCTCTACAGCTTCCTCTGCTGCCATCTGGACAGAAGCATCCAATTGACCCTTGCACTTTTAAATCACATTACTGTATTTCAAAAAAAATAACATCCACAGCCAAGGGGCTCCCTACCCAGCTGCTCCAAAGTTATTTAAATAATTATTAAACTCTCTTCAATTATGCAGCCAAATGTTTCAGTTTCTGTTTCAGTCAGTCAGATGCACTTCTAACTCTGATATTGACCCCACTACCAGGAGGTGACCTGTGCATTTGCTAGTCCAGCACTGTACTGATGGGAAACATACAGAAGTCAGTTACCAAACTGACACTTTACATTACAATGTTTGCTAATTGATAGGCACCTCACCATGCTGCCAACAGTGCAGAAAAGTCAGAAACAAAGCTGCAGTTCTTCTGCCCACCCAGCAAAAGAGAGCTGGAAGATTATAGCACTGGCTGCTCCAGAAGGCCTGTATTTAAATACACTCCATAAAGGAAAAACTGCAGGAGTGCATATTTGGAAGAGGTGATGTTAGGACGACAACCAGAGCCAAGCCACAAAGGAGTTTTTCCTTGAATTAAATTAAGAGATTTGGGGCTTAAAAAAGGCAGGAGTGGCAGTGGCTGTATGTCTAAATTCAGAGCTATTTAGTTAATTAAAGAATCCCTCCATCCATGCAAAGTATTTTCATGACAAAAAACAAAAGAGCAAGGTGATCCTTGGATTCTAGGGTGCTGCAGTATGAAAAATGTTATACGTATGACATGCTTGAAACAGCACCTAGAATGATGAAACACATCATCAGACTCTGCCTGTGGGCACTATTTGCCAACGCCCACAGTGCCATTTCAGTCAGGTGGAGAAGTTGCACATCCACTGAGTTTGCTCTGCAGCATCCCAGATTGTTTGAAAAGTAGTTTAGCAAACACAGAGGTTTGCAGTAAGCAGCAAACTTCCTCACCTGGGTAGCACATGCTTACTGATAAATCTCACACAGTTCAGAATAACCACCATTCCCTGGGTTCCTAATTCATAAATCAAGANCCCCCCCCCCCCCCTCCCCCAATTCTTTTCTGCCATTCCATTCTGTCTGTGGTAGGATCCTTCAATCTAAAGGAAAATCATACAATGAGGAAGAGCACCGTACAGGAACTATTTATGGAATTACAATACATATGAGAGTTTCTCAGAATTTAATCATGTCACACAGCAATTTGTAACTATCTAATCTAGCAAATTGATAATCTGCTCTCAGATTTTTAATGTCCTATTGATTAGGCTATAAATTACTGTGACCATTTTTTCCAACATTCCCCACAAGAATTCAATTTCGTAACACATGGATGATATACTATATGGTGTGCTATATGATACCAACTCACTCTAAAACATTTGCAGATATTAACTGTCAGTGAAATGCAGACTCAGAACACTAGCAATTAAAAAATAATTAGAACTGAAGCAATGATTCATTTATTATATCCAAGTTCAAAAAGAACAAACAGTAAATTCCAGTGTAATCTTTCAATCCTGTGTGTGAATTGTTACTTGTGGCATAAAAGGGAATGAAATATTTTTTAAGTGTCCACACCCATTATGATTGGCAAGGGAAGAAAGATTTGGAGACGGTTTGAAAAGGTTGCTCAAGGTAACTTGGCAGCTTCAGGCTTTTGTCTCAGTTTCACTGCTTCGCTGGGCTTTCCTGCAAGAAATCTTTGTTTTATGGTATTATGCAGCTCTCTCTAATGATTCAAAGTATTTTCAGAGGACGTTCTGACCTTTAGTGTGCACTTCACAGCAAGCAGCCTCCACCCCCAGTGATGATTAAGGTATCTATGGTATTACTACCTCGTTCTTGGCCTGTCCTGCAGGGTCAGTTCCCTGGGCAGCTGAATTTGCAAGGACACACAGGGGAAGCCTCTGACAGCAGCCGGTACCTTGGGTGCTGCTGTTCCTGGTCCCAGAGGAAGGGAAATCTGTCCTAGGATACATTTTTAAGAACTGAAAATTTTTCTTACCAAAGTCTCAGATTCATTTTACGTGGAGATAGGGATGAGTTTAGAGAAAAAAATCCACTTATTAAGAGGGGATATGGAGAGGTTCAAGAAACACAGTTTCTGCTGCCTCTTTGGCCTGTTTCTGTTTATCTGTGCTATGTGCCCTGAAGAACAATTTGGTTTTTCTGGCACAGATCCCAAGAGGTTTTAGTAGTTTGGGTCTCCTGTAACTGCTTCCTCCTCCAGTCTGCATAGTCCTCTGCAGGTGTTAAGCAAAGCCTTTACAAATCACTTACTCTTCCAGCTTACAGTTTCATAGTGCTGATGTTCAGCACAAACTGCCCAGATAAATTTGAGTTTCACTGGCAACCAGACAGCTCAGGTGGCTTCACTTTTTGGGCACCTGCACTTCCTGGAAAAGGTCAGACTGTATTTTTCCATACTAGACACAGGCTTTTTTTAACCTGTTCCTTTTAACACAAATACATTTTTCTAACAAGTGCTCTCTGGATTTGCTGACTTTGAAGTGCTCCCAATAAATCTCAAATTATACTTCATATCAGCATTATTATCAGGTAACCACACAGAAGTTTCCGTCTTGAAAAGTTTTAACAAATGTTTGCAGTTTTTCAGTTAAAGTCTCCCTGGTGATGGCCAGAGCTACCTAGGCACAGACAGTGGGCTGTCACCTCATTTGCACTCACTTGATAGGACTGACATTGCTAGAGCCAGATTTGTACCGTCTACATTCTGATCAGGAAAGAAGCTACAACAGTATTTGGGGACTTGGAAGAAAGGAGAAAAGGAAACCCTAAGATCTCCGTCCCTGTGTGAAACAGCAGAGACTGGAAAAGAACAGACCATTTACAGAGACCCATTCAAGCCAAAGGCAGACAAGTCCAAAGGGCAAATGGAGGTGGAAGAAGAAAGTCACAGAAGATGTACAACTTTGAGGTTAGAAATAAAAGAGTTATGTGACATACTTTGGAAATTCTCTAGGACAAAAAGTCATTAAACACTTAGAGCAAGTCATTCTTCCCCCTTGGTAGAGCTTCAGCAATCTAGGACACTTCAGAACAGCTAGCTGCATGCAGGCTCCTCGCTTAATATCACACAGTTCTAAGCCAGTGAATTCCATTGCCTGCTTTTTGTGTGTTTTAAACAGATCTTAGCACAGGAGACAGAGCAGCTGCCTAAAGCAGGAGTTGGCAAAGCCTTGTCAGTACTGAGAGGAGAGGAAGTCTTAGAAAACTTGCCTTATATGTAGCTGGGTCATCACTGAAAGCTCAGCCCTCTGTGTTTGTAATTCACTTGCAGGGCTGGAGCTTTCCCAGATTCTCAGCCTTTCATTAACTCCTCATTAGTTCCTTGCACAGGGGTAGCTAGTATCAGTATTTCATTCACAGAATAGCAAATGTGTAGAGAAATGAACTAAGCTAGGCAATTAAGGCACTATGTGTTAGGTTTAATTTTTAAAGGATGGCTACTACCAACATTTTCACATGCAGGTACTCCAAGTGACCAAAGTTGCTTCTAACTCCACAGTATTGGACATGGGAGGTGTGCTGGAATCAAGGTGTAGATCCAGTCACTGGATTAATCTACGGCTGAAAAATATTCTACAGAAGGAGGACGAGGCAAAGCTTGGGATGAAGTGGAAGCAAGAAGCACCAAATGTTTTTGCCCCAGAACTTCAGGTGCAAGAGAATTCTGTGTGCGACTGTTCTCTGCCATTCAGATCTGCGGGAAGGCACAACTCTCACCTCCAAAATCTCAAGAGAAGTAGTCAGGAGAAGGGACACTAGAACAATTGTCTAAAGCCTCTGTGCCTTACTGCATCAGCTGCAGTGCTGTTAGGGTTGGAAGGCAGCAGATATTATTTAAATATCTGTAATACCTTGAGTACTCTAATGTAGAGTGATGCTGTGGAAGCAGGTCTGGGTGCTCTCAAGAGAAAAATCATTTCATTTTGGATTCTTAGCAGAAAATACGTCAGCTCTTGAGCAGAACTTATAAAGGTCTGGTGATGAATTTAAGTAAAATAATTTTATGTTTTTATAGAACTATTGCATTTAATTGCAGAACTACACATATTGCTATGCAGAACTGTTCTTGTTCATTCCTGTAGCACCATAAACCTTCCTACATGCAACATTTTGATTGATATTGCATTACAAGAGATAAAGCCTCTGCTCTGTGATTGTAAATACAGCTGGTGCTGCAGAGCTTGTCATTTACGGGGGAAGAAAATCAGATGAACATTCACTAACATTTTCACCCACACCAGAATCTTCTTGAAATACCTCTACAGGGGCAAAGCTCAATACAAATACAGCTAATACACTGCTTTAGCAGCCTGAAGCTGCATGACTTCTACATCTCAAATAGCAATAAATGCTATCTACAAGCTTACAAGGAGAGAAGGGAGGTGCAGTGGTTTGAGACCTTTCAAACAATTTCAAATATTATTTTCACAGAATCACAGAATATGCTGAGTTGGAGGGAACCCACAAAGATCATTGAGTCCAGTTCCTGGCCCTGCACAGGACCATCCCCAAGAGTCACACCATGTGTCTGAAAGTGATAAACTGCCTACAAATGGCGTGGGCAGAAGGGAATCTTTGTCAGCCATCAGGAAGATGACCCATTGCTGCTGCAAGAAACTTGGAGGTTGGAAAATCAATACCAATTGGTCATAGTGGAAAAGACTCAGATCTCTACTGCTACTTAGATTTGTGCCCTGCAGAGGCCTTTGTGAGTGACACATGGACTCCAATCCTGCCCAGGGCACCTGTGACATTCTGCTACCTTTTACGGTGATTTCTGAAAGCAGGATGAAACAAGCTGCACTGGGAGACACACTAAGGAACCATGTCCTTGTGACTGCTCAGGGAAAGGCCTTCCTCCAGTCAATTTACCCCCCACACAGTGGTCTCCAGTGTGCCCCAAACTCACGGATGCAGCTGTTTCAGAAGCAAGCAGCATACTGAATGGCTAAAGAGCCAAGAGGCACAGTGCAGCAGGGTCAGGGCAGGCCTGTGCGAAGCCAGTGTGAGTGTTGTTGCACAGGGTGTGTTTCGTCTGTGGCCAAAATGCTTTTTCAGGATTCCCAAAATAGCACTTATCAAAACCAGCAGATTGACTGGAAGCACACTGCTTCACTTAATGACTGCAACTATCCCTGCCAGACTCCTACCCCAGTCACTCCTAAACCTAAAGAGATGGAAAACCTAAGAAATATAAAAAACTAGAGATTTTTTTATAGAACTTATACCATTAAATGATATGGCAAATACTCAGCATTGCAAAAACTGCCCTGAGCTAGTTTTGTTTTTCCTTCTGACATCAAACCCCAAAGTTTTTATTTTGCTAACAAATATACTTTGGAAAAATCTCCTCTCCCTTAATACTCTGTAACTTTTTCTTAGCGCATGTTGCACCTAGGTTTTAGAAATCCATTTCTAAAGATTTCCACTAAAAATATATGGGACTATTCAATTCCCCATATTCCCCCTTTCATTAAGATTTTCAAGGTTGTTTCAGGTTTTCTCGTGGTTTTGAGACACTGGCTGGGAGGGATTACATTTCAGAACTATTTTTTTTCTCATGAAAACTGGATTTTCCTTATGTGCCAGAATCAGCAGACATCTTATAAATAGCTTTGGACAGATGACAGGAAATGATGCAAGATCTCAGGCCTCTCTACAGAGGGCAACTATCTGAAGTGCCGAGGAAAGAAGGACTTTTACTATTGACTGCTACACAGAGGGAAAAAAATTAATATACAGAAGCAGCATTCGCTATAAAGGGTATTAGGCTTATGAAACACAAGATCTCTTATTACAGCTCAAGCAAAAAGTATTTACTTGCACTACAATGAAAACCAAGAAAATAAATTTTTCCCTTGAAGAGGAAAAACTGACCCGAATTGTCTAAACTCGCTTTGTCTTTTACTCTTGAGGAGTAAAGACACACTCCTAACATGCTATAAATGCCAAGACACACATTGGAGATCCTCCAGGCTCTGACTGATGGCAAACACTAGGATCATCTTCCTGCCCCGGCATTTCCCATCAGCTTCAGCAAGGACTTGTCCAACTCAAAGTGCTTTAAATGAGCTCCAATAATAGATGCCTAGAGGTTAAGCTGTGTCTATTCATCTCATCCCAAGAACTCTCTGTTACACTTTGCAATGGTAATACAGAGTGGAACATTAACTCCCTGTCTCATTTTGTTTCTGTTAGCTACCATGAAGATAAAGCACAGTAATTTAACCCCTAATAAAATGCTTTATTTGGGATAGGAGCAAACTCTCAGCATTCTTGAGTCTCTGACAAAACTTTGAACAGATGTAACTTTAATGCTATGACTCTAGCCTTCTCCTCCACCACCAAGTTGGCTCCTTTTCCTGACAGCAGAAGGTACCACTCAGCTCACTCCTTGTCATGCTTTGATACCACATATGACTGAACAGTGTGCTATACATGGAAGCCTACTAACATTAGTGAGAAACAGACAGCGTGTCTCTTCAGCAGATGAGCTTTTTCAGTCAGTCAGTCCAGAGGGTGATGCATTTAAGCTCTCTATGTTCCCACAATACAGTTAAGCATCGTCTGGGCCTCAAAGCAGGTACAGACTGGTCTCCCTTCTGCACTGTGCACTAGAAGTGCATCAGCATGTAAGCACACAACTCCTCTACATCAGGGCACTGCTATAACCCTCCACAGTGCTTTCTCCCCCACAGCCAGCACTGGGGAGGCTGCCTGAGACTTCTGCTGAGGTTTTACTTTAAGACAGAATGACATATTTGATCCCTTTCATGGCCATACCTCAGAGGCATCCTACTTTCAGGAGTGTATAGTTTCTACCCTGGATTTTTGAGTTATCTATTCCTCTGACAGGAAGAGCCTAGAGCCTAGACAGAAGAGCCTAGAAGCACTCCTACCTAGGAGAGGAATAAGTAATACATGACACATTTTTTGAGCTTTTGTACTGAGTAACTGATTTTACCCGTGGTCTACATTTCTGTAAGTCTGAAGAACAAAGTCCTTTATTTTTTTTCTTCCATTAAAGATATTAAATGTGAATGACTTTGTTGTTTTGTTATTTTGCAAATGTAAGATTTATTACCTCTCTTAGAGGTACAACAGTGCTGAAACTGGGCCATCTCAAAGTTTTTCAGTTAAAGGGTATGCAGATGGAAATGGAATATATTTGTCCATGTATACATTGCAGGGCAGAAAAACAAATCCACTTGTTAGTGGTGTTCAAATATTGCATGTGTGCAGGAGAGGAGTACAAGAGAAGGTAGACAAGGCTGTCAGCTTTGCAGAGCTCAGTGAGAGTCCCAGTGCCAGCTGGTCTGGCTGACTTTTATGACAACAAGCATAAAACCCCTTAAAATTGTAAACTCAGATTTCATTCTTTGCTGCACTGAGAAAGAGATCTTATATGTATATATATTTTGCTTCTTAACTTGGGAAGCAATGTGTCTCTCATGCCTACTTACTCCACCACTGGAGAGCCTTCTCCACAGAGACAAGCTTTGCTTGTGCAGGGTTTGTGCAGACTGCTTCTCAGAAATACCTCCGTAGGACACCCTGATGCTGAGGAATCACTGAGAAGCAGTTCTAAACCCAGGAAGTTATCTAATGTAGGTAAGCATTTCACTGTATAGTTATACCTAGAGGTTCTTTAATGATCTAAATAGCAAGATTTACTCTGCAAGTGAGCTAGAGTTAAGAAAGGCAAAGAGGTAGAGAAATCTTTTGCTTTGTAGTATGTCAGCATTTTGTTATCTCCAGCATCTTCAACTGCAAATTTCAACAGTCAAAAACTGTTAAATGAAGACTTAAGAGATACCACATACATCTAAAGCTATATTTTTGACACAAGAAAGGTATTCCTCCCTCATTCTTTGTCTTTTATGAATCACTGGAGAACCTTTCAAGCCTCAGTTAAAATTAAACCAATTCTCCTGATAAACCTATTTTAGTAAACACTAAATGTTGCTAACCATTATCTCATATTTCTTCTTATTGTTTAATCTGGACACTCCCAAAACAAAAGCAATCAAGATGACTCAAAGAAGACGAGTTCCAACCTTTGGACGAGCTCTGATTGCAATATCTAGTTCTCATGACTTCTGCAATTCCGCAGACTCCAACTTGATGATAATGTTCACGTGTGCTCCATGTGCTAGTCCAGCATTGCCCTAGGTGACAGCAAAAGCTGCTGCATGGTTCCTACATGTAATCTGATGTCCCCAGCAGCTCACAGCACCACAAACCAGCTGCTCCCTTGCATCCATTACCACAGCGGTTAGGTGTGCAAACTCTTTCACTTATATTCAGTAGTGGGAGACTGTGACAAAGCCAGGGAGTTCTCGCCTCATTGCCAAAGCAATGAAGAATCAGGCTCAGCTACCTCACAACAGTGAGCAAACTCTTCCTGGTGGTCTGTATCTTGAACTGTTGGCCCAGAGGCGTAAGACTGCAGCTTACAAACCTCTCATCTTTTTCTTGCTGTTAACTTTACCAGGATAGCCCCTCTAGTTACAGACTGTATTGGAAAAGGTATATCCCAGAAATCAAGGATGGACACGAGTGTTAGCCCTTACTTTCAGACTTGAACCATCCTTCCAGAGCGGGACTAGAAGTCTCATTACCACTGCCCAAATCATCCTGCTCTACGGGCAGTTCCAAGGAGGACATAACACTCTCAAGCCTGTCTGTCAGAGATGCCTCACAAAACAGTGCAATTTTCATTAAAGCCAAGGTGGTGATTTTCTACTCAGCCCAGCAAACGCTTTGAGACGTCATCTGTTGACTTTCTCCTGACAGACTACCCAAGCTGGTATTTCCACAACTGCATGGACTATCTAGATACTTCCTAGAAGTACAGAGTCAAGAGAGATTATTATGGTTTGTGATAATACCCCTGTTTAAATAATTAAGGCAATTAATTTGCTTGTAGTAAAATGCATTCAAGGACATGTACACTTCGCGATCAAAGTACTACCCTGTACCCCATGTTTATCATCCCAGGTCTAAAGACGTTTGTTAGTAAACAATATCAATGTAACCATTGTGAGGCAGCAGGGAATCAGTGGCAGGGCTTGAACAGGCTGCTGTCAGCTAGTAAAATGTCAACAAAGAACCTGCAGTAACTGCTGAAATCAAGGGAAACAGCAGGCCAGTAATGGAAACTTCTGAACCTTTGCACATGGAGGAACCAGAAAATTTGTCTTTCTGATTGCTGTAATGTTTCAAATAGCAGGAGAACATGGGAGTATGGACCTTCATGACAGCTGACCTTGGAAGGGAACTCCATGTGACATTACAATCACAGTAATCAGAACAAGCTCTATCTGCTCTGATACAGCTTTACTGCATAAGCAGATATTGCTTTTTCTCCTCATAAGTACTCAGTGCTCTGCTTTATTCATTGCACAAGACAGTGCTCACCTGATTACCAGCACCTGGATACCAAGAAAAACAAAACCATTGTACTGCCCTGTGTCTTACTCATTATGTATTGCCCCAGTTTGAGGACAGAATCACCAGGGTTTAAGGGCTCTCCAAATAACCATTAATTTCTGCAATCAGCAAAAATGCCAGAATATTATAATTTCCACTGTCCTGAACTAAGTCACAAAGATCAAGATTAGAGTAGGCCTTAAGAGCAGATGCATAATTTAAGATTACTCTAACTGGATTTTGCAAGGGGTAGGTACTTTATTTCACTGTTCAACATTCCAACTCGCTTTGCGAAGTGCTTGTTCTTGACATTAAAGTGCAGATCCCCAAAGCTCTGAGTTCTTGGTATTTGCAAGTTATTCTAGGCTTTGTCCAGGCAGTTCTGATTTTTCCCAGCACCAGAACCCCCCGAGTAGCTGTGCTTGTATACCCGGGGTAGCTGTGTTTGCACACCCTCCATGCCAATCTCTCCACTCTCAGTTGCCCATTTAGTTTCTCCAAGTCTCTTCCCATTTCCTGGTTTCTATTTTCTTTTCTTGTGTCCAATTAAAACCTCGTTTTTACAATATTTTTCTCCCAATCTACTTCTTAAAAATTTCCTACCTATTCAGTGCTTCTTTCCTTCCACACATGAGACAGGTGTCTACCTGCTGGAGCCTACAGCAGCCACTAAAAGCAGCGCATGGGAGGAACAGTCCACTTACATTCAATTAAGCTGCCCAATCCCAACACAGCCTGCAGCAGCCTGTGGATGCAGTCACAGGAAAATTTCTGTTCAGGGGTTGTTTGGAGCACACCCAGGCCTCACAGCATGGGAATTTATCTGTTAACAGATCTCTCAGTCTGCAAAACCTGAGGTCTCCAGTAGACATTAAGAGATTTTCCACAAAGATAAAACAATACATTTGTGATTCTGGATCTCAAGAGTGACCTCCTCTTCTGGAAAAAAAAAAAGTGGCCCAGAGACTTTCTGAGGAAGAAATGTCCCTGTCAGCACCCTCCCCATGGTTTGGTGAGAGGTTGTGGGGGGCACAGGTTGCCAGGGAGTGAGGGGCCGCTGGGATGCAGAAGACTCTATTCAAGCTTCTCTTCCCCTTCACGAATCTATTTTGGGAAAAGGCCCTCAGCAGTGCAAAGAGGGAGGCTGTAAGAAAATATTCCCCTTTCCACAACAAAGTTTTTTCCTATTATTTTTCTCCAACACACAGTCACACAGCCTTTCCTACACCCAAACCCTGCTGCTTCCCCCATGTCCTGGGTGCAGACCCTGCACCTCCTCACTGCAGCTGCTCTCCCAGGGCTGTGGCGCTGCCAGGAGACAGGTTACAGGGGAGACCCCAAGTCTTAGGGGAAGGCAACAGAGAAGGGGGTGAGGAACCAAGTGTTTAAAGAATTGCTATCATCGGCTTGTCTGTAATCTCAGATTTTGGCTATTCACTGTTTGGAGAGAAATCACATTGCAACTGTGTGCAAGGGATGAGGAGAATGGCAATATTAGCCCAGCTTTCTTATGGTTATAGAGGCTGTAATTTCTTTTTCCTTTCACTGTATCCTATGTGAAAACCGTTCCATATCCTGCTGCACTCCCTAGATTTTATTATGAAAAGCTAGATCTTGCAAAGCTGTTTTCCAGAGTGTCAAATTCATGTTTTGTGGCTCTGTTTGACAGTTTTACATTAACTCCCAACTGAGCAGAAGGTCACTGAACACAGGGAGTGCAGGATTCCTTGCCCCAATGCCTCACCTGGGTTCGATGTACTTCTCAGAGCCCCCATCTCCAGCCTCCGCAGAGTCTGTCCCACACCTCTGTCATTCAACAGCAGGCAGAAGACCTCAAAGAGAGACAGTTCCATCCCACTGTTCCTGCACTATGGGTTAATGCCCACCTACTCCCATGCCATTACCTGGGGGGCCTGTGCCGGTCAGGCCCCATGGCTGCAGGGTGACTCTCACCTGCACCAGGAACACGGACTGCCTGGGGCCCTTCAGCACAACACTGGCTGCTGCAGCAGGCAGGATCTAGGAAACACATCCTCAAACCCGCCCTTGTGTTCTTTAAAACAAACTTTTATTTATGCTGCTTCTGCTGGCAAAAATAACCTGACTTCCCGGTCTACCTTCAGTTATATTTTACCATGTGCAGAGCTGCAGCTCTGAGGCTCTTCTCCCTCTGCAGAGCAAACATGGAATTTGCAGGAATAAAACTGCAAATTATATAAGTTTCTGAGAATGCCAAGTTGAAAGTTTGACAGAAGAAAAACTTCTAGTAAAAACCCCTACTTTTTGTCTTTTTGAGAGATCTAATCTATCCTCTGTGCATTCCTGACCTTCAGAAAACTTTTTCATCTCACACGTTAAGTATAACAATCCTCTTAACAGGGAACATTTTGTTAGAGCTTTAAATTGGGTTACGTAAATTATTTGTAGTTCTGACAGCAGGTTTCTCTTCCGTCCACGAGGACAGTTGTTATGAGATTGATACAAGGTTCATTTGCAGTCACTGCAGATAATCATCTGAAAGGACTGTTTGAAAGGAGATTTTATCTGGGACATATGCTACAAGTTTATTAAGGCTTTTTATAAAAACAGTGGTTTTGCCAAATAATTTAGAGCACAGTAGCCTGTATGAGAATTAAGAAATCCCTGATGTGAATAGTAAACTGACGGGGAAGAAAAAAATTCAGTTCCACAAACTTTAGGAGGACCAGAATTCAAAGAGGAAAAAAAACCCCAAATGCATGTATGTGTGTCTTGATTCATGATTTCCCTCTTGTTGACTGCAGTAGAAATTGCAAACAGTCAGGATCAGGCATTTTATTCCCACTAGGGACTTGATCAAAAAGAGGCAGAGTGGAAAAACTATTCATGAATTTAGAGCACTACTTTTAGCATTACATCAGAGCAGTCCTGAAACACAGTTTGCAGCACTCTCTTTTCACTCTTTCTTCTCTCCAGTCCCTAATCAGATATGAGCTTAGACACTGGTTTTGAACAGGAAGAGTTCTCTGGCAGGAGGGCCCTCCTGCCTCCCTTTGCCTCCCTTTCTCTTGTCACTGGTGGAACTGATCGGGGAAAAAAGTTTCTACTGATTTCTCCAGTAGGATGGAAAAAGAAGGGTGTAATTTACAAATTTGGACTACGCAATTTTTTAGGTTTCCCATTATATTTATGAGCTCTTAAAAGAAACCAAATAAAGCAATAAACCTATATTTTATTCAAATCGAAAGCCTTTTGGTTGACTTTAAGAACAATGATTTACTGAAACAGAGTTTTAAAATGAAACATTCAAATGAACATATAGACATTTAACTTTTAAATCTTTGTAAGAGCATTTCAGATTTTTTTCTTCCTAAGTAACAAGAACAGTGAGTTAAAAGTTTCATAAAATGCTAAATATGAACAAATCCAGTAAAGCTGATTTCTACACTCCTGCTGGAATTACATTCTCCACAACAGTGGTGCAGAAACCAACAAACCCTTCTGCAGCATCAGAGTACGGCAAGGAGTGACACTTTCAAGGAGAAAAAAAACATCACACACACATAAACACAAGAACCATGCAAAAAGTGCTCAGCAGAAGAGGACCTTTACACACAAAGCTTAACATCTACTAACATATTCCAAATTTCTGCCCAGGAAGACCGTGGTATTTCCAATTATACTGAGCTAACTCATGGATGTTTTTTTTTTTACTTCATATTCCCTCCCCTTCTTTGTTTTATGCTGAATATTTATTTTCAGCACTCTGTACAGAGACAATATGTTCTTATTTTAGCAATTCTCAAAGAGAAAGAGATGTTTCTAAGTGTTAGAAAGGTTGATCTTAATTCTTTGTACTTTCTCTCTAAACAAATATCTCATGAGAGAATACACACAGACATTTAACTTACCATTACTGAAGCTATCTTTTGACTTCCTCAGTATCATTAATATTTAAGCAGAAAAAGCAGAACAAACAATGATCCTAATGATACACACCAGAACTAACAAAGTAATTTTTAAAAAGTCATCCAGAAGAAGTGAGAAGGTCAACCAGAAAACGCAAGTCAGGAATAGCTGTGCTCCGGTGAGGAGGGGAAGGTTATGTTGCTGTGATATGAGTAGTGCACAGCTGTTACTCTAGTAATAATTCATCATATTAATATTTAAATGAGAGGAGGAGGAGAAGGGCATGAGATTGTGTGTGACTCAATGGTCCCTCCCTGTCCTTAAGCAGAAAAATAGGCCACCAATACAGAAAGAGCATTAGGAACTACAGAGTGGGAAGGTTTGTTTTCCTTACCTCATGAATAAAAGTGGGCAAACTGGTCCCTTGAGAAGTCTAGAAATTATACTACTTTGCTATTGCAAGTCAAATTCAGTTTCTGCTCTCAGAAGCAGCCATTACCTAATGAACAAATTGATCCAGCAACCAGTGCTCCAGGTCTGCACGTAGTTTTTTTTTGATTTCAGGAGATTCCCAGCAAGCTTCTACACCTCCTGCAAAGAGCTGCCTGCAGCAGTCTCACCTGGCAGTTCTTCGCAGGGCTTTGCTGCTGTACTTTGACATTTACCTACAGACTCATTTATAAATGAGCTTTAATTGAGGCTAACTCACCTTCAGGCTTATTGCGTTACCTTGGCCCATCAGAGTCTCTGACTGGGCAGGCTCAGGAGACCTGAGGAGGAGCAGGAGGAGCTGCCTGCAGGATGGGGTGTTGTGAGGAGCAGAGCCTTAGCCCTGAGAGCCTGAGGGAGCTGCAGGAGGTAGAGCAGCAACAGCAGGCTCAACATGAGGTGGAGGGCTGGAGGAAACAGCTGATGCAGGCATAACCCAGACAGATGTGGGTGGCATCCCTGGCAGGAGAGGCAGACTGACTATGCTTGGTTGCCTATAGGGTTGCACAATCTTATCCAACAATTCAATATAAACACACCTCTCACATGCTAGGTTTTGGGGGGTTGGGATTTTTTTTTAATTCTATACAACTTCCTCCTCCTCGTTAGCAGAAAGAGTGTTTCTATGACAGCTCTGGGTGAGCATTGCCTTGTTGGTTATGTAACTGTTAAAAAGTAATAAACAACCAGAAATTTAACCAGAAAGACCAACAGACTCCAGAAATGGCCATGAGTCTAAATAGCAAATAGTTTGGAACAGAACAGAACAGAAAAGGATTCAGCTTGGTGCTCAGGATGAAAATACAAGGTACACAAAATACAACCAAAGTACGCGCCAAACTCATGCAGTGATGTCTGTTCTCAGCACACCAAGGTAAATTCTTTGTCAGAAGTTTTCTATTTTTCCCTGCTCAAGAAAAGACATTCCCCCCTCCATTCATTTCATTTGCCTAATCCTTCATGGTCAAGTTTGCAAACAGCCTGAGTTAACACTGGCATTATTTTTAACTTCATATTATTATATGAAGGTTCTTTCTGCTGCATCCTGTACAAGAGGATTTGTGTTATTAATACATTATAGAAAACACTCATCAGATCATCTCCATAGGCATTGTCAATGTCCCAGCAGAGTGACCATTTAAAACTAGTCTTCATAACTTGTTGCAAAGGTTTGTACATGAAATAAGGTCAAATCCCTGGACATGTTGGAGAAAGGGAGCATATCAATCTAGCTGCTCACAACAGTAGATAAGGGTCTGCAGGAAGATACCCTCTTCTCTGTTTTAGTAATTACACTAATACAGTACTTGCAGAAGCTGGATTCTTCCTTCCTGGACTTTGGAAGTGATAGAGGACCAGACCTGCCACATTGGCTTTAATCTCTGTCAGAGCCCTCCCTCCAACTCCACCACTGCTTCTGCCTTATGGGTGGGACAGATCTATGACGCTGGAATTAGTCACCTAATGCACTTAGGTTAATGTAACAGTTTACATCAGAAGAAAAACTATGGGCAAAGGCTAAAATGTCTTTGAAACCACTGAATTGTTAATTGAAGGTGAATGTATGATGGAAGATAAACACTTTTCAGGTACATGTTGGGTCAGATGACAGATTTAATAGCTTCCATAAAACACCACATTGCAACAGCTTTTATAACTGTCTTTATGGGCAACCATCAATTTCCAGCTGGGCTTGGTGGCAAACAGAGAATTGTACAAAGTTTGAGGAGATGCAGAAGCCCAGGCTCAGATTTGCTCTTCCTTCAGTGACAGAAGTTGCTGGTCTAATCCAAATCCAAGGTCTTGGTTCAGGAGAGGTTACAGCCTTTGTTGACGAGTACTTTTGAGCTTAAGACTTTTCCAGGCCTTCTTTAACATCTGCTCAAATGCCTCACCATTCCAGCCTATGTTCTTAGTTAAAAAGGGGAGGAGAAAAAAAGGCAAATTCATGCTTGCCCTTGGAATAGAGCGGTAAAATGTGAAGAGCCACACTGGCACCACAATCCCCTCCATTCACCGTATGCAAATTCTAATTTAATTAGCATCACTAGAGTTTAAAGTTTAAAGTTGCAGCACTAGATGGAAACTGCTGGATAAAGGTGGGTACAGCCCCTGGCATGGTCAAATACAACCTGCCTGACTTTTCCTTAGCCAGGTGTTCATGGCTTGGTCTTCCTAGCTGAAACTGGGAAGAGGTTTCCTGAAGACCGTACAAGGGGATGAATTCCCCCATGGCTCTGCCAAGGCCACATGATCCATATGAGAACTAAAATGTTCTCAGAAGTGCTGTGTCTCTGTGTCTGATTTAAAGTAACAGCAGCAAGGCTTACATAGTTATTTAGCAGTCAGAAGAGAGGGGTAGGCTTTTTATAGTCTAAACTTTATGGAGTGATAAAGATCTATTAATCATCTAACAAGCAGTTTATCTACAGACAAATGGGATTAAAATAGAGCAGGTAGTTTTGTCTCTTTTTTTTTTTAATTGGCATGGGAACAGAAAGCTGGAAGATTAGGAAAAAGGTTTGCTGAGGATGGGCTATGGCTATGGCTGAGGACTGCAAATAGAGCTGTCTCAAATATTGTGTCTCCTTGATGAGAGGCAAGATCTTAGGTACCCTCGAGTGGCTTGTTTCTGTAATGAGGATCTCAGTATCTGGTCTACTCCTGCTTTTCATTTCTCTGCATTTGGTCCAGGAAATCGCAAGGCTTCTCCTGGCATTTTACCACTTAAATCAACATATTCTTCCTTTTAAGTGTTTGGCTCTGCCTCAGGGTTTTTTAATCTTTCCTTTCCTAAATGTAACTGATTGACAGGAGTGTACATCTCTGGGTCAGTTTTCAGCTCATGTTCCTAAGAACTTAACTTGGAAGAAATACCAACAGTTTCACAAAGAATTTCTGGAAACCCTTTCTGTCAATAAATAATTTCTACCAAGTGAAACACTGACAGAGTTACCCCACTCAGCTAACATTAACATGTTAGCTGTGAAACATTAACCTCCTTCCCTGTCCAACGGTGGCAGAGACCATGTTTTGCTGCTTTGTGGCACATGACTGACCTCACTGTGGACTCCCAGATTTTCGGCACACCTCCTTGAGACTTGGGATTGAGTTACATGGCACCTATATTTAAAGAAGTAGATAGGAAACAGCAACCTTCATTTCTTCCTTGTCTCTACTGAGCATTATATACAATGAGAGCAGGGCAGAAAATGCCATGACACCTGCTCCTCATCCAAGGATGCTCAGGTTCCCTGATACACACCCCAGTGGTGCTGCCTGGTGTGGGGGGCTCTCCGTGCCATCATCTGTGGGCCTTGTTCCTTCACACACTCTGAAGACCTGTGGCTCTGACGGCTGGGAAGGTAGAGGAGAAATATGCTGCTGTAGAGAGCCAGGGCAGATGCCCGTTTCCCCCCGTGGCCACCCCCTGTGACCCAACACTCATCTCTGACAGAGCTCCCTGGACACAGCTGTGCCCAGCAGTTGGTAACACCAGCAAGTTCAGTAGCACCAGTGTCACTTCAGACGTTTCTGAGGCTGAGTGTCGTGGGTGCCACACATTTGAGTGCTGTTATATGTACGGTTGTGTCTGCTGCAAGCAGAGCACAAATTTGTACTCGTTCCTGCTGGACAGGAGCTGTGACACTGGAGATGCCAGGGCTGTCATTCCATGGAGCTCCAGGACCTTGTGATAAGTTCCTGAGGGTGTTGGAAGGTGGTGTCACGGTCCAGCCAGCTGAGCTGGAGGCGTGATGGTTCATTTACTGGATCTCAAAGTGCTAGGAAATGTGGGATGCTCTGGGAGGCCTCTCCTGACTCCAACAACCCCACCAGAGAGGGTTAACCCAGAAGAAGGTCATGGGTGATGCCAGAGCAGCACATGAGCAGCAGCCACCTCGTCAGTATCCGAATTGACAGCTATGCCTCTGGCTCTTCCCTACCCACTCCTTCTAACCTCACCCCTCCACTGAGTAAGTTTCTTTACACCCACACTTCTCCACACCCACAATTTTCTCTCCTCCACTTGTCATAATATACAGCCTGGCTGTGCTGGCAAGCCCATGGCACACGATTCCCTCCTGCCAGCAAGCCCAGAAAAGGAAGCTCATTCAGGCTCCTGCTCTTGGGGTGCCAACCAAGCAGAACACCAGACTTTCCTTCCAGCCATGTCTCCAGAGGAACTTTATCCCTGATGGAATTGCCCTGCACAGGAATCCATCTCAGGCAGGCTGCATGACTTCGCCAAGCCTCACCAGCAGCCTAGAGCTGTTTTGCAATGGGGATACTTAAACAAGAGAAGTTGTTTTAAGAGACATGTGCAGAAGAATGTTTTGTGGAAGGGCTGGGTGAGGAAGAATAAGGCAGTTTAATGTTCATACAAAGAGCACTGATCCAGAAAAGAAAGGAAAAGATTTTTCTTTTCATTAAAACCCAACATAAACCAAGCCCCACCTTTCCCTCAGTGTCATCAGACTGCCTGGCCTCCTGTGGAAAGGCTGCTACAACCCTGCTCACTGGCCCAGACCTGACACTGCTGCCCTAGGAGAAAGAAGAAAGCCAAACCAACCAACCAAAACTCCCACTCTTACTCATAAGCTAACCCTGCAACTTGTACACACCAGTCACATCACAGCCAGGACAGATGTGGAGAGATTAGGGCAATGTACAGGAACAAGCTCATGCAGCTCAGAGTCCACAGCTCCCAGGAGCATCCCAGACTTCCACCCAGGCTGGCTGGGTCCAGCACAGGCTAGTTCCTCTGTCCTCGTCATGCTTTAGAGTTCTTTAGAGTTTGTGCTCCCAGGGGCCCTTGGCAGATCCTGGGGGACACAGGGAACAAAATACATGCCATTTGTTCCAGGCACAGGGTAACAAAGGGCCCTAAGCTGCCCTGTGCTTCTGGATGTAAGACTCAGGCTTTGGGCTGCCCATTTGCATGGTCATTAAGAGGTGTCCAGTACCAACATGCAAAGGCTCAGCAGGGAAAAAAAAAAAAGGAAAAATCCATATAGCACTCAGCTGTCTTGATGTCTGCTTAGCACCTCTCTTATGACACCTGCTCCTGGCAGGCCAGGTACCTCAGCCTGAAGTGCCGAGGGTTGATCACACTGAAGATTTGGCACCAGGGCCTCAGCTATGCCACCTGCATGGGCTGCTCTGCCTGCTGGGTGCTGGCAACCCAGCCAATCCTTGGCCTTCTGCTGCCTCAGCATGAAGGAATTATCAGTGGAGCAGTCTATAGGATACTCTCTTGTCTGTCATCTCCTTGCAGAGCTTGTGGTCTAACTCTTGTTATTTTGCCTTCAGCACCAGCAATTCTCATACAGAGATGCTCAAGCAGGATGAGATATGGCTTGAGAAATCCAACACTCTGCTACACCTGCTTTACCTGCTCAGCTTCCCTTACAGCTCTCCCTTGGCTAAACTAAAGTAATTTCAGCAACTCAGACGGCAAAACATTTAGTTTTAAGGTCACAGTTGGGAGGACACTGGAACAGGGCAACACAGACACACCCATCCTTATACAGTCCTACAAATTCATAGAATCATAGAATCACAAAATGGTTTGGATTGGAAGGCACCTTTAATATCATCAAGTTCCAATCTCCCTGCCATATGCTGTCTCATAGACAGGGACACCTTCCACTAAATCAGATTGCTCAAAGTGCCAACCAAGCTGACATACACTTCCAGCTATGGGGCATCCACAACTTCTCTATGCAACTTGTGCAAGTGCCTCACCACCCTCATAGTGAAGAGTTTATTACTCATATCTAGTTTAAATATTTCAGTTTAAAACCATTCCTCCTTGTCCCATCACTCCTTTGTCCCTGTCAAAAGCCCTTCTCTAGCCTTCCTGTAGCCCACTTTAGGTACTAGGAAGTGCTATAAGGTCTCCCTGGAGCCTTCTCTTCTTCAGGCTAAACAGCCTCAGCTCCCTCAGCCTGTCTTCGTAGGAGAGGTGCTCCAGCTCTGTGAGCATCCGGAGGCTCCAACTGGTCCATGTCTTTCTTATTTTGGGAGTTCCAGAGCTGGATGCAATAGGCCAGGTGGAGTCTCTTGAGAGCAGAGCAGAGGGAGAGCTCTCTGAAGAGAGGTGGTTGTACATAACAGATGGCAGTAGTGCCTGCTGTACATGCCCAATCATGAGAGGTAAATCCATAAGGATTGATTCACCCTGCTGCCTATGGCCCTGACCCATGAAGTTTGGATGTGTATATTCAGGGACTTAAAGCGTAACATCCTCAACAGGTACACCACCCCAAATACGTGCCGTGTTCTCGCTGTAGCTGACTCAGCCTTGACCCTGTAAATGAGCAGTGCCTAATGCTGGTGGAAGAGGTAAAACCTCTGTCAGGTGCTCAAATGGTGGAACAACAAAAGGGTTACAGAGGGAGAGAACAGGGAGAAGATGAAAGGAAAAGAAAGAAGGGAGAAAATTCAACAGAGGTTATATTGTGTGTGATGATCAAGCAGATTAAAGTGCTATAAAATCCTTTATACAAATGTTCTTGCAGTAAAATGAAATAGCAGCTATTCTCAGGGAAACTGCAGCTGCCCTCAGTGATTACAACAACAGCCTGAAGGAAGCCATATTTTTTCTTTTTTGAACCTTTTTGCTCTCAATAGTGGTATGTACCTGTACACGTACAGAGTACTTTAGATCAGCATATCAAATTCAAATGGAAACTGTTTAATACATTTATACACCCAGGCTGGATAGGGCTTTGTTCAATAACCATTCCTCATGGCGAGTTAAGGGACAGAACTGAATGAGCCATTAAGTGTCCATCAAAGCACACATAGGTTTATTCATGACTGTCCTTACCCCTGGGAACAGATAAACAGTTTAGATATTCTTCAATTAATTCCTTCCAGGACCACCTAGTCACAGATTTCTTCTTGATTTCCTACTTTTAAAACCTTTTGTCCCCGCCTACTGAGTTCACTACAGGCAAAACTGGTGCAGTATTACCCTTTTTTATTTCAATCCTTGCTTGTGCCAGAAGGTTAGTCACCAGCTTGAGTCCTACTCCACTTGCTCAGACAAAATCTCACTGATCGCAAAGATGAATGGAGCTCATTTCCTCGTTTTGTCCCATGAGGCAAGAAACATACTTAATAATGCTCCAGGTTACATATGGCTCATATATACTGCCAGGGCCTCCCACTGCTGCCTGCTCCAGAGCTGATTTCCTGTATCCCAGACAGCTTCCCGTTTAACCAGGCACACACTTCCTTCCCACCATGCAGGTGGGACGGTAAGTACCCATGAGTCTGCATTATTAAGCCCATATCTTCTGAGCAGGTCACAAGGGCATAGGCGAAGCAAAGAGGTACTGTTTAAGCCACCAAAGAGCTATTCTTTCATCAGAGTGGCAGTGAAACCAGCACTGCACAGATCCAAAGAGGAAACTCTGACATAATAAGCTTAGATCAGAGTGCAAAGTAGGTGGAAACATGCCAGTTAATGACTTCCAGCTCCTACATGCAAAGCACACTAGTGGAGGACAAATGGAGCAGTGTCTGTCCTCAGCTTGAGAAGTCACAGAGTTCCTTTCTTCTATATGCTTCATTTGTGTATTTGGAGAGGGGGTGGTGTTAGGGATGGACACACATGACGACACATAGAAACATGCTACACAGTTGGATCTCAGATCAGACAGGATTTCCCAACATTCTGTTGTATTAATAGTTAGATCTTCATTTAACCCATTACAACAAAGCTATTTCATGAATTCAGATATCACACTGAATCCTAAGACCAGTACTGTTCTCCCCTGGGGCTGAGAAGGCAGGGAAGGGAGAGAGAGCTGGGAGCCCACAACTTGTACTTCAGTCCCTTCTTACCTTATTCATAAATGTCAGATCAGGCATTTCCAAAATATATGGAACTTATCATAGAATAAAGGGCACAGCTACAACCTCATCCTTCACAGGACGGGGAGAAATCCTCTAGACTGCAGCCAAAGCATCCAGGTAGGACTACAGGACAAGGGAAAGGAAAGAAAACTGCATCTGTGACCTGCCAATGGATAATAAAGATTGAGCTCCATGTTTTCCACCCCTCTCAGAATCTGTGCGTGAGAGTAGTCTAAACACTACCCACACCTCTGGGAGCCAGCAAGAGGCCCAGGCCAGAAAGAAGCAGGTTAAGAGTCTCTAAGGTTCAACCGTTACATTCAATATGCACAACCAAAAGGGCCAAAAAGTCTGCAGGACTGTGCAGACAAGCAGCAGGACTTCCTCAGGCCATGTTGTCTCTCTGTGTCATCATCCCCACTACAAAGGTTTGACCATGACCGTGTTTCTCAGATGTCCACCTTTACTGTTCACAGCTCTCACAATCAGAGGGAAGTTTGGGACTGAAATTCCAGACTGCCACCTGTTTGCCGCTACAGCACCCAGCCATGTCATTCCTCTGGTCTTCAGCAGGCTCTCAGATCTGACCTACCCCAGAGGGTTCACCTCCATTCTGTCCTGCCTCATCCCCCCTCACCCCTCCAGAGGCTGAGCAGCAAGTCCGTCTCTCCTGTCTCCTCAGCCAGGACTACCCAAAGGGAGCTGATGGCAAACGCATTGCCAGGCATCCTGAGCTTGGGGGTCTCACTGCCATGCATAAAAGACAAGGTTGGGGTGCCCTTGCTGGGAGAACAATCCTGACAGGCACTGGCTTGAAGTCCCTCAGATAAAATCTCCTGCAGAGGGAGAAGGGTGAGAAGCAAAAGGATGCTCTCACTTAGAGACACCTTTCCACTCCAATACCCTGGGAACTGAAAAGAGGGTGTGGGCTGAACAAATCTGAAACTTTCAGAAGTTTGAGCAAATACTTCTGCCTGGCTCTTTTGCAGCACATGAACCTCACCTTAAGTGCAGGTTTCCACCCAAAACTCAAAGCAAAAACTGCTGAAACCACAGACTTTTACAGAAACTCCGCCCAAATTAACTATCTCAGTACAAGTCTGCTCAAAATTCAAACCACTCTTACAGACAGGGCACAGGGTTTTAGGCTGGTGAGGAGAACAGCAGCTGGGGGCTCCATGGGAAAGACTAAAGTAGAGAGCAAGCAGGAAAGCCAGGAACCCACCCCCACTTGCCAGGGCAGGAGCCCATACCCAGTGCAGCCCAGCAGCCCTGCACATCTGTCTCTTGAACCACCAAACCTATTCCTGAGCTGTCAGCCTTTCTGAAAGTCAGTCCCTGTATGTGATGAGGAGGGTCTTTGCCTTAATTACCACATACGTAGTAATTTATTGCTCACTGGGTACAAGGACTATAAACTTTTCCAACACTTACATGTGTATTTTTTGAGCTTGCTGCTCCCCCTGCTTTGTGGCTGCTCTGCAGTCTGCCCATGCTCCAGCCATGACCTTGTGCCTTCCTTCTCTGTTGTCATCCAAATTAGAAGCCTACTTCATTTGCTCTTTTTAGCAGCCTATTCTCCTTATCTGTTATAAACTCAGCAGTGCTAAGAATGTAGGACTTAACAACTAAGGACAACAGCAGCTGGATGGGATACCTGATGTCAAGAATAGCTTCCCTGCATCGTGACAAACACCATTGCAAGCCTTGGAGAAAGGGAACAAGTCTTCCCTTCCATGAGCTGGATCTGTTGCTTTTCACCCTGGAGAACAGGCCGTTCTGCACTTTTCAGCTGCAGTTCAGGGCTGCCAGGACAGCCAGAAGCTGCTCTTTGCTTTCCTTTTTTTTTACCTCATAACACACAGACAGAAGAAAACCACAGAGGGAAGAAAAGCCTTTAATCAGCATTGGAGATTTGGCTACTACACTTCAGTTCTCTCTTTTATTTTTCAACCAGGCAGATCCATAGCAGAGATAAGCATATGCTTAAGCAGTTTGCTGAATCAGAATCAAAAGAGTACTCAGATTCTCCACTCAAAAGTTGCTTTGATATCTCAGTTATGTGATCCACTTAAGCAGTAAATGAAATACAGTATATCTCTTTTTTTCCCACGTGCTTTCAATGCTGATATTTCTATAGAAAAGACTGCATATCTCGTCTCTAACAGAATTCATTTTTCTTTGGCAAGACTGATGTTGCTGGGTGGTATGAACGGGCGGTCACCTTGTCCAAGGTGATGCTGACAGTCAACAGGCTTTGTTCCCCCAGGCAGCTAAAGGCAGTCTGGCAACTACCTGCTACTCAAAATACTCTTAAACCTCTGCTCTGAAGACACAATCTAAATTGAAAAAAGTCTTGACATACCAGCCCTGTCTCTAACATCAGATTTTCTCAATGGAGTAAAAATGACAAACTTTCCTACTAAGGGTACTTTAGCTGGCAGAGCATCTCCCAGTTCAGTAAGTTAAGTAACCTAAACAGGAAGAAGATCACATTGATTTAATTATCCACCTACAATGGCATTTTAATGATACAGAAATGGCATATTTTTTTTTCTTTAACCAGCATTTCATTATCATAAGCTTCTAATGTGGCCCTGTGGGACAAATTTAAGCCGTCACTTTATGCTGGAAAAATCTGTAACCGTTATCCTTTGCAGATGCAGAAGCCACTGCTCCCTTCTACACAAAGCAAAGCACTTACTTTGGTGTTTTTTCAGAGAGGAGACTGTTAACTTGATTTTAATTTTTCCACTTACAATAGAGAGTGACCCTAAAGTGTTTTGCAGACAGCTTTTCAAAATAAACACACAGCGTCATGCTGCTGTGGGGAGGAGGGAAAGAACAAACTTTGCTTCTCAGGGGCAGGAAATGAGTGTTGGAGGAGCAGGAAGACTCACAATGGGGATGGCAGGTCCTCAGGAGCACCCGAGCCAGTGCCAGCTGCTCCCAGCTCCGCACTATCTCCATCTGTGCAAGATCATGTTCCATCAAACCAACAGCCTCAAAGCCAGGCTTTGTGGGTCATTTCTGAAAAGCTTTATATTAAGGAAAAAAACCTGACCGAAGCAAACAAAAAACCCCTAACCCCAAACCAACCCAAACCAACCGAAAGCAAGGCTGAGGTCTGACGTTGTTTCCACAAGGCTTTATGTTTTACAAATCATCACAGGAATGATAGTACTGTAGGATCTGACCCCCTTGGTTACACACGTACTGCAGTGATCTATAATCCAGCCTGGTGCTGTATCTCTGCTTTTTATATATGTATGAGCTGAAAGTCCACATTAATTTCTATAGTTAATGACTGAGAGGTTAGTGAAGGGCAGCAAAAGCAGCCTTCACTTGGATGAATGCTGGTCTGAGTTTCAGCAGTGGTCAAATGGGAAGTTTGCAAAGCAGGCCTGGAGGAGCAATTAGAAGAGGTTGACCTCAGCATTAAAACGTCCTTCTTTGCATTTTCTCCGTGAAGGGTGGATGGTTGCATGCAATCAAGTTGGAGCAATTAAAAAAATTACCATTCCGGTGGCTGTAAAGTGCCACCTTGATCAGTTTAAACCCCCTGCAGCAGGTGACTGGAGGTGTCTCCTGTCTAATTGTGCACTGGGAACACAAACATTGCCAGTTCATATGTCCTTGCTGAGGGTTCCAGTACTGCCCCAGCACCACAGCTGGGTCACCTGTGCTGGTCTGTCTGTCCTGCCTGCCTGCAGCACAGGCTCTTCCAGGGGCCTTTACAGCCCAAGAAATGGGGCTTCCAGAACTAGACAGGGCAGAGGTTGGCTTACTGCTCTGGCAGCAGAGAATCTGGCATCAGTGCCACGATTGACATACTGTGCTGCAAAGAGGTGGGATTTCTGGGTGCTGGACCTGTTAAAGAGCAAAGTTGCCATTCCCAGCCACAACACAGTGCAGCAGTTTGTGTCTGTCTCTGGGGAAAGCATTCCCTTGCACAGGCAGAGCCCTTGCCAGTGGGGTGGCCACAGCCTGGAGGGGCTTGCTGGGAAGTGGAGATGGCTTTCAACCAGTGAGCAGTCCACTGCAGCCTAGTTGGCCTCAAAGTAACCAAATACCATCCTGCCCTGTTCGTGTTTGTTTTGCTTCAGGCTCCTGTTTTTCTCTCTTGGTCTGACAAGGAAAGTCCAGGGCAAAGAGTGGGACAGCATGTTTTCTGCCTTCTTTTGAACAGCACAGGGTTCTGTGAGGCAGCAAATACCAGGAAGGACCAGAACAGCATGAAATCCTTTTGGCCTCCTGAAGTTGACAAGAACTTTACCATTAACCCTATGTATGGAGAAAAGCTGTACGGAGAAAGCTCAGTCACTGGTTGTGCAATAGTGAATATTTTATATCCAAACAAGAGGTTTATGTTGATCATGCCAGACGTAGCAAAGACACCATATTTTTTCTGTTTAATCAACAAAACCCCCACCCCTTCTCAGACTGTTCAATTCTATCAGAACACCCATCTGGACTCTATATTTAATTTAGAAACAGGGGGAAGGCATTTCCCTTGACATTTCCTCTACGTAACCTTAATACAACATAATAAACAATTCAGTTATGCTGCCATCGTTACTAAATCTGACATCAAGGTGCTGCTTTTCCAAGAGGGAGAAATTGAGGCATAAATTTCCAAGACATATCATTGCTCTGCAGCTTTCCTACACCAACACCAAGCCCTTTCCTAGACAGAAAAGCTAATGAGTCCCTTCAGAGAATAGCACCCGTTTCAGCTCATTTCCACAGAAACAGAAATAGAAGTAGGAATAGAAATAGAAGTAGAAATAGAAAAATTGGTGGTGAGGCCAAGTGGGTAAAAGAGGCTCCAGGCTGCAAAAAGCTGAGTAATCCTGTGCGACACAGAGCTGCTGCGGGCAGAGGGTAAGGGCACACAGTTCTGGACAGAAAGGCTTTAGCATCCTGCAGGATAAAGCTGTTATGACTGAATTCCCCTCTTTTGAAATCTGTCAGAGAACAGCTGTGCCAAAGTGGAAAAAATTCCGGAAAGTTATTGAAACATTCTTACTATTAAAGACCTTATGTTTCCATTGCAAGTGGATAAAACTCCCAGTGAGATTTCTGGTGTCTGTTAAGGTCAGTGTTTGTGGCATTACAAAATATCAGGCGTTCTGTGATTTTGGGAACATTTTTGTGTGAGAGTAGAAAAAAGTTGCAACCACTGCTTGCCAGTAAGTACACGTAACACTAATTTACTGTCCTTTCTGCCACTGTTCTGTGTGACTCAATCTCCTTTCCTTGTGTCAGAAGAGACTTTGCTGCAGTTTGCTCCAATGACTGGGGTCACTTTAAAACATCTTCTATTACCTGCATTTGAAATCTCCAATGAAGGCACTGCAGTGACTTCAGACTGCACAGCACCCTGTTAACCTTTGGCTATAAGGGCAAATATTCTATTCCTGTTGTTCAAACTAGTGATCACAAAATTAAAGGTTTAAAGATGGGCATCACAACAACTACTGTCATATTCCTTCATCTCCACCAGTGTTCCCATAAATGTGGGAGGAAAGATTGCAGACAGCAGAATTAGATGTGCTATCTCTATGAACTGCAGTGCTTCATTTTTTCCACTATCACTAGTATATAATGTCCCTTTTGGGAAACAAAACCTTTTCCACAGAACAGGATCACTTCAAACTGAAAGGGTTTTTCCCCTTTTTCACCGTCTAGAAATGAACTCTGGATCGACAGATTTTAATATCTCACTTTGGTGAGGAGAGATCAGACACTAAATGGCATTCCATGCAAGTGAGGACTCATTACTGTGAAGCTGTTGTTTCTTGCCCAGCCAATTACAACTGAAGCCTATAAAATTTCCATTGTTCAAGCCTGGAATGTCTCACAGACTATGTCTGGACAAGGTAAATCCCAAATCCTCATCCATTGGACTGACACATGAGTTTCCAAACATGCACAGTATGGAAAAGTAAGCCAAGGCTGTGCCATTTGACCAGGTTCTGTCCAGGGACCTCCAGTGGAGGTTTTAATTCCATCTGCGGAGCTACAGACAGTGAGGAGTGAAGTCACTTGCCTTGCGGCATGCAACAATTTAATTGCAGAGCTGGAAATAAAACTGAGGAATATGAACATGCTGGACCATGCTATAATCAGCAGATGCTATTGCTTCCAAGTTCTAATTAAAGAGCTGTCATTACACAAAAAGCATTTGTAGTTTGCAGTAAAACTGATAAAGCTCAATTGTCTGGAATACTGGAGAGGAGACGTATGTTTTTTCAATCTCTGAAAGATGACAATATCCTCTTTTTTTTAAAGCCTGTAGCTAACTGATACCAACTATGAGGTCTCTCTCTGCTCTAACAAACCCAGGATATTACCAGTCCAAATTAAATAATGCTTAAAATATATAGCCTACACTACAATTTCCTACCTGAGACTGTGTGAAAGGAACAGCACTGTAGCATTCTCACAAAATTGATGGAACAACCAGTGGGAAAAATAACAAGTCTGGGAGGGAACAGAAGTGGTTGATGTGCTGCAGCCATCATTAACACAGCTGGCAATGTTTAAATGCATGAAAATACATGGTAATCCAAACATAAATGAACCAATTTGGTGTCTTGGGCATGCAAGTGCACTCACAGACACACATGAATACACACATTTCTCTGCAAAGGGAGCTCCTGCTTCCCACTAACACCGTGCTTAGCACTTCTCCATCAGGAGCTTGGCACTGGATCCAGCCTCAGTGCTCAGGGTTGGATTGTCTTAGTGCTGGAGCAGCTGCTGGATATTTAAGCTCTGTAAATCAGACAGGAGCTCAGAGCTGCTACATCTGCTGAGAGATGTCTTTTAGGGCCACAGGGCATAGTGGAGCTGGTGGCAGCAAGGGGCTGGTGGCACCATGTGACCGGTGGCACTACAGGCGGTGAAAGGGCTCTGCCATGGCCAGGTGCCAACATGTGCCTAGGCAGGGTGTTGGGGTGAAGGTGTGCCCTGGGTTGCTCAATGCCAGGGCCTCCAGCTGAGTGAGGAGCAGCAGGAATGGTCTGTCTCAAGCCCTGTCCAGCCCTGCTCCTTCAGGGAGTCACCAGCTGAACACAGGTCACTATGAAAGGTGAGAGAATGGGAAAGAGCACTTCTCTATGTTTCCCTCAAAGATGAAATACCTCAAAGATTTTCCTACAACCCAAAGGTTACTTGGATTTCTTACCTCTGGTCACATATTGCTGTGAATCCCGGGGTGGTGGGGTGTGCAGTCACTGCTGGGAACAGGGAGAAGCTTCACTTGAATACAAAGACCAGGTGAGTCTGTGTGAACTGCATTAAGCCACAAGTGACTGAAAGATGGTATGTCACAGAGCTTCCAGTAGCAGTTTTGCTAAATAAAAAAAAAGAAAGGTATCAAAACGAGGCTTTCAGCTGAGCTTGTTTCCAGGTCTTTTTCCTCTGGGTACCTTGGGATCCTAGGTATCACCCTCCTGTCACCAAAGTCTGACATGGTACCTGAGCTTGGCATCAGGATCAGACCCAAACAGTGACCAAGGTAAGGACTGCTCTCTGCATACTGTTATATTGCCTCCAAGGAGAACCCAAGGAGGCTGATCAACCCTTAGGGGTTGAGACAAGCCTGGAGCGGCTTTCAGGAGCACCGATCCCTGCTCTGCCGTGCCAGGGATGATCTGTGCCTGCTGCCAGGAGCAGGAATAGAGAATGTGCCCAGTCTTGTGAAGGGAGGCTGGAGACAAGAGACCAGACCTTGCTGTTTCAGGTGCTGAATAGGCTGTTATGGAGGACCTAGTGAACATTTTGCTTATAATTCACACTATTCCCTTCTGACTCAAGGCTAACATCCCACCTGCATCAGGAGCTTGCTACCAGCAGCCAGCATGGCTCCCAGGCCCATTCCCAGGAGGAGGCACAAAAAGCCCCAGATTTCCCTGGTGAGCTCCTGGGAATCCCTGCCAAGCCTCTGGCAGCAGCTGGATAATAGTGAACAGACCAGGCCCTCACAGCATGGAGAGGAGAGCTGGGAATCCTCCTGTCACCTTTGCAAATGGAGTCATCTTCACGAGGGCATTGCTTATCTTAATGCATAGTACAAAAGTGAAAAATTGAAAACATGAAACAGCAGTTCCCCATTCTGTGGCACTGAAGCAGGGCTGCTGAATCTTCCCTTTGCAGTCACAATAGAGCCTGGCAATATCTGTGCTGCAAAGAAGCCAGTCTCTGTCCTCTCTATTTAGTCCATATTTGATCAAGTTTGACAAAGGCTGTGCCTGAAGCAGGCTTTAACAGTGACTCAAGTCCATGTCAGCCCTACACAGGTGCAGCACAGGCATGTAGGCACTGGAGAGGTAGACAGATCAGAACCAGCCAGTTCTGCGTCACTGGAAGCACAGTTACTCACAGCTAAATTCCTTTTGCCTCTGTATTACGTACTTGAGATTTTGCTATGGGCAGCCTGGGGCACAAGAAAACACATCTTAGAATGATTCCTCTAAAAGCAAAGGCTCATATTGAACTACAGGTTCAGGCAGCGTTTCAGCAGAGCTCTACCAACATCTACCACAAAAGGAGAGAAAAAAGAAATGCCTTAAAATGACACAACCTGAATTATGTGTAAGGTGGTCTGTGGTCAAGGTGGGGTCCTAAGAACAAGGAGCCAAGCACATCCAAGTCTCTAGGAGATAAAAGGGAGAAAAATAACCTTGTATCTCAAGGTGCAGTTGAGGTCCTCAGCAAAATATAGGAGATGAGATAAGGCTTGTGTAATTGCTCTTTAGATGGCAAACCAGGGCAGGTTTCAGGAGCTGTGAAAGAAAAGCTGCAGTGCGTGAGAGATGAGGCATGGGGTCATTGGCCTCTAGGGCAGTTGGCTCCTGTGACTGCTCTGTTCACTGAAGCAGGAGGCAGCCAGTTGGCAGGTCAGAGTATTCTCTGGAAAGCAGCAGGATACTTGCCATGGCCCCTTGCTATGCATATGCCATTAGTGCGTCATTATGAGCAGTATTGTTGAGAGTTATGTAAGTTTCTACTCCCCATTAGATCTAGCACAGAGGCCACTTGAGCTACGCTTGGTCAGAAACCATCTTTGAATTGCCAGTTCTGAGGCTTTTTCAGATTCAAAATTGATCATAACAATGTATACGGTTAGGTTGCATTTGCTGGATTTCTCATAGACTGGGCTCTGGAAATCTCAGCGGTGTCATTGCTGCAGCCACCAAGAAGGTGGCACAAGTCATTACACACAAGAGTGGCACTTTACACACATACCTGCAAGCAAGTGAAGGCTGCCCACAGAGAAGTTTATATTTGGCAAAGAGAACTGCGAATTTGATTCTAGCAGTGCTAACAAACTTGTTTGCCTAATCAGATAAAGGGGTCACATGAGTAACTAGAGGGTCTAAAGAGAGAAATTCCTGCCCTATACCCTAACCAGAAATCTTCAGGGTATGTTGCTGAGAAGTGTTTCAGTCCCGACAGGATGAGCACCAGGTATGGTGTTCAGGTTTCCATGCCATTTGCTGTGCTTAGGAGTTCAGACAGATCCCATTCTCCAGCTCCTGCCTTCCCAGCACAGCACAGTCAGAGCAGGGCAGGACTACAGGACCCCCAACAGCTTGCACACCTTCTGCACAGACAAAAGCAGAATGTCTTCACAGACTGCCCTCCAAAAGGCACTCAGAAAAGAAAAGGCTTTTTTCTCTGCCCTCTCAGAAGTAAAGAAATCAAGTGAGAAATCCTGACTCAAGTAAAACGAGCAGGACTTTGCCACTGATTTCAACAGGCCTAGCTTTTCACCCTGAGAGTCTACTCTGCTGTTAAGTAAGGAGATAGGCTGCCAGCAGCAACAGTCTGGCCTCAGAAATCTGGAGGGTTTTGGTGGCTGATTGCAGAAGCAGCAAATGCAAAGCTCACCCACAGTGCAGATGTAACTTGCATGCTTCCCACTTTCAGAAAAGCTGAGGGCTCTGTGTTGTTTATTGTACAATAGGAAGACATTAATAATCATGCCTGATGATGTTTAAGACTGGAGATAAAATTCTTTATTATCATGGATTATCAGTTTGTCAAAGGGGACACTGGCAGACAGAAGTTTTACTGGGATGAGGTTTGCATTTCAATGAGCTATCTGTGTGGAGAGTTTTCAGTTTCTTTGCCATTAGATGCAGGCAGGAGGAGATCTGAGCTGAAGCATCCTTCCAAGTTGCCCTGCAGTGCTTAGAGAGGTCGGACTCCAGCCAGGTCATGGTAAAGGCTGTCAAAGCTAATAATTATAGATGGCCTTAACTGTAGAAGATGCTGCACTGCAGGGGGAGTAATCGGGGTTTTAGAAAAGCATCTGGAAAATACCATATTTCCTGCTACTGATAAAATGCTGGAGAAGTACAAATTAGAAGCACTGGCATAGCGATCAACCTCAGTGCTCCCTCGGATTCAGTGTGCTCAGATCCTTTCACGAAGGGAACAGTAGAAGCATTAAAACCCAGCTGCCTTGGAAAGAATTTAGGGGCTTTTCTAGGAGCCAGGACCAACCAAAGCACCTAGGTAAAGACAAAAAGAGCAAATGTGTCAGCAACAAGTGTCTTATCCCACGGGAATGTGCTGAGTGACACACAAAATACCTTGCTGAGAGGATGCTGCTGGTTGTTCAAAGCACCGGTGATTACAAGGGAACCCAGAGTGACAGTTCTGTCTTTCACAACCTCTCCCCATCACTATCCTTCTCCCATCACACTTCTCTACCCTGTAGCCAGCCTACGAGTCAGGTAAATCCCCTTCTTCAGGTTGCCAGACAAGCTTAATGAAGGGCTCTTCTTTAGCAGTAATTTTCTTGCTGTTCATTAAGCTCGTGTAGTGCCTGGGAGTGGAAGACTTGGACTTAGGTGCTTTTCCAGAAGCAATAGTGGCAGTTTCATACCTTGCACAGATCTGAACTTAAAACCAAGTCTCAACATGAAGAAGAGATTATCACCCCT
The DNA here is from genome assembly GCA_013390025.1 of Pitta sordida. Lineage (NCBI taxonomy): Eukaryota > Metazoa > Chordata > Aves > Passeriformes > Pittidae > Pitta > Pitta sordida. The sequence goes on along the minus strand of WEKX01029567.1, from coordinate 274,248 downwards.
TCATATTTTGAAGACTTTTTCTGCAAGAAGAGGAGTTAGAAGCATCCCTCCTTCCTTATCTCCCTTTTAAAAAACACACTTCAAAACCCACTTCATATCCCCAGAAATACTGTGCATCAAGGAGCTGTCTCTTTGCCAAGCTATCAAGCATCTTGAGACTCCTGATGGAGTCTCAAGAGCTGATAAAGTTGTCTGTGTATGTGGCTGAGGAAGCTCTGGGAGATGAAAGGCAAGCCACATCCCTGCTTTGGGCCTTATTTCTGCAATCCACAAGTCTCACACAAGACACAGTGTTGGCTGCACAAATCCTCCTGGCCCCGAGTGCAGGAGCCTCCTGACAGCAAAATCAAAATCTTCTCATATACAGCACCAACCCTCTGCCATGCTTTAAAACAGACCTGAAACGCCAGCAGCCACACTGATAGAGTCACAAGGCAAAACACCGGCTGCTCTGTTTGCTCTCCATGGTGCAGCCACCAGCTTGTGTGGCTGTACATGCAGGGAGCATCTGCTGTGTGCCGGGAGTACCATCAGCTCGGGCACAGACACACAGACACACTCCCCCTCTCCAGCTACAGCCTTACACCATAAACACAAGCTGCTGCTCAAGTGCAATGTTTGGCTGAGCTCCCTGCCACCTCTACGGCACTCAAGTAGTTCAGAAACAAGTGGGTTGCTGGGACAAAAGCAATGAGCCATTATTTCCTCTGCTGCAGACCTGCTCCTGCAGGTTTCACACCTGGCAGTGGCATAGTGCCCTTTCTCATAGAGCCCCTACATGCAGTGAGGACATGCAAGAAAGGGGGAAGAATCCTTATCCCCATTTTGTGGGTAAAGGAAATCTGTGATTTGCACATACTGTGAAGACTAGATTCCCTAGAGCGGAAAGGCAGGAGTCCAGCCCAAGGCTCCTCCTGCCCCACACCAACCCCTGTCTCTGCAGTTTTGGCCCATTTCTTCATGTGTGATCCCTCATGGACCTGGGGTGTAAGTCCTTTTGTATGGCACTGACTTCACACTTGAAGGCTGTTCTCTCCCTCTTTATTCCTTTGTCCTTTTCAGGTTGGACAACCCTTGTTTAAATTGTTCCATGCAGAATATGTTGTGGGGTGAGTAGTGCTGCAATTACTTTTGCAGGAATTTACCGCTGTTACTTGTGCTGCTCTTCTCTAGTGTGACCATCACTTTCAACTAGTTCATGCAAAATCCAGACCCAGAATTCCAGCTGTAACTGCACTTCTGCTGAGCATGGTCAGAGGATCACTTGTCTGGGTCTTACAGGCTGCACTGCTGTTTGTTTGAACCCGTGTCACAGTGCCCTTGCACAGTCCCCTGCTTTGTAACATGATTGTACAGTTTCACTGCAGCCAGGCAAGGCAAAGGCAGTCAGGAACACAGGCAGGCAAGTGCAAGGGGCACCCTCTGACTGTATCTCCATTTATCTCTGTGTCTATTTCTACATGTCAGGGAAGAGAAGGTTTGAAAAGCATTTCCCTTTGTATGTCTCAGTGTCCTGAAAGTGCCCCAGCAAACCCAGCCCCCGAGGTGTTGCCTGCACCAGACAAAGAACAGCAATGACTGTGGCTGCACACAATGATTGGAGGCAGCAGAGCCTGCACGCATTTGACAGACAAAACCCTAATAGACCAAGCACACGGCGTGGGTTGACACAGCTGCCACCCGCTCTCTGCTCTCCACAAAAGTGCACAGTTTGCTCTTTGCTGCAGGGGCAGAGGAGATGCTGTTGGCTGGGCTATGCCCTTTCTCTCGCCTGGGCTGAGCCGCCCTAGAGCAAAGGGGAGAGGCTTAACCTGCCCCTCTCCAGCTCCCTTCGCTGCCCTGGGGCAGGGGCTGCCCTCCCCAGTTAGCACAGATCATCAGCGCTGGTTTGACACCACTGGGACACTGCCAGCCTTCACAGATGGCGGCGGAGCAGGGTTTTCATACAAGAAACAGTTGAAACAACAAAAACCCTGCTGAGCCTGATTCAGCTCGTGAGCCTGCATCCCATTAAGCAAGTAATTTTTTCCAGTTTTTCAGCACAGGAACCGTGTGGTCGGATAAGGCTTCCCGAGCAGTGACTGGCCACACTGAATCACCTCTCCCAGCCAGGCTGCCGGCAGCCAACTTACTCCTGGACTAAGGTTGCTCCTTCTACTCTAGGAAACAGGACCTTGTGAAAGCAAGTCCTTGTGACAAGGAATTCCAGCCAATTGAAGACTGGAATCACGGGAGAAATCCTAGCAAAAAGTGTGTTTTATTCCCTAGCAGCCCTCTCAAGAACATTGCTGCTGCCTTTCGATGCTGATGGAGAACTGCCCTGTGCAAAAAGGAGGGAGTTTCTTAAGGTCCCCAGCTGGCACTTCCAGACATCTTGCAGGCTCAACACATGGTCTGGAAAACAACAAAGGTGGCTGTGAGGCTCTATGGGGTTCAAGGGGCAGTACAGCTCCTGGGGAGTGTAAAGGAGGCAGACACCAGCTGCAGCTCCTGTGCAGACCATCACACTGCAGAGCTAGTAGCTTCACCCTTTGTATCGTGTCCTGGATTTACATTTTCTCACAGGCAACTTCATACTTATCTTGCCCCTTTTTGACATACTAACTCAGGGTACTAAAAAATTCTCAAAACCTAGTAAAACCTACAGCTGGTGGAACAGCTCTCAAACACTTGATTGCTGCTGGGATTTTTGCTGTCCATGAAGTGATGCAGTCCTCAGACAGGATGTGGTTTGTGCCATTCTGCATCTGTGTTATCCCCAGAAGATGCTAGACTGGAACAGTTATCAGCTAGAAGATTTCAAGCACAACTTTATACAAAAAAGAAAATATTTTTTAAGGTGGGTAGATATCCCTCGAAACTCAGAGATCCTGGAGTTCATTAGGAATGAAATTCCCATCCAAAAGGATGGGTGATAGGAACTGAATGTAACTGCATCTTTAAGGGTTTGGCTGCCTTTATAAATGTGTCCTTTAGTCATTTAGCTCAAGCCACAGTTGCTTTTAATTTAACTTGAGAGGCTTTGACTCAAGGCACAGCTCGTAATTACTACTGACGTATATGCTGCTCTCTAAAGTGAGGCACAGTGAATTGTGAATTTTAGTAACAATAGGATAAACATTAACTGGGTAACCATTTTGCAATTGTTAAGTAAAGTCTAGAGATACGGGAGTTTGTTTAACAAAATAGTTCAGAGGAGTTTGTTGTAGCTCTGGACATACTTTCAAGAAAAAGTCATAACCTGGTTGTGCTGGAATCACAGGAAGATTATGATAGTATTACCAAACTCTTTGAGGATTTGACCTCTGAAGCAGACTGATGAATGGTTTTGGATTGAAAATGAAGGCTCTTATCCACTGTGAAAACTTCTACTTGCTGGAAACATGAGAACTCACGTAACTGATAGTGCCTAATCTGATAGATCACGGAGCTGATCCAGAGACACAGACACATACAGGGCTCTTTCTGTGCCCTGACACGGTTTCAAATGTTGAAGCTTTGGATGATCCTTGGGTGTTTCACTAACTACTAACCTTTAGAGAGGGCCAAAATAATCCTTCTCACTTTCACAGAGCTCAGGTTCTATACCTAGAGATTGCTTTTTTTTTTTTTCTATTTTCTTTCACATTTGACTATCGAAAGCACTCATGTAATGAATGTTACAAGCATTTATGTACTGCAGACAGCTTCCCTGAAAGCACCATCAACAACCTGATGCTGCACTTTTGGACATGTGCTCACTTGTTGTTGCCTTCCCTGGCATCTGTGCAGTACTCATGGAATGGCTAAAAATTGGCCTTAGCTCCTCATTAAACACTGTGTTTGGGTGCATTTTGTTTTTGACAGATGATGATGTTTTGAAGGATGAGTGTCACATTACAGAACAACATCTGATGTAGATAATCTGAAGCCAAAGCAGCACTAACCTTGCACCGAATTCATGTCAACACACTTACTCATGTCTCTTGGGTTAGGGAATGAGGCACTTTCCCTTCAGCCTGAGGTTGGACCAAAAATACCAAAGGGGCACTGGCAGAAACTGTAATTATAAATGGAGACATCACAAAACCAGCCCTGCATAAAACTGAGATCATGATCCAGCCTTAAGTTGGCTGTTGTGTTAGAAATACTGAGTAAAACAAGTACAAAATTTATCAGCATCACTGGGAGACATAACTCAAGTCATTATAACAAAGCTATAAATTGTTACAGTGTGTGGAGGACCATGACATAGTAAAAAAACCCAAAAAAAACCCAAAACAGAAAAACTTGACAAGCCTTACACCCCCAGAATTTTTTACTGAAAGAAATTCAAAACTTCGTTTTACCAATTTTCTGGAACAATATAGGAAGTCTTTAGCCCACATGAAAATGTACATTTTCAATTTTAGCTACAAACTACATAATATTTAAATACTGACATATAAAGTAAATCATGTCACATATTTTTCTTCCTTCAGTCTAAGTATATATTTTGGAGATAGGCCATTGGCTATCCAGTAAACAGTGTACTTCACAAAATGACCAATTTCCTCAGCCAGACCATTTAGAGTAGATATTCATTTGCTTCCTGTAAGTAACACTTGCGGAAGAATTTTCCACTGTGAAGCAGTTCAAGAGCCAGCAAACAGCCCTGGAGCTCTGTGCAAAACCCACATGGCAGAGCAAGTCAGGGAATGCTCACACTGAAGAGGCAGGGATGGGAAAGTTGGAATGGCAGCACCCACACAGCACTGGTGAGGTGTTTTGCTTGACAGGGGGCAGTAGGAAAAGTGGAACCTAAAGGTGTTAAGAGAATCATGTTTTTTCCTGAAGCTCAAAGACAGTAGACTATATAATTGCAGAGAAGCTCCTATAGCTGCAGGCTTTGAGACCTGAATCTCAGAATTAGGCAGTGTCTGGTGCCCAGTGCTGTTACACCAGGCAAACTCTCACTCCTGCTGCTGTCTTCTCCCAGAACCCTCAAACGTCTGCTTACACCATGGGGCCATCTGCACCCATTAGTTTCTCCAGGGTTAGGTTCATATTAAAGAAAAAACACAACCTCAAATCCTTCCAGCTCTCAAGTGTTACAATACAAACGGGCGAAGTCTTCCAGCACAAGAACAAAGGCTAGAGTCTTCACAGCACTCTGTAAGGAGAAGCACAGTGGGTCAGGCTGGATGAGACCAACAGTCAATCTGTCCTAACCCTGATGCTGGCCAATACAGGACATCAAGGAATGAGCAGGAGAAGAGGGTGAAATCAGGAAGAATTCAGTGGCATGTTTCTTTGTTCGCTTGGTGATGCTGGAGAAGACCAGGACTGAACCACAGATTAAGGTACATGACAGAAGACTCTCTGTGGAGGTAGTCTAATCCTCCATTTTCATCTTGTCTATATCCTATGCTCTTTTTGCCACAGATAGCAAAGCACCTGCAGCTTGCTTTCCTTGTCTCTTTGAGGCATAACTTGTGTCAAAGCACCAGTGTGTTTGGGAGGTGACCAACACCTGACATAGAAAATGTGCCAGATTAAATAGCTAAAGCCTGTCTCTGCAAGGGGTCCAAAGCAGTCAGAAAACACTGAAACCCGTGTGAGCCCTCACATAACCTGAATTTCAAGGCATCCAGGTATCCCAACAAACGTGCAAAAAGTTCCTATTCCCCTTGGATCAGACTCGTATGTGGAAGAAAGGACACTTCTACAGGAAGGTCTCCTGCTTAGAGCAGGCTTGGAGTCTTACTATTTGACCTGACTGAAAAATGCTGAACAGCCACTGAACAACATGAATTCAGAGCTCTCTGCCTATTTGTGGATATTTTTGACAAAGTGATGATACGACACAGGACTTCAAGCCAATCTGAGGTGCAGAGAAGAGCGACAAGTGGGTGCTATTGTGAGAAAGTTTAGGAGTTCTGCAAAATTCAACAATACTCCAAAATTGCAGATGGAGTTGGACAATTGTAGCTTTTTCACCAAGGACACCACACCTTGTCTTAAGACTCTTCCGACTGCTTTCTTCTGTTCCCAAAAATGCTCTTTGTCTGCTGTGGCAGCTGGTTTTCCTCAATAAGCTGATCTCATACAAGCTGTAGCCTCGCTGGGGGTTGTGGTGTGGTCTAACATAATGAAAACCAGTGACAGCGATCTCCCACTGTGATCCTACAGGCATTTGGATGAAGATCTCCTTACCAGTTCAGCTAGTGACTGATGGGGGTGCTAAAAAGTAACAGCTTCTAGAGCCGCTGGTGTGAGAAGGAACTGGTAGGTATGTTTACAACATTTTGAGAGATGAATGCTGACTATTAAAGTCAAACTTTTTTGAAGAAACAAAACATGAAAAAATAAAGATAAGCAGTCATAAAATAGCAGCTCTCATAGCAGGGGGTTGGAACTAGATGATCTTTAAGGCCCCTTCCAACACAAAACATTCTATGGTTCTATGAAAATAAAAGAGAAGAAAATATGTCTTAAAAACTACTCGTATTCAGCTGTAGTTACTGTTGAACACCAAAGCTCTTTTGCAGCTTTGTTGTCTCAAAGTCAGAGAGGTAAATAATATGCTGCTCTATGTTTGTTCTTTGGGACAAACACAGGATATTATATTTCCATTTAAAGATATAGTCTTGGATGCTTATGAGGTGTTACTTGTAAGGAAGCCATATGTTACAAATAGTAAATAAAGGAAATAGAGCTGAAGTGTTAGCACTTTAGTTGCGTTACTACAAAAAGGACTTAAATCTTGAAGTCATTTCTGGAAGACTTTTAGAAGTATGAATACGGACAAATAATTTGGGAATCCTATTCTCAGACTGTTTAATTAAATTTGGTTCTTAACCTCTTCACTACCTTTTCCAAGTAAAGTATTTTCTATATTTTTTCACAGGTTCACAGGTTATTCTGAGTTGGAAGGGACCCATAGGATCATCTAGTCCAACTCCCAAGCGAACGCCCACCCACAAGCATGGAAGCACGGGCACCACGTATATATAAAGTGTCTTTCTGGACAACACCTTTTTATATTTCTTTAAAAATAAACTGCAGATAACCATTGAAAGCCTCTGAAAGATCTACACCTTTGGAGATAATCCAGCTTTTTTGATCATCACAGGAACAGTTATAATTAAAAGAAAATAAAACCAGAGCCTATCAATGTCTGATTGAGGTAAGAATCAACCTCAGGTTCTCACATCACTGCCCAGATGAGTTTTATCACTGTTTTATGTAGGCCCTTGTTGCCTAGCTTGTTCACTCACGTCGTCTTCTTGAAAAAGACTAATCTGGAATACTTTTACAAAAATGCACAGTGTTTACACAGGGCTTCTTGATACAGCCTTTGAACCCACAATATCCAGATGTCTGCTGTCTGCAACATTTGCCATACATAGTTTTGGAGACTAACATCAATAACAGTAACCTGCAGCTCTCAGCATCTCATACAGCCCTTGCTGAGCTGAAGGGCTCTGTCAGCTGGCAGAGCTTCAAAGTGCTGTTAGAACAACTTTTAGCCAAACCAGCTAATTGCCACAGTCTGCAGCCAAGATGGGCTCTCATATATTATCATATTGTCAGGGAAGAAATTGTGGTGTCCTTAAAGATCTGAAGAAATTCCCAAGCTAATGACTGTTGCATATACCCAGTTACATAGCAGAACATTAAAACATTATGATATTTCAAAGCTGGAAACAGAGATTTTAGAAAAAGAAAACCGCTAAATATCTAACATCACAAAAATTCATTCTAAGTGATCAAAAGCAGCTTTAAATTTGACACTGCTGTCCTTCTACACACCCACCAAGCAGGAGCAGCCTCTTCACCACCAGCCATTGCCCCAGATCCCATCCACCAACATTTCCATGTGCCTATCTTGAAACAGCCTCCTCTTGCATCAGATGCAAAAGCCACACTACCAGCCACAGAGCAGTCCCAGTCCTCCCAGTTTTGGCTTATGTACCTCCAGAAGTGGCAGCAAGAGCAGGAGAGCCTTGTCTACCCACATCATTTGCCATTGACCAGCACATCCCTTATCTTCCAATCCCTTTACTCTTCACCAGGTAGGGCTCACAAAACACTGCAAGAGACATATTTCCCCAAAATACATCAGCTGCACAGCAAAGGTGCTTACAAATATATCACGTGTGGCACACTTCCAGATGAGGGAATTGATAGGAAATCGTAGGTTAGATTGTGAAAAATTATGAACTTCCAGATCAGATCTTTTTATTTGTTCTTAAACTTCAACCTAGAACTGTGCCTCTCTCTAGACCACATTTCTATTTGTTTTTGTCCTTGGTAACAGATACATACTTATAGGCTGACTTTAGTATTCAGTAAGAACAAGACATTAATGTTTTTCATCAGGGACCGCCCCCCCCAACTAAACATTCACAAAGACTCATTTAACCAATCTGATTGACAGCTGTAAAGCATTTCCATAATTTTAAGACTGCCTCATACCCCTAGCCATATCTTGAAGCTGAAGTCAATGTTGGTTTCACAGATAACAGGAGTGTCAGACTGGAGAGTCCTCTGTGATCATACATCTTGATTTCCTGAGGCCACAGGACTTGATTCACAGTTTCAGTTTGAAGGTTCAAACTTGCATGTCCATTTATCTTTAGCACTTAAATCATAGCCAGACCTTAGAGCAGATGTCCCCTCTCTGAGGCTGGATGGAATCAGAAGGACCAGGCTGGCTTGGTAAGATGTTCTAAAGGCTTTTCATGGATAGCTTAACATTAAAAATGGCACAAAAATCACTGGGTCTCTCTCATTTGCTCTCTGAGCAAAAAGGATAATGTCAAATGCTGACATTTGGATAGTTGTATAATGGGCAGAGAGATCTTATGGTAGAGGTTCCAGCCTCATGCTCAGATATCTTACATTAAAGGGCAGCACTTCTGGGGGACAGCTAATAGGATCCCTGGCCAAGTTCACAAGACATTTTGTATTCTTTCCTTGTAGATCAAGGGTCTTATGCTGTGAAATTCCCTTGTTCCATGGCCAAGGCTTTGCTGAGGGAACACAATGCCAGCTATAGCTATCAAGTACAGTATTTGCCCCAAGCTAATTCCCTGTAGGAGAGCCATTTGCTGCAGCATTTGAGAACCAGCACTTGGGGAAGACAGAAGTTCTTCCATTTATTCTGACTTCAGCCCTGACCATCCACAATGAAGAATCAAACCTGAACTTGGGCAGTTTGGTTGGTGACACACAGCTCAATGACAAGCACAGCCTCTGTGCTGTTCTGTCACATTCATGCACACACAATACACACATCAACAGGACCAAACAAGTCCTTCTCACCACCATGCCCCAATTTTTGTGTGGTGATGTGTGTTAGATCACTGCTTTACATGGGATGTAACTGTTTCTGACAATCTTCTTACTGGGCAATGTATCCAGCCCAGCAGGGCTTCTCTGGAGTCACAGAGATAAGTGTCACAGCATTAACCGAAGGAAACAGAGACATCAGAAACTTGATTTAGATGAAGTGATGTAAAAAATTGGCATCAAATGGGACTAGCACCTTTGTATACATTTAAATCAACATATTACTTCCCTTAATTCCCATCCTTCTGAAGATATTAATTCGCTTTTGCTTTCAAATCAACATTTATGTCAGATATTGAAGCACTTGGGAATCATTCCTGATGAAATTAATTTAACATGGTGTAAATCCTGAATAGTAGCTGCACGTACCAGGATACAGAATAAGGACCCTAACATTAAACTACTGGTATCTGAAAGCACCAGGAACACCAAAACCTAGCCCAGCACATTATAAAATCAGACACATCCAGATGAGAAAACAGCACACAGTGAGCGGGAACTTCGGTACAACCAGCCCTAGAAGGGTGTAGAGCTGAAGCCTTGGAGCTAGGCCATCTTGTAGAGGTTGGAGAGGAAAATGTTGCCCAGACCTGATGACCCAGAACTGCCTGGGAGAAGGCTGGTAGTGCAATATACACACAGGTTTCTTCTTGCTCTTTCAACTTCATTCACAAGGTTAAGGACATTTGGTACTCGTATTTACTGAGACTATTGTCCAATGCCTTCCTTCTAAATTGGTGAAATATTATTCTGTGCATCCAAATTAATCCTTATTAGGAAGAAGCTAGAACAAATTTCTTATGTAACTCCCATTGCTACTCTTATGTTACATAAAATGGGGCAAATTTATTTCTGCTTTTAAAAACAAACAGAAAATGCCCCACAACCCCAGTGTAGAAGGAAAGCAATACCAAACTCAGAAATTTGCTATGAAACACCTAAAGCATACCAAGGATTTCCCAGAATTTCTTCAGCTGGAGAGTAGAGTCACGGATTTGCATAGAGATCCAGGAAAGGCACTGAGACAGGGAGAAATACAAATACCAACTGTTGGTGCATGTCATGTGAGCTGTGAGATGCAAATGGATCCTGAAGGACTGTGGGCCAATCTGCGAGTTACTTACCCTGCAGAGGAAGCGACCTGCAGCAGCGTTTGCTCTTCTGAGGAGAAGAACAACTCACAATACAACCGTGCAATCACCCTGTGTTATATTCCTTCAAAACAAAACCAAATCCCCACCAGACCAGCACCTGCAATTGAAACATTCTGATCTCATCTGTGCATGCCAGAGCAGGCTGGGACACAGACAGGACACCACTGGGTTACAACACAGTGTCACGGTGGGGTAAGGCTTGCTGCTGGGGAGAACTCTGAATGCTCCAGCTGCTTTCACATTGCAATTACAGCACCAGAGCCCAAGGAAAGTGCTGGACAATGGGATATTGATTTACATCCTGGCAGCCAAGCTGCAGCCAAGCAAGGGACTAGAAGGGCAGTGAAAACAGGCAGAGGGAAGAGTTGCTCCAGAGAAAGGTTCACAACAGAGTGGCCATTTGCACAGGAAACTGGAGGGGAAACTGAGAAAACCTGGGAGTTAACAGGCTACAGGTGTAAGGCAGAGAACCAAAACAAGCTGCCTGCAACAGAAATCATTCAGCCCACTTAAAGCTCAGATGGAGGTAAATCTTAGCTTCAGACAAAGGTTAATCTTAGCTTTAGACTAAGATTTACACATTTTTTCCTCCCATGTTTCTGACCCTACAGAAAACCTACCCAATTGAACTGTGTTATTTCTTTATAAAGTAATTAGTACAGGGAGGAAGACCAGCTTAGTTAATTCAGAGAACAGTGAAAGCTCGTGCAAGGCTACATCACATCAGCATTTTTTAATTCAATGCTCTCATATAAAACACTGGAAAGTTGTGTTGACTTCAACAGCCATGTGCATTTATCTAGGTCATAGCTGTATCAGGTTGCTACAGGTCACAGTAGAGTGAGGTAGGAGGCAATGTGATGCCTGGTGTCACATAGTGCTGTAGTTCAAAAGAAGTCAGCTTCTGTACAGGAGAAAGCAATCAGTTGGGAACAATGTGATATCTGTAAAGGCAGACGAGGGTGGGAGCCTTAGGCCAGATCCAGATGTGGCTGGGAGGGCTGACTGAGCAGGCCAATGGTTAGCCAGCTAGAACAGGAAAACTAAACTGCCTTATTTTGTACTGTTACCTCTCACAGGGTCTAAATAATATGTCTACTCATCTAAGTTAAACACAGTTAAAATAAGAAAACTCCAAACAGCTATCAGAAAAAAGCAGTGAATGAATCAGAGTTGCTAGAGAATATTCTCAGGCACCAGTGTAAGTGTATGCGAAGGCAACTGCAAGAGCAGCAATCTCAAAATAGCAACTTTTTACAGGTCACGATGCAGTAGAGCTCACTTATACTGCTGACACCTCTAAAAGCACAGCTGCTGGGGTTACAGCAGAAATTCACCTGCAGCAACATAAGGTATTCCCATGGACTGTGCATGTATTCATCTGGCCAGTTCTGCAGCAGGTGTTGTGCTGATGAACTGGGGTGCTACCTTACCTCCACTGACCAGCCCAGACCTGGCTGAGGTAAGCCTGAAATACTTACCTGCCAGATTTTACAGCTGCTGGCTTACCAGAATACCAGTCTTTTTATTTCTTTTCCTGCTCAGACATGTTTTAAGTGACTTGCTGCATTTCATACAGCTTCAGATGGGGCTATAACAGCAAAAGGAGGAATTTAGTAATACCTGGGAACAAAGATCACTCTGTAATCTCGGTGCAAAGCTCCTTGTTTCATGTATTATCTATAAAGATCATTCACAACAGAGAAGTTAGAGACTAAGTGATTTCCCTTTTCTTCCAATTATTCTAAAGAGCTTCATGTGGTTCCATCCCACAATGACAGTCTGTACTTACTGTTGCCTCGAAGCACGTCATTATCTACCAGACTTACTCAGTGTGACAGCAAGGGAGGCATCACGAACCCTATCTGAGAGAAAGGGAAACCAGGACACCGAGTCATAAGGTCTCTTCCCCAAGGCCATCAACTGCAATCAGTGCCGGTTCTGGCAAGGGTGGAGCTCCCAGCACATGCTGAATGCCAAAGATAACAAAGGAGAAACCATGCTGACAATTCTCCTCTCAAACTGGACAACCGCCTTAAACAACGTTTTGCCAGAAAGCTGCATTGCCTCTGAAGATGCCCCCAGTGCAGAATGTCTGCAGCAGGCAGAGCCGCTGCGCTGGGATGTGCCAGCCCCAGGCTCCCGAGCCCTCCGCGGGAGCAGCAGGGCTTGAGGCACAAGGCTGGCTTTGAACTGCGGATCAAACACAGGCTGTGATTGTTCCTGCGGCGCTGAGGGGGAAATCTCGCTCCAGCGACCGGAAACGAGGCGTTAGAGCACAAATTAAAAAACCTGTTGCCACAGGAGAGGCCTCCAACATGTGTCCCTCCAAGCTGTGATATGATTAGAGGGGTGTGAAACACTTGTCAAGAGCTGGTCTTTGTTAGAGAAGCTTGCAAGCAACATTTATAGGAACACAACCGCTGTAAACTTTGCAAGTCCAGTCGTACACAAAACTTATAGGTATAAAGATATAAACAGTATCCAAAACTAGTTCCTGCCAGGGAGGCAGTCGTGCTGTTTAAGAGTTGGACTCGATGATCCTTGTGGGTCCCTTCCAACTCAGAATATTCTGTGATTTTTACCGGAGGAGGTTGTGCAGCTCCAGTGGCAGATCTCTGTGAAAGCAGATGGTTCTGCTATGAAGGCAGGAGCTGGAAGAAGGTATTTTTCTAAGTCCCTCGCAGGCCAAGCCAAACATAAGTATACCAGATCTCAATTGATCTGGATCCTTTCAATTGAGAGGATTGGTATGCCTTGGTTTAAAATCATTTCTTCAGCTACACCAGTGCAAAACTGTTTGCAGGTCAAGCCTCAGAAAAAATAGTCTTGAAGTGCAGTTGCAACAGAAAAGCCAGAAAACTGACATTTACTGCACTGTGCTCCTCTCGCTTGGAAGGTGGCACATACTCCTAATCCCTGAATCTCTGCTGCTTTATTTCTGTTATGAGGGCAGCTCTCAGGGTACAGCCTGCAACTACTCTTCCACACCAGCTCCCTCAACTGCAAACAGGGCTTTTTGAGGTCCTTTAGATGCCCACAACCCCATTTCCAGCAGGCACAGCCTTGACACAAGTGTGTCTCCTCACTCCATGAGGAGTACACTGCTCAACTCCTGCTGGCCAGCTGTTCCTCATCTAAATCTTCACGGGGATCATATTGCCTCAGAGAGGGGTTGATCTTCACCAGTAGTTTGCAGGAAGGATTGTCAGCTTTCTGAGGGAGGTTCTCCCAACCCTGGCACAGAAAGGAGTTCCACATGTTGGGAGTGGAAAGACACATGAATGGAACTGAAGTCTGTTCATAACAGCTGAGGTCTGGACTGTGGAAATGTGGTAAAACATTATCAGCTTTAAGTGTGTGGCACTGTGCAGGCAGAAGCTGGCACAGGACCATCACTCCTGCCTGATTCTCACCAGCTCAAGTGCACCCTGGAAGGTGAAGAGGTCTCTGAAGGTGTGCTTTGCTCCCTCAGGCAGCTCCTGGAGAAAGGGAATTCATCCAGACCATGTCTGCAAAGGATTTCTTTTAATCTCAAACATTTGAATAACTAACTGTGTCAAACACTCATGTGAAAGAAGATCAGCAACACAAGCACTAGTTTCTTATGTCAAGGTCATATCTGAAGCCACACGAGTTACATCTGTTAGAAAACTTGCAGGTCATGTTTGCATGGGAAAAAAAGGCAGCAAGAATGAGGATGCATTCTGGGAAGGATTACTGAACTGGCAGCGAAGAAAGTGCAATTTAGTGCTAAAAATAATGGTAACACAAGGAGATCCTTGGAAAGGTTCTCCTGGTATGCCGATGGGCACTGGAGAGGAGTCAAGAGACAGATTCCTACAGGAGTAAGGCATGCCAACACTTTACATGAATTAATCCCATGGGCACAAACACAGCTCTTAAATGAAAAATGTTTGCAAAACACAAGCTAGAGCCCATGGGCTGACCACAACCCATCCAAGACCTACTCAGCACGTCACACAGCCACCAGCACACTGGGTTCACAGGCTGTGTTAGTGCTGGTGGCCCCAGCAGAGAGCTGACAGGCTCTGCACTGCCTGATAAGCTTCAGGACAGCATTTCCCTGAAGCATCTCCTCGAACACTGGGATATCTACAGCCGCTACCCACACCTCTGTGGGCTTCCACTGGGGGTGGACTGAGGACAGGACCTTCAGTGGAAACCTAAGTGTGACTTTCTGGGACTAGTAATAGTCTTAGTCCAAAAGCAAGAATAAACCTGGACAGGAATCTCCTCTTGGACCACCATTTATCACCAGCAGGTCTTTGCACCGTTTTATTTTCCAGGTCCCAACTCATTGGCTGAATTCACATTCTGAGTCATTTTTTGTCCTTCACACAACACAGCTCCAACTCCAGTGGCTCCCTGCTCTAAGGGAGAAGGTCTTTCCTTTTGTAAATCTCTGCACAATCCTTTACAGGTCTTAAATAGGCCAGTGTTTTTCCTAAGCTCTAAACAGAAAAGAAAACATAGACAAACTGCTATTTGACCAGCTATGCAAAAACCCCCTCCCTCAGCAGGGTATGATTTGTGGATTAAAGTTTTTTCCCTTGAGCTCAATGCAACCCAAAAATCTCTTCCGGCAGCTTATCACAATTTAGCTAACCCCAATCCTTAAAAGACTTCTGTATCTCAGCAGACCAAGGAAGGTCTTTGTCAGGGACTTTCCAAAAGCCCTTGGCAAACTTGCTGCACACACGGCACAGTACAGGCTTCTGAGCTTCACAGAACGCCTAAGATGCCAGAGTGAGAACTGTGGGGTTTGATGTCAGAACAAGCCTGGGCATTATTTCACCATCAAACCTTTTGCCAGTCATCTGGAAACTGAGTGTATTGCTCCAGAGGCATGGAAAACAGGGGGCATCAGTCAGAACGTGCTGCTTCTCACATCCAGACTTTATGTGGTCCTGGAGAGGTGTCAGCACCTCACTTGAGTAGACCGGAACTGGTCAGTGAAATAAAAATGACACAAACCAACTCAAAATCTCTTCTGATTTCCAGCTGCTTCTTCACAAACTACACTTCTTTTAGTCTCCAAGACATGCATGAACACAAGACTAAAGTATGTGCAGTTTAAGGGATTAATCAAATGAATTAGTTAGGAGAAAGCAGACTACATGCCTCCAGTAATGAAGCACACAGGGACATTGCTATTAAACACTGTCACGGGCTTCTTTGGTAATTTTTGTCCATTTGTAATAGCACCATATCATAACCCTGTTAAAAACCAGAAAATATGATCATGATGTAATCTTACTGGTTTCACAAAAGGGACCACACTTATGAAATACCTGAGAGTGTCTGGATAGGCTCTTCATTAGTATTTTCTTTATATGAATCTAAAGAGCAAGATAAACTCCACAATCAGCAGAATATGCATTCACATTAACTTATTTGCAATTGAGCTGCATATTATTAAACAACCCAGAATTAGGTGATGCCAGCAGCATGAGCTCCAGGAAAATGTTCCTATGGCTCCTGGAAAAAAGCAGAGCATCGCATACAAGTACTCACTAGCACACATAGAGTTAACCTCTGTATGCAGCCCTCTCAAACAGAACTGGTTTTGAGATGTATTTGTTTAAACAAGTTAAGAGAAATGTCAGAGGCCATTTCACCACACCAACATGACGACAACCTCCTTCCTCCTCTATCAGCAGAGAACAATCACACAGTGGGCACCAAGGGCTTACTGATGTTGAGTCAGAGCAGGAAAATCCATCCAGAAAATACATGCAAATGCAGGAAAGAAAGGATAGACTTTGCATTTTCTGTTCCACCTCTTCCTCCTCTCTTCCCTCAAATAACATGAGCTAAGCAGAGAATGCCTCTCCCACTCTGGCTGGAAGAGACCTGTGGAAGAATCTGGCACTTCTACAGCCTCATTAGTTCCCCCAGCTCCCGTGGGGGTATTGCTAGGAAATGGGATGTCTGGATAAATCCTAGCTAAGGTTAACGACTTCTGGTTATCTCAGGGCAGGAAACTGTTTTCCAGGAGTAGCAGGAAATAGCATATTGTTCCAAGGATGGGCCTGTGCATAAAGCGCAAGAGCTCTTGTATCTAGTCCAAGATGAGAAGCTCTGGACTTTGTGACCACACGGACAAAGCATGCTGGTGTTTCCTCCCAGCCACAGGCCCATGGAAGACTACCTTACTTCACCTTATAAGGCACCCAAGGCCACAAGGCTTGTTAAGTGTTGGGCACGATAAGGGCCTGCAGAGAACTCAATTCTTTTTCCACTGCTGAAACTTACTTGATTTCCACTTGTGGCCAAGGCACAGCATAAGGCTTTAATGCCAGTGCCTCTGCTTTGCCTTCCTTCCACAGAGGGATCCGTTGCCTGCCAGAGAGGTTCTGCAGCACCTCTCCACATTGCAAATGGACAAAGCATTCTGAAAACACCACCCGCCTCCTAACCCTCTCTAGTTTTTAAGAGCAAAACAAACTAACAAAAGAAACACCACTTCTGCAATTCCTGATTACACATTTAACTTCCTATTTTCAGAACAGGATAAATACCAGGTGAGGTGCAATGAGTTATTCTGGGACAGTACCATTTCATTTCTTTCAAAAGACTTAGCCATAAATAACTGAATACTCTCATCTCTTCCAGGAACACAAATCTGACTCCAGCCTCAAACACAGATGTCATGCATAGGTCACTCCTAAAGGCAGGAGAATTCAACCATTCTCATTAAGGAGAGTAGAGGGTTCTACTAAGTCAGTAGTGGGAAACCCGTTAAAACACCCTTCTTCTTGCTGCCAGTGCAAGACTGTCTCCTGTTAGTGTTTTATATAGTCAATCCCTCTTTCCCATGTATTTCCTTCAGACTTACTCTTCTAAAATTACTACAGTTCCTACTCTTTATGTACAGTGTATACTCCAGAAGGAAACCAACTTCTGATCAAGCTGGCATGTCTATGACCCCATCTATACCAAAATCAACAGGAAACTTTTCTCAGAATCATGACCCCACCAAAATCCCTGGAACCCTGAGCTGCTTTCCCCCAGTTGGAGCACCAGCCACCTTGTAGCTGAAGCCCACTGAACCAATGACAGGACAAGAAAGGGTACATTTATTAACAAATGAAGTCCTGCTATTACAAACCACTTCCACTGTACTACCAGGGCTTTTAAAAGTTCATGGTAGGATAAGCTATCTCCTTTCCCAAGAGTGCAATTGAAGGCTTGACTTTCATAATTGCTGAGCTTTTACTGCAGCTCCCATTAGCTGTGGCAGAAGCTGTGAGTGTTTAGCTTGTCTGAAACAACAGTTTGATGAGGGGAAGGCTCAGGATGAAGGATCCTGATGAAGGCTCAGGATGCAGCCAGTAAGCTTCCACTCCTGATGTGGGGGGCATGTGCTCAGGGAAGCCTGTTACAGAGTGTGTCCATGGGGGTTGTGCATGGGGTTGCCCTGAGCAGGGATGGAAACAGGCTGCACCTACCAAGAAAGATTTGATTCCAGTTCTTGCCCTGCTACCCTGCAGTTAAAGGCAGGCAGGAGTGGGGAGAGCATGCCAGGTCTGGAGTGCTTCAGGACATGTCTCATCACAGCCTTAGCCCACATCAATCCAGAACTAAACTGGAGCTACAAGGTGATGTGCTTGTGAGGGACCTCCTGGAGCTCTACACAAGCAGCAATTTCAGACCTAAATTTAATTGCCAAGAAGAAGATTTGATAGACATCTGTTTTCAGTTATAAAGTGCTTTAGAGAGAGAACACAATCTTCGAAGTAATTCTCCTGCATCACTTACAGCTTCTCCTCCTTATCTAAATGCAGTATCAGCAATCCAGCTATTGATGCTCCACAGGGGCTTAATTATTTGCAAGAAATGACTGTTTGCTGCAGCCAGCAGACAGTGCTGGGTAAGGTCCTCTAGGAGCAGACTCCAGGTTGCTTTATGGCTTGATGTTAGAAGGAAATCACCCGAAAATCAGTCTTCTTGCACATGATCAGATAAATGCAGTTGTCAAGCACAAAGTTGAAAGCTCTTCAGTGAAGAAGAGGCAGGGTTAGGCTTTGTTTCAAATGCTGGTATGAACTATTAAGTCAAAATGAACTCACAAAGCATTATTCAAGCTCGAATGTCTACCAGACTCATCACATAGGCTTCTGTGGGAGGTCTCTTAGAACAAAGATATTTTCAGCTATCCACCCAGTGGGAAGGAGGACAAGACAAGAGAGAAAAAAAGAGGATTTTGATTCAGTACAATCATGATAAAATTTCTAGAGCTCAGCTGGTGATTGGGAGTCACTGCAGGCACCCATTTGACACAACACACAGTCACAAGAGAAAGATCCAAAACAGTGGTCAAGGGAAAGAGTGTAGGAAGGTAGGTGGGAAGATCAGTGATGACATGGATTAAACTGTGCCAAACATGATTAACAGTAGAGAAATTGAGTTCTCTTCCTGGGTTAGGGCAAGTCCATTGGTCCCTCTTAGAGGGTTCTTCTCTATTAGACTGACAATCAGGTCACAGCTTACACACACTCAGATACACTGGCACAACTGTCTGAAGATCCCAGGAGTCCCTGGCCAGAAAACCGCACTTTGTTCACTTACTTCTTGCACGTTGTTGCTACTACATTCAGTAAGGGGATTTTACTCCTTCTCTTTCAGAAATCCTATTGTCACAGAGAAGCTGAAAATCAGCAACAGAGTGATGACATGAACTCCAGCAGAACCAATTCTTTGCTAGTTGCGTAGCCCAAACACTGATGACACGAGAAAGTTCCAGCTCACTGTTGATACTCAAATGCCAAAGCTCAACCCATGCCTTCTGGCTGTCAGATGCTTCAGAATGACCTGCTAAATATAGCCACGACCCTAAATATACCCCATGCACCATGTGCATAGAGTAAAACACTCTGCATGCACCAGCTAGACAGATTTATGATAGTACTGGTGTCATGTGCAGGATAACCAATACGTGCTTATGCAAAACTGCTACACTCCTACACAGGCCGCTATGCTGCAAAAACTCAATCTCAGGGTTAATTACAGAGTAATAGGAATTAAAGCAGCAAGGTTGCTAAGATCTAACGAGCACAAATGAAGTTACATTAAGGAGGTAACCTGAGGTCAAGTTACCAGTCAGAAAAAAAGGATAGATAAAGAGTTCCTGCAGGTACACTGACTTCCCCCTTGGAAAACAAGGCAAGCAAGCATCGTTTCACACAGGTCCCTCCTGACTCTCCTGGAGCTGCTTCCCAGCATGCAAGCAGAAAGGCTTGTGCAGCCGCAAGCAGGAGGCACACCCCCACATTCCCAACCCAGGGAGTCAGCTTCCCCTCCTCCATGGGGGGATCTCAGACCAAATTAGAAACTAAACTTTTCCCAGCAAGACTTTCATATACCAGGAACTTCATGGTCAAACGAGCACCATACTAATCTTGAAGTCTTTCCCACAGAAGCTGGGGATTGTGGGTTTATGAAAGCTAGGTCCTTTCACTTTCTTTGCAAGCCAGTATTAATTCTTGCAGACTCTACCCACTTTATTACTGAAATTGGAGCAGCCTGATCCAGGGGAAGCATGTGCTCAGCAGTACCGAGTCTTGCTCCTATAAGGGGAAAGTGCAAAACCAAATCAAAGAAATTCCTTCACTACAGAAAGTTGCACTTTGTCTGTGTATAGATACTAAATACTTTGGAAGATATCTCTCTAAATTGTTGCGGGAAACTTGCAGTTGAAAAATACCATAATCATATTATTTTTTCCCCAAATCCTCAGATCTTGTGCACTGTTCTATTTTCTAATACAAGGCAAAAAGAAACCAGAAAATCCTTTCCAAAAATAAGCCAAAAGACCTGATGGGTGAGGCTTTTTCAAAGAAATCTGCAACAAAATGGTCTGACCAGCCTGTACAAGGACTGCCCCAGTTGCTGCCATGACTTGCACATACAAGGACTTTAAACCTGATTGCTACTGTAATGATGAATCATTGCATAACTGAGGCCTTGCAACCTAAGTATCCTTGGCAAAGGGATCACCCTCTACTTTTTCAGTCCCCTGCTAATTTTTTCACTGCTGCAACTCCAGTCCCCAGAGAAGTACCAGAAACACCCCAATGTAATGACCTAGCTAAACATCACTGTATTTATAGCATTATTATTTTCCCTTTGGTACACTTCAGAGTACAGAGAGAGCAATCAGACCCCTTGAGGATTATATCCTAACATATCTACTATAAATATTTATCTGGCTGACTTAATTTTAGCTTTACCTAGGTCTTTCAGGGACATGTAGTGGGCCTGAGCTTGGGAAACCAGAGAAGCAACACAACATGACCTTCTCGTGTTCAGCCACTTTCCCTTACTATGGCTGGGTTACGTTACCTGTGTGTAACTGATCCAGCCCGGCCCCACAGCGTCACTGCTTTTCGCAGAACTAATGCCAGGACTCACAGTCTCTGGTGGAAGCTGCATTTATTGCAGAACTTTCATGCTGCATAATACCCTTTGCGATGACAATGAAAAGCCTGGCAATGCCTAAACTAGTATCACTCCAGAGAAGTAACTCCTTTCTGCCTATTACAGTACATTCTCGAGAGAAGAATGTTCATTCAGCTACTAAAAGTGAAATAAAATCCTGGTCACAGTAATCTTGGAAGTAAATTGCAAGTCAGAATGACAACATACCTTCTGGAGCATGACTTGGATGTCTACAGTGGTGCCTGCCTATGTGCCTCACACCCCGTCCTGTCAACCACAGTCTTGCAAGCAGCTCCCTTCTCCACCACGGTTTCTCACCATATGCCAGATCCCACTCAGGAGCCTCCACCATGGCTTGCCTGGCACACCTGTGCAGCAAGAAGGTTTGGGGGAAGGCGGCCCAGGTTTCTGAAACAATGTATTTCCTCAAGGAGCCCCAGGAGCAGCAGCTACTCTAACCCACCATGGCACACTGATTATTGGCACAGTGCGCTGCTCTGTCCTGCACATCCTGCCCTGTCCCAAGCCTTTGCTTTTGGGCAGCTCTCAGGACTGTCAGAGACACACTCACGTAAAGGCAGTTGTGACAAGCCAGTAGAACCAAAGTAGGATCCCTGCAGTGGCTACTGCCCTCACTCCACACACACTGTGGCCTTCGGAGAGGGAGCCCTGTCACTGCAGAGTGGGACAGGTGTGCACTGCAAAGGGGAAGTTCAACAATAGCTCCCAAACACCTACCTGAGGAAGCAGATCATCAGCTCCGGTTCCACTGAACCACTGTGGGGCTCAGCTAAGCTTGTGTGCCTCATTCACCTTTCCCAAGGATGGACTGGCATCAGTTGGCTTTTGGAGGGGTTTTCCCAGCACAGTGCCACTGCCCTGAGGATGCCAAGGTGGTCCAGCATGGTCTCCTCAGCTAACAGCAAACTGACCCTAACAATGAACTAGAATGCTCACCACGTGACAGACATTTAAACGTTGCTTCACAGCCAGGAGGAAAGATCAAGAAAGACTGTGATACATCAAAAAAGTATGCAATATTTGAACAGTCTCAGATCTGCATACCTGTGCAGCACTGCAGAGCTAATACAAGGCTGGAGGAGAAAAAAAAAAAACAAAACCCAAAACCAAATTAAGTGAATCACTCAGATTTGGCCATTATAGGCAACTCATCTCAGCAGAAAATGTAAATACATCAAGTAACTTTTGCCAAAAATAGAATGCCTCCCCTCCTCCCCCTGGTTTCAGGGTGGAGACAGATTCCTCAGACACACACTTGCAAGGCAAGTAACACTCTCTTCTGCTCTACAGTGTTATCAGATGTTGAGAGACCATACAGTTCACAAATGAAAGAGCCTCACTGAGGAACAAATCTTCCTCTGTTTAAAAGGATATTTTTTTAAAAAATAAACTCTGATGATTTCAGTACCCCCACTTAAACCGTGACCCCGCAGGTAGGTCAGTGACATGAGGAAAAGTCCAGGCTGTTGAAGCCGTAGAAGGCATCCTGACACCAAGACAAGGGCTCTGGACAGATGGGGCAGGAGTAAACTGCCTGCTTGGATCACCCACCATCCCACAAGCTCTAGGTAAAAATACTGCAGAGGCTGCTGGATAATCTGTAGAGCTTGAGGGACAGGTAGTGCACAACAGGCAAGGATGGGTGTGGGGACTGTGGGTTCCCTGTGGAGACCAACCTGCCTTCCAGACCCTGGCTCATGAGGAAACCACATCTGCAATGCTAATTGACTGTGCACAGGCAAGTTTTAGTCCCAGACAGACTTGCAGACCTGATCTTTCACTTCTGAAAGGGAAACTGGGATTCTCACCATCGATGTTCATAGGGTAAAAGCACCGCCCAGGAGGGACCAGCCAACTATTTCAAATGTAATTCAACAAAGGTGCCTCTGGAAAAAAATCCAGTCTTGGCACTCCCCCTGCCCCTCCCAATCCACCTGTCAACACTCAAGCCACCATAAGAAGGTGTTTTGATGCTGCATATCCACAGTAAGTTGACTCCAAGCACTCTGAATAGGAAAAGGCTGCTCCCATGATAAGACCCAGTCAAATCAGGCAGGTGATAGGGACAACCGCAGGTGAAAGATAATAAAGGATCTTTCTTAGGTCCAGTTTTACACAGTATCCTCAGTATTTGATATCTAAACCACTTATGTGTATCCTAGAAGATTTATACTCATGTAATTGACCGAAGCCTTAAGTGACTAACATACTTGGTCCAGAAAAAAAAAAAGTAACCAAAGCCCACAAGCACCGATGCAAGTATAAATGTTTCAGATCAGACAGCAATCAAACTTTCTGTAGAAAAACATGAGACTCACAATTTCTTCAATCAAACAAAAAGAACTTAAACTGGTTTGTTGCTGGCAGAGCTGTGTGCAGCGCTGTGCAGCAACGCAGCCACACACCCACTCCCCAAACAACCAGCAGGCCCCACTGGTTTCTGCTGGAGGTTACCCGCCATTCCCACAGCTCCATCAGCCCCAAAGGTTGTGCAAATCCAGCTTTGGGCACAGACAGATTACCAGGGACCATTCAATTATCCCTTTTACTGGCACAACTGTGGCAGTGTCAAACTGGAAGGCAAAAATGAAGGATAACATCTTTAACACGTAGAGTTAGTGGCTCTTAGGGGCTCTCTGTGGCCTTGCTCCAAGTGGGAATTGTTCTAGGAGGACTTTAAGCCTTTACCAGACCTTCCAGGCTCTCACCTCCCCTCTTGTACTGCCTGCAAGAAGCACAGGAAACCTTTGTACCTACACCAAAGGTGAGCGAAGCAGAAAAGCCCCCTCAGCAAGCTTGTGCACCAGAGCACACCAACCTCCAAGTGGTCAAACACATTATGTGATAAGAAACACCAGCAGTCACTGAATAATTTATGTGATAAACTATTTCTGGAGCATTTGATCAGCTCTACTGGCTATCATTACTTTTGCTGAATCAACAGTCCCCATCAGAGCATATGCTCTAGCAAAAACAAGCAGCACTGTGACAGGTTAGGAAAGACATTTACTAAATTAAACGCACACCCCGCTCGCTCCGCTGAGCCACAGCGCAGCACGTACATAGAAACTCAAGCAGCTCCATGCATGTGCTTACTGAGCATACACAATCTGTCCCTTCAAGGTTTTCCATTAACATACCCACGTGCTGAGCTATAAATCAAAATGAAGGAGAACAGAGCAGGCTGAGAAGAAGAGCAACAGAAAGAAGACACATTGCAGGCCATTTTGCAAGAGGCAGTGATTAACTATCGTCAGCTAAAGGCAGCCATGGATGGAGCGATTCTGCTCCTTGGCGGCCTGGGGTAGTGGAAGGTGGCTGGAGAGAAACAAGGTGTTTAGTTGCTCTTGCAAACAGAAACAAATACAGAAAGAGATTAAAACTATTGCTCAATGCACACTTTGCTTCAGAGTCTACTACAAAGAGAATGAGGACACTAGTACTGACTTCTGCAGAGGAGTCAGAGGGCCCAAAGCAAAGGAGAGTGATGCAGTAAGGAAGCACAGAAAGGACCCTGGCAAGAGTCTGCTCTGCACAGCTGCCCTGGTACCACCCTAAGGCTGCTCAAATAGTTGCTGTGGCACAAGGGCTGCCCACATCCACACAGGATGGAATTTCAATGAGCAATCCCTTCATTTCAGAAACTCGTGACTGGGATTTGCTGGGGGAAAATCACGTTTTTACTTCAAACGCCCCAGGGATACCAGTCACTTCTACAAAATTGTCATATCTTCCCTGTCCACCGCCTTTCTCTAAATGGCAGCCGGGAACCACTCGCCTTGTTGTAGAGAGTTGGCAGATTTTCAGAAATAGAAAGAAAACCCGCCATGAATCGCTGCCGTGGGACAGATGACAGTGTGAACAGCACTGGGATTACGAAACCCCTTTTGCTAGTGGAAGAGCACGCAGGGTAGGCAAACCCAACCCCATGGAAGCACACCTCTGGGATCACCTTGGCCAATCTGGCAAAAAAGAAGTCACTGTTTGTTTTCCCAAAGGTGCATGGCTTTGGACAAAAGGAATCCCAGCACACGCTGGGATATTCAGCTCAAAATACAAATCCCACTCATATGGCAGTAGTAACACACAAACTCCCAACTCCCAACAGAAGAGAATCTCATTGTTTACCCATGATCACGCTGAGATGCACGAGGGTTCACAAGAACACCCCGGACCAGCAGGTTATTTTGGTGTGGTGAATCAGTTCACCGGGCAGCAGGGAGCCTGCCAGCGCGCATGATGAGGCAGGAAATCTGCCAGCTGCCCTTCAGCTGCCAGAGCAGCTCCTATCTGCACAAACACACTGGCACAACACCCACACTCTATCTGCCGACAGCAGATTTTACACCACTCAACACTGCTGTTGAATACAGGAATCATTTTAGAGCACAACAACAAAGTCACACATAACAGGTTTAACCAAAGCTGCGTATTTTCCTGCTATGGAAACCGGTCACAAGAACTAAAAAGCTGCCCAATGACAAGAATTTTGTGTGCTGCTCTCTCCTAATCTGCCCTGTTCCCTTCTGAAACCCTAAAACTGATGAACGGCGACATGGACTAGTTACAGCTGGCCCAAAGCAGCAATCTCAGCTTTTCACATCAAAGCTCTGCCAATGCATTATCAAGGTCACGCCAAAGCACAAGGATATTTCACCTCCCACTTCCAAATGACCTTATGCAATGTGCAGCCTCTTCACAAAACAGACTATCCACAAGCAGACAGACAACAGAACTTTGAGTTGTGAGGCCCTAAGGCACCCTTTCTTTCCTCCAGAAGCAGGAATAATCCAGGAGTCCAAGGAAATGGGAGCTGACAATAGCTCAGTGGTCCACAACTGTATGAGAGAGATACCGCCACATTTAGAAAAATGCTCAAAAAGCAGTTATGAAAATTGCAGCACGTCCTCATCTATAGAGAGTAGAAAATGTACTGACTGAAACGGTAGCAAAATGTGAGCTAAGACTTGGAAAAACTTTGGAAAAGTGGAGACAGCTAAGCACCACAATCAGCAAGGTGACCTTACAGGTTAAAATCTATCAAAAAGGCTTGCACCCACTTTATCCTCTCTCAGAGCATGGAGGTCCATGTGCAAACCTATTTTCCTACGAACCTAAACCCACTGGGTGGCTCATGCCAAGAACCAAAGCCCTCAGTATTACATAGTGCAGAATTTTGGCTTTAGAGATTTGCTACTCTACATCTCAGCAAACATTTTCCTGCTCTCTAAACCTCTAAGTAAACTCTTTAAAGAATTTTTAAGCCATGTCCTCATCCAAGAACTGAGATTAGCTCAACTGATTAGAGCATGGTGCTAGCAACACCAAGGCTGTGGGTTTGCTCGCTGTATGAACCATTTCGCCTAAGGATTGGACTTGATGACCCTTGTGGGTTCCTTCCAGCTCAGAATCTGTGAAGTATCTGTGAAAATACCAGCCACCCCATGGCCCTAAACTCACAACCTGAGCTTCAGAGAGGCTTCACACGCAGGCTAAACCCCAGTCACGTGCTCACAGAACCCTTCCCTTAAACTGACAATCTTGGAGCAGAACAAAATTATACACCTTGAAAAACACTTAACAGACCATAACTTATGCAACAGCCAAACATTTCATAGGTGGAGAAGGGCATCCTTGCCAGAGCAGAAACACAGGGCGAGAGCTTAGCTGTCAGATGGAACGATTAACCAGTGACTAACAGGGGAACACACACACGTGTGGGACCTGCACGGGCCTGGCAGGGCACAAGGAGCCTCCTGCACCAGCACAGGGCTCCACCAGCACACGTGCGGCTGCATGGCTTGAGTGCTGCAAAGGCACAGGAGCCATGTGTGTGTGGAGACACGTGAAGTATCTCATGCTTTTATTTACTGAATATGAGTATTTTTTCAGCCTAAACTGCATTAGTGTGTATTGTATTTTTTTTCTTTTTAATGCAAGTTATCTGTTTATTTTACAGCCTTCTTTGCTACCAGTTTTAAAACACATATATTTATATGGTTCAGAAAGAACCATCTGGAATTGCAATTTGAAAAGCACATCCTTCTGGCAGACAACTTGTGTACTTCTGAGTAATTAGTGTGTGTTTATAGAAAGCCAGGGCATGCCTGGGTTTTTTTTATACGTGAGCCCACTCTCCATTAACTGCCACATTTCCCAAAGAGCATGAAATAATGTTCTGCCTCTCTCAAACTCAGCTGCAACAACCCCCAGTGTATGAGGCCAAGACAGAACACACACCACAAAAGGGCTGTGACTCATGTCTGCATTCCCTCCCACACCTTCTGTACACCTCCTCTGCACGGCTCTGCCCCAGGGCAGGTGGCTTCCTGCACATTCAGACAGCCCCAGTTTCATCCAACAAAGCCCCTCTGCTAGATTAAACACCTGCTGGGAGTTCTGCCATTTCCCTGCTTCCAAAACAACAAGATTTCTCCCCCCCCTCTATTTAATATCAGACTTCCTTTAATTCTGAAGCTTTTCAGGTTTTTGTAACACCCATACAACCTGATGTAAGAAACACCTAAAAGCTGGACTTCTTCAAGATCAAAGGCCTTCAAAAAGCCAATTTATCTAAAATCTCTAATACAACTTTGGAAAGCTACACACTCCTTTTAAATTTTACAGTCAGTCTGCTGAAAAAAATGTATTTGCTCAGAGTTCAGCCCCACAGCATGAAATTCATCAGTCCTCAACCACCCCCAGAGATCCCCAGCTCAAATGTGACACCTTCTTAACTGTGTCAAGAACCTTGAGCTCTCATTTCTAGATCCCTGGCAATAGAGCGGATCTGCCAGCACACCTTGGATGATGTTGTGTAACAACAAAAACTTGGTAGGCCTAGGAAGGGCTGAAGAGGTTTAACAAGGCATTGTGAAAGAAAGAAAAAAAAACCCCTAGGGATGAGGAGAGGCTCAGAAGAATTAATGAAACATGGCTCAAAATTTCTTTCCCTAAAAAGGCTTCCTTCCAGCTTATCTGGGAATTGTTTTTCTATGCAGCCAAGTGTATGTTAGATACAAACTACTGTGATATCCAGTGCTATATCCAAAACGACAAACTGTTCCAAGTGCCCAGGTCAGCTCTCAACCCTCTCCAATATGCAGCCTCAATTCTTAATGGTAGTATGAGCTCTTCTGCATAGCTGACAGAAGCCTGTTCCCAACTTTTCAGCTTTTCTAAGATGGTGTGGATCCTTTGGAAATAAGTTCAGAGACGGAAATCAAACTTAAAGCCACTGCCCTACACAGCTGTGTGACTTATGCAGAGGTGTAAGTGTATTTCTAAGGAACACACTTCAAACGCAATCCATTGCACATGTATATAATTCCCATGATTTAAATCCAGAACTGCCTTTAATAAATGTCACTACACATGTATTAAGGACATTTAAATGACTTGAAAAGCTCAGATAATCCTGCTTACTCAAAAACTTTGCCGGGTAACTGAAGGGAAGGTTGTCCTAAGAAAAACGAGGAGCAGAAGTAGTAAATAGCTAAGGAAAATAGCAGCCCTGAAGTCCAGTAAAGTGTCAAATGAAAAAGTGTCTGAAGTCTTCAAACTGGCAGCAGAGCATTCAGATTTATTTTCCCCAGTATCTAGTAATGTCATGCTATGGCAGGACTAAGTCTTAAGACAGACAACCAGATACATGGTGCTGCCCGCTACATGCCAGCAGCTACTCCAGGTTTAGTGTTTGAAACAGTCTGAGAGCCAGAATAATCCTATTTAGTTCCGAGAGATCAAACAGGATTTGTAAAAGGGTAACATATCCACAGATTAGTGAAATGTTCTCAGTTTAAATGTGGTCACTTTGCAATCATGTTCAGCAAGTGGTTTCATCTGTAGAGATAAAGAAAGTTTTTGACCATGTCCAGAGACATGAGAATTACATGGAAAAGACACATTCATATATATGGATATATATGAAAAAATGGGAATGGTATCCATAAAATCCGTATCTACCCATCATATGAATTTTGACTCAGTCATACAGGATGGTTCTCCCACAGCCATACGTACGATCAACAAAGACAACACACCAACAGAGCACAGCATCCCTTTCTCAGCACAGAACAGCCCATCAATATTTTCTTAGTAATCAACTTCTCTAAACAAGGTTTTCTTCAGAACTTAAGGATAGTATCGAAATACCAGCTGTTTAGACAAATGCTATTATCTACAATGACTTCATAATGAATCTAAAATGATCCCTCCATGCAAATGCCTCACGTCCAGTACAGCCATAGAGGGGAGCCCTGATTGCAAACTACAACTTCCTTGAGCAGGGTGGGGGGAGTGACCAGCGACAGGAGGCGACGAAATGGAGCAACTGTGAATCAACTGCTTCCAAAAGAAAACACAGTGCATTTAGACCATGGGACTGAGCTGATTGCTTGCAGCATCAAACCACTGATGTGACCTGAAGGGCAGAAAGAAACTCCTCTGAAGGAGCTTTCTACCACACTCTACTGCAAAAGCAAAAACCAATCACTTGTCAGTGGAGATCTTGGGAAAACATTACCTAACTGGTCACAGCAGACACAAACCTAATTATCAATCAGACAAGCACCATAAATAACCTAAACAGATGAACAGTGGTTAAGAACAGGGGCAGTTACAGCTGCAGAAAACTCTGGAGTTCATTCAGCCACTGCAGGATGACTCCGACTATCTTTGAATATTCATCCCCCTGACCCATAATTCTGTCATCCTACTGGAACGAAAGATATTTGAAATCAGACATGGTGTGATTCTTGGGGTGTCCTGTGCAGGGCCAAGAGCCAGACTCGATGATCCTGACGGGTCCCTTCCAACTCACCAGATTCCATATTTCTGTAATACCCATCAAACTCTTTTATTTACAGCAACGTCCTATCCAGCAAGTCTATAGACTAAGTGCAGCCAGATCAACTCAGGTGGCTGTTAAGATTAAAGTCAATATAGAGTATTTCCTATGTATTCCCACTATAGCAATGCCTGAAGGGTGCCATGCTCAGCTGGGCCTCCCTTCCCTGACCTGAAGGCTACAGAAGCTCATGGAACATCCCAGTCCCAGAGCTGCCTCTCTGTGACAGGGCCAAATTCCTTGCCCTGGGCTCTGAGGGCCCTATTCAAATCTGTCCATACGGCAGCTGCATTGCTGCTTCCTGGCTTGTTTGTCGAGTTCTTGGAAAAGTTTCAGTATAGACCTGAAACGAACAGCCAGTCAGCAGGCACAGCCTGTTACTGGACACTTCACTGAGTGCTGAAATGAAGACCAGTTTGTCCTGCTAACTTTAGAGAAGAGAACATCTAGTAATAAATTCCTGTATTTACCACTGAAGATACTTGTTTATCTTTTTCTTCCCAAGCATGCTTCATTTGCACATCCTACTTGGAAAAAAGAGAACTTATCTTCTCAGGGAATCTGATCGTCCTGAAACAAGTATTTTGGTTCTCTAGCAGTGCCTGCTCAGGCAGTAAGAGGTCAGGGCTGAGCTGGAGCTGTCAATGTTCAACACACATCCTGAATCTTTTACCACCCTACCGTAAGTACTTACCAGGCACTAGAACAGGCTTTCTACACCCTCATTAGATTAATAGAGATTTTTTTTTAAACTTGGAGGCTGGGAAAAGGGATAACAAAAACTATCTTTGAATTAAATACAACTATACATTAAACTCACAATTAAAAAAACTGTGGATAAGGCTAAGTTCATTCAAGTGACTTTAATTACAAGATGATTGTAAAACTAATTTAAGCTGAGCAAACACTTTCTAAAGTCCACATTTATATAAGACTCTAAAACAGCAATTTACAAAAGACGGTGTAAAAAATTACTTCTTTTCATCTTTGTAATCCACAAAAAGCCTCATTTTTGGAAGCTAAAGTGGACCACTTAGTAAAGGCTTAGTCAGCATCCAACTTATGAAAGTGATTAAAACATTTTCATTCTTAGGAGTGTAGTAAAAATAAAAATGGCCAACATTTTCATTAAACTGACGTAAAAGTAAACACATTACCAGGGAAATGGTGCTGTGTTTCCATATGCCAAATTTGTTGTTCAAGAGGTATCTGGAAGGTTTTTACGTGCACATACAGCATATTACATCCATATAGAAGGAGCAGCTGGCTTCTTCCTGAGAAGGTCACAAATGGAGAGCAGGTAACCTTATGTAAGGAACCAGTCTCCCAGCAGAGGTCTAACTAAGAGGATTACGGGGTCAAAATTCCAGCAGACGGAGAAAGGTTTTATCTGCACATTAAAGAGGCACAAAACCTCTTGGATAACAATCTAATTATACAAAAAAAGAACAGTTTCTCAGGCACGCAGACTTGCAAGTTGAAAATTTTCACTTTGTTTTCTTACTTGGAAATGCCTACACTGCAGTCAGTTGCTCAGCAGAATATATTAACACATGCAGAACTTTGTCCTACTGCAGCCAGAGCACTTCTTGTACTTTCTAGGCAGCAGAAGTGGAGGTAAAGTATTGTAACAACCAACTACCCTAATTAAAGGTGACAAAAGCAAGACATCCAGGTTGAAAGCTCTGATTCGAAGAACCAGGGAATGTCACGAGCAAAACGCTCACTGTGAAGCACTTTCACCCTTCTACTGTTTTATATAAAAGCAAAATTCAGCTGGGCAGGAGAGGTATGGGGAACAGTCCTTCAGGAACTATCAGCTACTTTATTTCAGCTTATGCAACACAAATCCACATAATAAACTTTGCACAGCATCAGTCAATGGTTTTGTTTAGAGGCATTCAGTTACTTCCATTGTCTCAACTTCTTCAAGTTACATCCAGGTTCTGCAGGACTGTGTGAAGAGTCAGTAAAAATGCAACACAGATAACATGAATGCTCTCTCACCAACAGAAAAACTACACATCGGATATTTCATCTTGGAAAGAAAGTGTGGATAAGTGAATGTATTTCTTCCAGCCTTTCCCCACTTTACAACTATGATTTCATCATCAAATAAGGTGTTTTTTAGAAGAGTGTAAAAGCAGCAATGGACATTCTCCTCCAGTGACTTCCCAGCTAAAAACTCCCATTTACAAACCAACCAGCAAACCCAGGAAATAGCACCATAAGATACTGAGAATCATATATGAGATTCTGAGACACTATTATTAGATTGCATTTTTGCATTGTAGTTCTTTCATCTTTTAAAAGGAGACTTTCATCTTTGATGGCAGAAATTTCTTAGTTTTGTTGACATAAGTGCTTTTACTCTGACATTTACACTGCTAGCATGTGCCAATTATTATTGTTGTTTGTTCTTATTGTTATTGATGCTCAGGCAAGATGCAGATTCTGAGCTTCAGTGCATGAATGTCAACAGGCAACTACTCTAACTGCAAGAATTTCACAGTTTACTCAAACATGGCAAGAAATATTTTTAGTCATCAAAATATGCCAGCACAGTAATGCACTGTCCACTGTAAACAGGAAATAAGGAATATATAGGGAAAAACTAGACTTGTACAGTATCACTGTATGTTCTTCCAACCCTTCCACACAGACAGCAAGAGAAATCACCATACCCTTGTCAGGCAAACTTTAAGCATTTTACAGGAATTAGCATGGCTTCTCCTAACGAACTCAGTAAAAGTTACTGACTAATTCACTTGGATAAACAGTTACTACAATTTTCAAAACTTAAATGCACTGTGCAACATAAAAACCAGCACTATGATGATCTCTGGTTCAACATTTGCTGCAATAAGAGAAAAATCTTATAGAGTAAAAGGAAATCAAAAAAACTTCATTTACACTAGAAACGCAGGCTTTGGAATTTTCCTTTATCAAAATAACCCCATTATGGTTACATACTTACATCTTTGCCCTAAGAGAACTGTACAATATACATATATGTATAAAAACAACAGAAAAATCAACTGCTGTGCTTCCTTAATATTAATCATCATCTTCTTCTTCTTCATCACTGATCACATATTTCTTATGCTTCTTACTTGCTTTGTCATCATCATCTGCTTTTCTCTTTCCAGAAGGCTCACCTTCCTAAAGGCGAAAAAAGGACAAAAATAAAAGACCATACTTCAAGCTAAAATAAAATAAAAAAAACATACAAACCTCAGAAAAACAAAAAGACCTCAAAGTCGTTCTTGTAAGAAAAGCAAAATTACCAGTTCTAGTTTTTCCATTTTGGTAACTGAAGTACTCAAGTCCAGCCAAAGCTGTACCAGTGTCAAACCCCAGCCCAAGAGGGCCCACAGCAACCCTGCAGCTCCATTTACCTCCATGGACCTGCAACCACATCTGCCTCAGACTGAGCTATGGCAGGGACGTAGTCTCTGTCACAATCTGGATTTATAACATGTGCAATATCATTCTCAGCAAGTGTTACAAGTATAGGTAACTGGGGTAACCCCTCAGATTTGCAGTGAACTTTCCATCAGACACATTCCCTTCAGGCAGCCACTGGAGCTTTGCTAAGTGTTCGGACTATTTATACTTGTATGCCCTAAATCAGATCTACTGAAGAAAGAAGAAATTCAGTAAGTAGGTGAGCATTTTGTGCATTACAAAACCAAAACTAAACTAAATCACTCTCTGGCATAAAGAAAAAAAAATTATTATGAACAACCACTGGTACTGAGAATCAATACCAGTTTACAGTCCAAGAAATGCAACCGTTTATGAAGCACAGAAGAGCTGCTCAAAGGAACTCAAATCACTGAGTTAATTACCTGTTTGCAAGAAATAATGACTTTTATAGGCTGCATGTTCAATTTTTAGTCCCTGAATATAAAGTTCCCAGGTTGATCTTTACTCTATGTACATTTACACTGGTTCAGTCTGAATCATCCTTCCCAACTACATTTTAAGCCACCAGTCGTTCATGAAAAACTTATCAATTATGACAAAGAACAAGTGGTAACTTGTTTAAAAAGAAGAGTATCTTTAAAAAACTCTGAGGTCTAAGTAATCTCATCCCTTTTTCCATTTGTTGGTTCTGGAAGTGTGCGTTTTTTGGCTTTGTTTTTTTAAAGCAAATTGCTTGGATTTTAAGAAAAAGCAAATATTGAGTTTCAGAACTTTAATGAGAGTTCCAGAACTCTAACAAATAATTATTTATTCAAAAGCACTTTATTCTATATTAACATATTAAGTTAGTACCGTGAGAATCTCAGTTAGGAAGGAATTTAAAGCATGGAAAACAGAAATGAGTAGGGTGAGCATTTCAGTGATAGCTTCCTCCTCAGAACAAGCATTCTCTTGTAATATAGCTGGGCTATTGTTCAATGAGTCATCTTCCTGTTCACCAGAATGTCCCCATTAAGCACAGCAACAGTGAAACTTGTAGTGTGGTGATAAAGTGTATCAGTAATAGATTGACATTTTCAGTAATGGTAACAAATTGTTATCAGGACAAAGATTTGTGCTGTGCTGTTGACTGACAGGACATAAAAGCACATGTGTGTACAATGAAGGCAGTGTTTCATATATTTGTATGATAAATTCCACACTTCCTCTGTGGAGACTGAAGATAAGTACTCACACATGGCTGGGTTTTCTGTAACACTGTAGCACCCCTCCATGGCCCTCACAGGAATACACTGTATTACCTTCAAGCCAAGACATTTTAAAATGGAGGCTATTGTTCCTCAAGCAGCAGAGAAATGCTCTTGACTAGACCTTTTCTTCTGAGAGAATGGAATTGCAAATTCCTGTCATTGCTACGTTATGAACTAACACCTAGGAGTGTCTTACAAGTAAACAATTCCATTTTTGCAGACAAACAAACAGAGCTCACAAAATTACAGTTTTGTCTGTAAGACTCTCTACAGTCATTTCCAGGACTATGGTCGTATTTTCTGAAGTAGTAAATTTTCCTAATGTATAATAAAAAGCCAGAATCTATGCAGTATTTAGATTCAAAAATAGTTTTTACTTCTTCATATTATAAAGTTTATCAGTGCAAATACACAGCTGGCAGTGTCAGAGGAGTGTCACAGCAGCAAGAACATGCATTCAGAATGCAGCAAACACCCAAGAGGCTGGGAAGTGAGGCAATTCCTCCTGGGGAGTTTACAGGAAGCATAGGATAGAAATGAAAATGAGCAGCTTTCCTCCTGGAGTAACACTGCACTGCTGCATCAGCAGTGACATTACCTGAACTAAACCTGAAGAAATTATATATACACACGCACTCATTAGGTAACACCCAGTGTACAAGTGGGTATTAAAGTAATAAATAATAAAGTAATAAAATCTGTAGTAAGTGATAAATTACAAACAAATACACAGATGAAGAAACAGCACTACTGCAGTAACTAACAGTTCATTATGGCCTAATCTTTTGGATGATACTCTGATGATGGATAGCATCTGTTTAGCAATGGACATGAACTCTTTTTAACTCAATTTAACTCTTCTATTTAAAAAGAGCACAAATACTCTGTGAAAACACTCCCACTATTTCCATAATAAACAGGAGGAGTACATAGCTTAGACAACACTGCACTAGGATTCTAAGATTTATATTCTTATTCATTGCATAATTTTGGTAAAGTTTGACATAACTCTGCATAGATTTGTCCATCTTTAAGTCAGCAATAACAATAGTGACCTCCTCTGGGAATCACCCAGCTCTATAAGCTATTGCAGTGTATAAGAAATTGGTGATGAATTACCATGGAAAGTATGCCAAGTCCAATAATGCACTCATCAAGGCATAAAAGAAACTACAAGTCTCAGCTATAAAGCCTAGATTTAGCACAGGAAATGTCCCTTATCAAAAATGAGCAGCTTAAGAACAAAGTCCTTTTCTTACCTCATCACTATTAAGTTTCTTTGCCTTGAGTAGTCTTTGGGTTTTGTCTTCATCTGAGCCTTCATCACTGTCAGAAGAGTAGATTCTAGCACGTTCCTCTAGAGAGAAGAATAAAACAGCCAATGTTTATCTTTATCTCAAACTCATGAGGAAGAGAGAATATTAAAAATAATTGTCTTTTAGTCCCCCAAAACTTTGGCAGAATCTAAATCCAGAGTAAACAAAATAAACTTATACAAGCAGAACCAATGTCTCGTCCTGTATCAAATGAACCAGCAAAATACTATCTTATCAGGGCTCTCCTGTGAAATAAATCTATCTTAATCACACTGGCCCTAATTCCATGCTGTTAAGGTTTATGATTACCTCTGATGCCACCTTTGTATCTGTTTTTGATAGCTGCCAGACTGATTGCATCATCTCCTTCATCCTCCTCATCGTAGCGATCAGGTTCCAAATAACTTGCACTCAGACCACGCTGGTGCTGCTTCTCCCGCATCCTTCGCTGCTGAGACTCTCTGCGGATGGAAGCTCTTAATCTCTCCTCTTCTTTCTGTCCAAAGAAAGAAGCAATATATGAAAGCTGAGGGATTTTAAAAAAGCCCAAACCACCTCAACAGCACCTTGTATTCCAATGCAGCTTTTGAAATAATTTCACAGCAGTAAAGACTGTAAATATTCTCATTGTTCTCATCTGTAAGGTTACAACTCTAGTCTAAAACTCCAAAACATAGTGTTTTTCATGAATCATAGAATGTTCAAGTGTCCAGCTGTATTACAGTTGTGATTTTTCAGATTAGATCAGCAGCTAAAGAGTTCCATGCCACAATACCTTAATCATTTCTGTGCGCTGAGACTCTGGATCACGACCTGCCATTGGCAAAATACGAATTTTCTGAGTCTTTGAACATCTATCTGCCAGAGACAGAGTCATCTTCCTGTGAGTGGCACTGTCCGTAGAGTGTGGCCTGGGAAAAATTTGCACTGGGTTAAATACTTCTCTAAGGAATGTATCCATTTTCAAAGGACAACATTAAAAGTAGCATAGTTAAGATTTCAAAGATTAACCTGCACAGAAGTAAAAGCATCATCCCTTTCTAAAACATATGTATAAAAATTGTAGCCTACATATTAAAGAGAATGGCACAACAACCTTGTCAGCTTGGACCCCTGATGTAGGATGAATCTTACCAGAATACTGAACTTGGAAAATGGCACATTTTTATTAAACAGTTAAGCTCTGAAGGTTTACAAACTGGTATCTCTAATCTTTATATACCAGTGACAACACTTAATTGCAAAAGTAGTATCAACATTGATACAGAATAGCATGTTTACCTGAAGGTTAACTTTGTCTTGAAAACAGCCTGTCCTTGTAGACCTGTCCCTTGTCTGATGAACAAATGGTTGTGATCTCCCTGTAGCGGTACCTTGTACATGTCAAAGACCTCATTGCCCAAGTGGAGAGACATGCTTGAAAGAGATTCATAGATCAGCTACTTGATAAAGCCACTACAGTCTATTTTTTGCCTCAATTCTAAATGAAAAAAGCCTTCGTGTTTCCTTTTTATATATTGCCAATAATTATATTTTAATCCAAACTTAGCAGAGTATAAACATTTTAAAGAACTTAGACTGAAGTAATTCCTGCTGCACAGAACTGATGTCAAAGTTTGTTAACTTTCCAATTCTGCATGTCATGGCAAGCCACTGTAAGAACAACTGCATTCCTGCAATATCAAAAAGTCCAAACTAACCTTCCATCTGACCATTTGACTATCCGTGCATTACTTTCTCTGATCTCATTCCCTTCTTCATCTCGTCGCATCCGCCATCGTATTGTGTTTTCTACCTGTGGGGAAAACACCCAGAATGTTTTTTCTAACTCAAATTAAGGAATACGGTGGTAAAATGTACTCCACATTGGTCAAGAATTGCAGTTACACAGGCTTGATACTTTGTTGCAGGATAGAAAGGCAGAAGATTAAAAAGTATTGCTTTTACATGTGAAATGCAGCTGTGGAGCTTTATAAAGTTTACTAAAATGGATCAACTTCTCTCAGTGCTGAAGTTGCCCACTTTCATAACCTGAACCACAAACTCAAAATACCATTCCAAAATATCTGAAATAAGCTTAAAAGAAATCTGGATAGATGAGTGTAAGAGTGAAAAAGAAACTTAAAATTATACCTTGAGTTTTAACCTAGTTCTACCCTCTTCATCAAGCATCTCCTCATCTTCAAACTCATCTTCATAATACTGGGGATCAAAAGGTCTGCAATAAATGTTATAATGCATTATTTATTCTTCTAAGAAATTAATCCAGATTGTGCTAGAGCCCTGCAAAGTAACAGATGTTTGAAAGGTTTAAATCATACCCTGCTCACAACAGCAGGCACTGCAGTGAGAGATAGCCCTTCCTGCAGCAATTCACTGCACTGACTGCCCAGCCCAGGGGTCCAACCCAAGTGTCACCACTACCACTGATGACAGCCACCCTCTAAATGGCTTTAGACGGAGAAAAGCAGGTCTGCCTCAGAAAATACTGATTCCTTAGTCTGAGGATGATGAGATCAGGGTCAAGTCTGGAACAAAATATCTACAATATTGTACCGAGAAAATAAAATTAAAGAAATACCATCTTATAAATTAGGTGATTTGGGGATTTTCTAAGAGCACAGTAATTTTTTTTTTATTTCAATCTCAAAACCAACCAACGAGAAAGGAGGATGAGATGGTTTTTCCTCTCTTCCTTCAAAAAACCTGATGAGTGGGATGGGAGTGGGAACCCTTTCCCTAACCGTCTTCCCAATAGCTTCCTGGCTGCTGCAAGGGAAAGCAGTGATAAACAGCTCCTGCTACTGTGCAATTCTATTTTCAGTTCTCTCTGACCCTCAGAGATCACCAGGACTTCTCTCACTGACTACAGCCACTAACCAGATTCTTAACAGCTCTCTCCCGAAGCAGCTCATAGCCCAAAAATCAGGAGAGATGATTTCCCTGAGGTATGACAGAAACAAGACTGTGCTGCCAGATAACAGGGCATCTACTGAACTATGCAATAAAGTTCCTTAACAAAACACTCAGAGAGATTTTAACAGCAATTTGCTACAAGTGCTGAAGGAGGCCTTTAGGACAAAACCTAACATCACAAACTAATTGGTTTGCTTCTCCTTATGAACTCCTGTAAATATCTTCAGTTTGGGTTAGGTAAGCAGCAAAACAAGTAACCAGCCCCTTCACAGTTAAATAGTACATTCAGCACACACAAATAAAAAGGCCTTTTTCTCAAATTCAAAATGCTTTCAATAATTCAAAAGTGCACAAAGATCCTGTCCATTACCTTTTCACACCTCTGAGGGCCTGAACTTATGTTTAAAATTCAACTGATAGCATGTGCTTTCACTTAAATCAAATTTTTGATTTTTTTACAGAGGAAAAGTTATTCAGTCAAACTGAAACACAAGTTCATAATAAATTATTCAGTGCCTGACAGCTATAGGTATTACTCTTGGCTAATCACAACCAAGTGTACATCTTAACGTCAATCAATTAAATAAGGCACATTTAACTGTATTTAATAACAAAAGCGATATAGCCAAAACCAAAAAACCAAAAAACCCTTATC
The DNA here is from genome assembly GCA_013390025.1 of Pitta sordida. Classification (NCBI taxonomy): domain Eukaryota; kingdom Metazoa; phylum Chordata; class Aves; order Passeriformes; family Pittidae; genus Pitta; species Pitta sordida. The sequence continues at coordinate 234,880 of WEKX01029567.1, read as the reverse complement.
AAACATGTATTTAATGTGCAATTACCTGGGCTCCACACTGAGGAAGTTGGGCAGCTTCACAAAATACAAATCATTACCCAAGTCTGTGTTTACTTCTGGTATTTCTACCTCTATTCTGGTCTCTGGAATAGGTTCCTCCTCCTGCTGTTCTTGACTCAGTCCATTCTCATCCTAATGAAGAAAGGAGAATAGGAGCATAAGTGATAAAAGTCTATCTGGCTACTGTTTTAATACGCACTTACAGTTCGCTTAAAGAAATATCATCCATATGCACAAACAGAGACCAGGAGGCTTTGGGTAAGAGAACTCACACAATTTCACTGAAAGCAATTCAGTTCAGCATTTTCAGCACTTTAACTGTGCCTGTTAAAGTGACTACAAGTCCCAGTGCAAACTCAAGAGACCAAAGACAGCAAAGAACAGCAAAGGAGCTCACATACAGTTTTCAGCTAAGCACTGGAGACTATATGGGGGATAACTTCTCCCAGATTAAAAAAAAAAAAAAGGTTTTGTATTATCAACGAGAGATAAAAATTATCAAAATGGAAGTATTTTTCAAATAGCTGCAAGAAGGTACCAAAGACAGCTATGGCTTTGTCTTTTACTTGATGTCAATCAAAACTATTCTTTATATTTCTTCCAAATACAAAAAGCAGAGCAGAGATGAGGGAAAGCAGATAAATATACCCATCTGATATGGTTATATATAAAACTTTAATAACTCTTTCAGCCAGAGCAAAATTATCTTTAATGCTTACCTAATGTCATTGGTCTCTTTTTTCCCTAATACATTATCAAACTCAATTGGTTTTATGCACTTCAGAGTGGAATGGCATGTTGATTATCTCAAAAGTCAAGGTTACTCACCATTGGCTGTCCTGGGGTTGGTGGTTTTTCTTCTCCATCACTCCCTGAGGAAATATCATCTGCACCTCCAAACAGATCCATGACATCTGCATGCTCTTGAGCAGAAAAATTACTATTTTAAAACACACATATATGCGCACACACAGCCTGAATGCAAGAACACTCACAGAAAAAGAAAGATTAATATATCCCTCACATTAACACTTAAAATCACCCATGAAGATTNTTATCTCAAAAGTCAAGGTTACTCACCATTGGCTGTCCTGGGGTTGGTGGTTTTTCTTCTCCATCACTCCCTGAGGAAATATCATCTGCACCTCCAAACAGATCCATGACATCTGTATGCTCTTGAGCAGAAAAATTACTATTTTAAAACACACATATATGCGCACACACAGCCTCAATGCAAGAACGCTCACAGAAAAAGAAAGATTAACATATCCCTCACTTACATTAACACTTAAAATCACCTATGAAGGTCAAAAATTTCCAATGTTAATGGATTATATATTACGCTTTTATCCTGAAAAACAGTGTTCCCATGTGTTAAGCTAAGGATTCAAGGTGTGTTTTCAGCATCAGCAATACAGCACGTCCCTCCCCACACAGAATTCCTGCTGTTTTGTTATTTCCATGCCACTACAGTGACACTGTACTGCCAGCGCTACCAATTCTACCAAGTCCTGGAGGAGATGAATGGCACGCTCAAGATGAGGGTTAAAGGAACCAAAACCCCAGAAAACAAGATCAGCATTTACCTTTCTGCCCCTCTGTATCACTCTCCACCTCTGAGTCTGATGCAATTGGTTTCTTCCACTTCATTTGCAGAACTTCATCTTCGCTGTCGCTGCCCCTTGCAGACTCTACTAAGGAGCATAATTCTCAGCAAATTAAAAATTCTGGTCCACAAATTTTAAACTTTCTTTGTATTAATAAGCTGATTCAGATAAAAAGAATTTAAAAGTGCTGCATTAAAAAAAAACATTACAAAGATTACTATATTTGAAAGATACAAGACAAATGCCTTTACATTGAAGTTTGGACTTTTCCAGGTCAATGTAAACAAAACAATAGAGACCAAACCAGCAAATCATTAATTCTGTACTCAATCCTACCAGATTTGTGCTCCTGCTCCTCCTCATCGGAATGCTGGGCCCTTTCCTCATCGTCAGAGTTCTGCATCTTCTCCTCATCAGAACGTTGGGCCCTTTCATCGTCATCCGAGTTCTGCATCTTCTCCTCATCCGAGGCCTGTGGCCTCTCCTCATCATCGGAGTTCTGCATTTTCTCCTCATCTGAGTTCTGGAGCCTTTCCTCATCATCAGACACCTGCGGCCTTTCATCTTCATCCGAGTTCTGCGCCTTCTCCTCATCGTCAGAGTTCTGCTGTCTCTCCTCATCATCCGAGTTCTGCTGCCTCTCCTCATCGTCTGACTGATCACTCTTGTCCTCCTTGCCCCACTTCTCATCCTCTGAGTGGGCCTTCTTAGAACCATCTCCCTCTGAATGATGACTGCCTTCATCAGAACCATGATCACGCTCATCTTCATCATCCTCATGGGCAGCCTCTGAAGCGCTGTGCTGGTCCCTGTCTGACTGCTCCTCGTGCTCAGAGTGCCCTGAAGCCTCCGAGCGGTTGTAGGATCTCTCAGAGTGGTTGTCGCTCCCCGAGTGATGGGACGCCCCTTCGTCCTCACTATCATCCCCAAATAGCTCCTTGTTACTGGGTTTTACTGCCTCCCTGTCATCATCCTGGTCGCTGTCACTTCCAGAGGCATTGCTACCAGAACCAGCATTTTCCTGGTCAGAATCTGAATCAGATCCAGAATCGGAATCTGCAAAACAAACATCACCCTTTCTAGAGTCAAGATGTCTCTACAAGGACACATGTAAGACAGTGAGCATTGCTTTAACATTTGCTAGGTTAGGTGATAGGTGATAGGTTGGACTCGATGATCTCTAAGGTCTTTTCCAACCTTACTGATTCTGTGATTCTGTGATTCTGTGAACACAAGGAAAAAGCCAACCCAACCAACCGAGAAAAAACCAACCCCAGCCTCAGAAAGAGAACTTACAGAGAACTGTAAGGACAAGCTACAAAACTTACCGAGCCAGTAAAATAAAACACCAGCTAAAAAAGGCAGAGGCAAAGAAACACACAATGAAAAATGACGGATGCCATATAAAGTTTCAAGCCACAAGCTATGAGCTCAGAAAATAAAACTGTAGGAGGAATAAGGAATGACACACAAGTAAGATAATTAAAACAGCGAAGTCTGTAACAAGTAACTAATATACGTGGTTTATGAGATCGTACAAATCCAAAACTGTCACCGGGTGTTTAATCCAAGTCATGTCCCCCGGCACGTTTGTGCCACTGGAGCTGCGGCTGGGACCGACACTGAGCAGGAAAATAGAACATCCGCCTTGAAAAGCAACTTACAAGAACGGAGACAAGTATTTCGCAAACGCGGTAAGGACTGAACCCGGGAGNGCAGCGAGCGCGGCCCCGCCCGAGGGGCTGAGGCGCCGCCTCTTAAAGGGGCCGCGTCTGCGCGGGCACGGCTGTGAGGGGGCGGAATGGCCGCGCTGCCAAAGCCGCGGCGGCTCCGCCCTGCCCGTGACACGCGTACGATTGAAAAAGGCAAACGAACACAACCCCCAAACCACAACAAGAATACAGTACTTTAATCATCCAAAATGTTACTGGTTTACAATCCGACAGCATACAGTGCTGCCAGGCTCACTCAATGCTTGTTGCCCTCAATGGAAATTTAAATCGAACACTTGTTGGTTTGTAGCTTACAAACACAGGGTTACTCAAGCTGGAGAGAGAATGAGGCTGTTTCATTAAAATACAACAGCACACAAATAATTGCTTTGACAGACAGGCTGTGTTTCCAACCAACAGGATCCATGTATGCAAACATCTGCCTTCTGCATCAAGCCTGAAAAACAAACTGTATGAAAAATCACAATCTCTTTCAGAACAAAGCCCATGTGTTTATGGTAACTGGTTATCAAATCAATACCACCCTTGCACTCAGAGGCAGAGGGGTCATCCAGGGTCTCACCACACCTGACAGCATCACATCAGTGCTGCCGGGGGTTCCTGAAGCTCCACGATTCCTGGCTACACACTCAATTCCTTCATTTATTGCAAAAAGGATACACATTGTAAGCACAAAAGTGATTATTGTTAACTGTTCCATGCACCATGCCAAAGGTCTTGCAATAATTTGGATGGCCAAACCCTTCCGGGTGAAAATAACTCCCCCCTGAAGTTTTGTTTGCCCAGCCTGTCAGGTAGCTGTGCTGAAAGTGCTGACAAACAGTCCAGCTCTTAGCTGCTGTCTGCAGAGCTAAACCAATTATTAAGGTTCACTACTACCATTTGTGACAGGACACCTCAGAGCTGCAGGTTAAAACCCCCTGCCTTTGACTGGGATGTAAATAATTAAACAAATAAACTCGATTTAGTAAAATTAAGGAAGGAATTTGGACTATCGTTTCCATAATCCAGCCTTTCAATTGTCTCCATAATTTTCAAGTAGGAAATAACTGCCTAATATTGTTGGAGAATGATAAAATAAGTCACGTAAGTGCAGTACATGAACAGATTCTGTGAACAAGGCAGCCCTTCAACAAATGAAGGAAGACATTACAGCCTGGGTTTTGACACAAAATTACTGTGGTGCCCAGCAAATAGAAGTACAGCATTAGGCAACTCAGCACATGACATGCTTTGAACATGTTTTATACAGCATTGTCTGTAAAAAGACACTTGTGACTTTATGCACACTGTATAAGAACATAAATTTCAAAATATAAACATTCTTCAAAAAACTCAAAAGCCAAAACCAGCCTTTTTTTTTCACTTGTCAGATCACTTCAAGTTGTTTCAAGGTTACAGCAAGTGTAGTCTTTGGTTTTAACAAAACTAATTTCTACTTGTTTTTCAGAGCACATATTTATTTGTAATTCTAGTAAAAGGCCAATTTTGAAACAAGGAAAAAAAGTTCTTCTGCAAGTGTAAACCAGTTATATACATCCTCACTGAAGGCACTATAGTTCAAAATTCTCTGTACAGCTGCAGTAAAATTCAAAGCCACTTCTGGAATAAAGTCTGTCTTTAAAGATCCCAAAGAAGATTTGAAGCAAATTACAAAGTGGGCAGTGTCAGACTTACTCCTTTAACTTTATATAGTACATACAACCTGATGCAAAAATCTGAGTCCAACGTGTTTTCTATACATAAATGCTCACCACATTATGACATTTGGATGAAAAGAGTTGTCAGTTGAATTTTCTGTTGCTACAAATACAGCCAAGCAGTCCTTTAGAACATTTTTGTGATCTCAAAGCAAACTAGTACAGGACAGTCCAAACAGATCTACACCAAAAAGCCTCTAGATTTTCATATTATTTCAAAGATGGGTATTGTGATTATGTACAGAAGTTGAAGTGATTCTGGTTGCCTTATTAGTTTGCTTCTACAACTTTAAATACTTCAAGAATTACTATACCACACAGATTTGACACTACATATTGGTTAATTTTTGCATGTCTCAGGTAGTGTTTCAACATCAAGACATAACTAGAATAGAAAAATCCTTTCTTTAAAATGTTACTTCATTATTGAAAACCAATAGATTTATATGAAGTACAAATAGCTTAATGCGACAGCCTGAAATAAAGGATGTTTCATTTGCCAGCAACTTAGATCAGTGGTTTTATAGTTAAGGCTGCTTACCCTGTACAGTTATGCAGAATTTAAAATATGAAAGTCCACTACTTCTAGAGAAATTGATACTTGTGAATGTAGATAAAGATTTTAAAACAAAGAATATAAACTAAATAATCTTGATGAACACATGAAATAAGTCTAAAAACATATCCAGTTTACATACAGCATGACACATGTGGGATCTTTTGAAAAAGACTTAAAGGATTTAGGTGTAATACAAAAATTGTCATTTTCCAAGGCTCCTAATTTGTTTTTTGAGGGTTTTTTTTTGCAAGGCTTCCACTTTTGTATTAGCCACTCTAATCTTTTGGGAGAACTCCTTGGCCAGTTTATTTTCATTTGCCTTAACGGGATGTCTTTAAACTTAATCACAGTATCAAGAACTAATGAAAAACAGAACAGTAGAATTACAAATAACATTGCTGTGAAAGATTTCTCTTCAGTGCATATGAACAAAGCTGAACATGTCTACACAATGAGTCCAGCTGTTGGGTGAAGAATCCCTTATCACTAATGCATTGTTTTCAGGAATATACACATCCCTACATGTAAATAAGCACCCCCAGATCTTCTAACAAACATTTCAATTGAAGCATTATCTGCCCAATGATCTTAAATGTCCCATTCTTTGACTACAATGATCCCATTATTTTGCAATTACATTTTTAGTACATACAAAGCTCAGCTGAAGTCTTGAAATACAAAAAAAGTCCTTAAAAAACACCCAATCAAAAACTATGGTACAGAAACCGGTGCAGTGACTGAGTCTCCATGAAAAACGTGATGCACACCAGCAGATGATTACATAGCTTTGCTTTAAAAGGAAAGGGGTTTCCAGTCTTTTCCCTTCTAACCCAGGTCAATGTATGTAGTCCAAATCACTTAAAGCCCACGGTGCTGACCGGCTGACCGTGAGGGCCCCACACAGCTTTGACAGCAGGATTGTTAATTGTCCCCTTCAACCCTTCTCTTGCGAACTGCAATAAGAGAGACAAAAAAAAAATAAAATCACTATTTTACAATTACAGCTATTATTTTGTATTTCTACAACATGAATATTTACTTTGCCACCTGAGATTTCACGCAGCACAACTTAAGGTAATGAACACTTAGTATTATCCATCATTTTAAGCTTATGCTTTAGTAGTGCTTAGTGCCTTATTCACAAACAATTGCAAATATTTGCAAGGAAAGATCTGTGGGAAACATTAATCATCTTAAGTCTGGTAAGCGGATTTAGCCAGTACTCTCCTTTTTTTACACTGCGGTTTTCCAGTGGTAAATTAAGTTTATACGGTTTCAAAGGAAACAGTACAAGAGTTTCATTGCACAGATAACACAATTTATACACACAGAAAAGATATTACATCCAATAACCTAAAACATTCCATTTATTAATAAAAACATTCAATTGTTAGGAAATGCAAGAGCAACAAAAACTTGTGAATAAAATCACTAAAAGCTCACACGCTATTTAGACTTGAGAATATGCAAGACTGACTGAATGACTGGAGTTTTCCTCAATATTTGTATTATTTTTTATCTTTTCATCCTATCAAATTATGTTTTCCTTTTCTGTGCAGACATAACAAAGAAGGCTATGGGTCTTAGAAATTATATAGGGCATCCCCATTTTATTTTAAAGTCTAGCAAGCACATCTATAAAAGGAGAAAGTGATTCTGTTCTCAAATCCACTCATTGGAAAGTAGGTGACAGAAGTTATGAATACCTGCTTTCATCAAATTGCAAGAACAGATAAAAGAATTTCCATCATTAGACGTCTCCAATCATGCAGTTAAAAGGTAACAGGCAGTTTCAGACAGAAAACAGGAAAGTGGTACAACACAGTGTAAGCAAGCGACAAAGAAGTAGATGTACACTAATTTTTTTTTTTTAGAAGAAACGTACAAAAACAGAAATGAGAGACTTGGAACATCTCAGTTTCAATGCTCAGTACCCAACTGGGTATTCAGAGTAACCTGGCTCTGTAGCTTCAGGGCTGGAGAGATGAAAAGGTATTTGCAGAAACTTTTACTCGCATACTCCAGACTAAGAAAGCAAAGAAAAAAAGGCAAGATATCAATAGAAAAATAGATTTCCAACAGTGAAGCACTAAAAAGAGAACTAGTGAGAAGAGAAACCTGAGAAAATAAAGAGGTACCTGAAGCATTGTGACTAAAAAGTAGCTGGTTTAGAATCTCTTTTGAGAAACAGTTACACAATGTCTTTCTCACTCTCTGTGCTCTATTCTAGTGACTCCTACAGTACCTGTAGGAGAGGCAGGGATGGTACTTGTGTATGAACAGAACCATAAGGGAAGAGATAATCCAGTCCCACTCTCTGCACATGACACTACATTCAGTTACCTTGCCCAAGCAATCCAAAGGAGACTGGGTGTACTGGCATCCCACACTGTTCATTTCCATTACTGCTTTTGAAGAAGCAATGCTTCTTATCTGAATAAAACTGAAAAACTGACTATTTTCATTCCCTTCACTAAAGATCCTCAACTCATACAGCTTCACACCCAGCAACAAAACGGAGATCAAGCAACAACAAAAGAGGAGGAGTAAAGCACAGGAGAAACCTGAAACCGATGTACTAACATTGTGTTATTCTGGTTTTGTCAAGGGACAAGTAGCATAACCAGACACCTTTAAAGGCTCTGCCACACACACATTCAGTTCATAGTCACTCTCTACCGACAGGTCTTACCCAAATCATTATTTTTTGTGATAGCTGCAGCTGCCCTGGCTCGAGGTCCTTGTTGTGTGAAATGGTACCCAAATTTGAGGATCTTGGTGTTTTCTTCAAGCATCTTGGCAATTTCTACTTCTGCAACTGTACCCAGCTGCTGTCTCTGTTAAAATAAAAAGTACATAAAAACAACAGAGCTTATATATGTTCACCCTAAAAGAGATCAGAACACTTCCACCATATTAGTTAACAAACATTCAGCTTTGCTGGGATTAATTGGGTAGGAGGTCACAAAACATATTTGGGCATTTTAAAGTACCAGGAAGCACAAAAGTGATCAGGAATCAACTTCAGCTGTGTGCTTCCAAGAATCTTAAGGGTCATTACTGATGGTGTTAAGATAATTAAATATATAATATTTTGAAAACTTTATCTTCTAAAAGTATCAGCCAACAAGGACTGGCTGGTTTTAGCTGTGGTATCACCACCACCTCACTTACCTGATTATCAATTTTGATCTCTGTCAACGTCTCATTGTCTTTCAGTGCATCAACCAGTGCCAGAATTCCAACTCCAGTGATGAAGTTTGATTCTATGTTTAAACTTTTTAATTTTGTGTTTACTCTCAGCATATCTGCAAGCGCCTTTGAATGTAAGAAAGTATAATTAAATTTTCGAATTTTGCTACGGTACATCAAAGGATACAGCAATAATCATTTCCTCTAACTGGTTCCATAGGAGCAACAAGGTCACAGATGCATGGTGTAATTCTGCAAGCTTTCACTTACTGAGACTGAAGCTTCAACCAGCCATTATCTACATCCCCTTTTTAAATAGTATTCAGTCAAGAAACGGCCTTTCTCTTGTTACAAACTAAAAAGCTACACAGAATATAAATTGTCTGAAATTAGCATATTGGACCAATTCCACTTTGTAAGCCCTCACAGCCTACAATGAGTAATGCAAGCTGCCAAGCAAAGGCCAAAGAAAGGGCGTTAGTCAACTGAAAGGAGAATTAGATATGGTTAATTTGTAAACAGGAGATCTGACTTCCAAAATGCCTGTGCCTACAGATTTGTTAGGAAGTGGTAAAATTCAAAGCTCTAAGCACAGTACCAGCATGTAGCTACAAGCACTTTTATGGAAATGGCATATATCCTGCTCTTACTTCTGACAAAGGAAGAAAACAGGAATAGCTGACTGCTGAGATTTACTCACATAAATCATACCCTGTAAATTTTTTTCTATCAAGTCACAATGTAAAAAAAGAACAACAAAGCCACACCCAAGAAAAGAAGCCTTTATATATTTTTATTACACATTCCAGCCCTGCTGAGAAGGAACTTTTTAATTGATCCCAAACCTAAGCTTTCAAATGTTCATTTGTGCATTTAATGGATTCTAAAATTCTAGTTAGTTGAAAAATAATACAAGTTTTTTCAGCACTCTAATATACTTCCTGTAAATTAATTTTGAATATTCTATTGGCTACTGGAGTAAACACCAGGAACCACACAATTAGGAAAGAAAGAAGAACAGGAAGGAGATCAGCAAAATGAAAAATCGGGGAAAGGGCCTGGGAAAAAAATCTCACTCATCTCATATATCTGATGCATTCCTGCATATTAGTCTATTAATAATAATTTACCAGCTTTGATACAACAAAGGTTTGTAACAGAAAACATACTTTACAGGGTAACAAATGTAATGATTTTCATCCCTGAATATTTCAACAGGATTAAATTCAATCCCTCGCCATTGCCTTTCCATCCTAACTTCCCCTGCACCCCACTTAACATGCTATCACCAGTACTTACAACTGCAACGGGATCGTTGCTTCGGGTGGCTGCCAGGCTGAAACTCTTCACATGTGTGTTGGTTTCTAAGGCTTTTGCAAATTCTTTCAGCGTTGGAATTGGTATGTTCTTGAATTAAAAATAGCATTTCATTCTCTTGAGATACACAAGTTTATTCCCCCTCCCGCCCCAAATTCCTCCATTATTTTATTCTCTTTACAGCAAAATGTCCTATAACATTAACCATCACTGGTCTTCAGCAGTCTCACAGTAAAGACCTACCATAGGCTGCAATGGCTCCAATGGTCACCAGTTCTATAAAGCAGTAATTTTTACAGCGTAGTATGAACCAAGGTAGTAAATTTCTTATTTTACTATATCAGAAATTTTGATCTGTTGCCTTTTTAGGCAGTTATTTTGGCTAGCATTTCTCTCTTATACTGTATCCTTAAACCAAGAACTTATTTTCTTCCTTTAGTAAGTGGAGCAAGCCTGGCTGCTGGCAAGGCTGTCCCCGCTGTCTGCACTCTAAGTCAGGAGTGCTACAGTTCTGTTTTCTTTCAAGCAAACACACAAAAATTTGTCACATTTTAAAACACAACTGTAACATTCAGGAGCAGAAGCTGCCCTAACTGCCAACAGCTCTTTTGTACAAGAATCAGAAGGATGTCAGGTACAAATATAACTTTGTTTGCAATAGCAGTAACTGAGAGCACACCAAGGACAAAGGATTCAAAAAAGTAGTTCACAACAGTGAACTGCTGGAATTGCTGCCAACTTGGCAGCAACAGAAATCTGGGCTGGCAGTAAGAAAGTCTAAGACTTTTTAAATACGCATTTGGCAAGAGAAATCAAGATGGCTTATCGGTTTAGCTCCAGGTTTCTGAGCTTATACACACTGCAACATGTAGCAGAAAGGCTCCTGTACTTAAAATAAGCCTAGCATGGTCTCAGAGTGTTTTGCAGCTTAAAGTGTCTTCTACTGAGGAAATGCAGCATATTCACTGCAGGCTTCAGGCAATTACCTTAATGTTATTTAGATTGACTTCAATAAGACGAGAATCATTATCTTTAATCCTTTGCAGGGTCTCCTCCACATTTGTAGGATTTGGTGGCTCATCAAAAACAGGCAACATTTTTTCACCTTTTACTATATCTGAAAAGGAAGGCATTTAAATGTAATCACACAGGTTGAATACCTCCACTATGAATAAGTGATACACATACTAAATATTTGCTGTATTTAAAGATCATTTCATCAATATTTACATCTCTCTCCCACCTAAAAAGTATCCATCCTCTCCTGAACATATTTTCATATAGTTCAGTTCTTTACCAAAAGCCCTCAGAGCCTTTCTGCCTTTTTTGCACACCAGCTTTTTTTCAGAAAGCACATAGGAGCTGAATAACAAAAATACGAAGTCTAAAACCCAACACAAACAACACATGTTTATGTCTATTTTTGTCACCAAAAAGTGAATTAATTGCAGAAGGCATTTTAGTCTACACATATTTTAACTCCACTCTTGCCAGATCTGTTATAGCACTATTATAGACATGCACATTTTCAGACTGAAACAATGTTGGTACAACAGAAAACAGCTAATGCTGTAGCAACTGTGTGCAGTATGAAGAATTCATTTTTCTGACACTTGTGTACACACTTACTTGAGAAGCTGTCTTTGTCAATCCCATTACTGCTGCCTACGACATCACAGAACTGATTGTTTGTTATCAAGTTGGACATTCCCAGTATAGCTGTAAAAGGAAAAAAAGAAAAAGCAAACCCCATTTTTATTGTTCCTGACTAATTCAGATTAGATGAAGGTCACTTTAAATGACAAAAACTGATGTTCACACAACATCCAGTCACCAGTACAAGAAGCCATTCAATATCTTAGTTATTAAAAAAAGTAGAAATAAATTAATTAATTACAGACTTTCACATGAGAAAAATTTGATTTCACCAGGTTCAAGCGTCCAAGTTAGAAGTGCAATTTAGTAATAAAATGAAGCTTTAGGAATACAGGTACATAACACCACATTCTTATACACAAGAAAAAGCAGTCACATACACAACAAAAACCAGCCAGTCTGAGGAATGGATTAAAAAGTTTTGACTTTGAGAATCAGGTATTTTTTGCAGGCCAAAATAATTTACCTTCCTATAAAGTACATATCACAAATCAATGAAGCTGAAATGCTACAAGCAAACTGGCATATAACATGATCTAGTTTCTATCACAACTACAACTTCCTGTAATCAGATAAATAGACTATCACATTATTTATAGATCTTTCTTGTTTAAATATACACCAGCCCATTCATACTTCAAAAAAACTAACCTGCAAGGTCACCTAATTCTGTGTCTGTGGCACTGGTCAGGGCTTCCTCCAGTTCTGGATCCAGAGAGAATTTTTCTTCTGTAAAAGACTGCACAGGCTTTTGCTTGGGGATAAATATTTTCCCTGGAGTAAACAAAACAAAAAAGTCTGATGTTACTTTATGTTACATAGCTACTTATCTTTAAACTGTTCGTGACTTAAAGAATACATATTACATTTAGTAAATCCTGTGAAGAGCACCATGGACAATATTAAGGAATGTTGTTGTTCTGTTGTTACAAGTCAGACATAAGGAAAGAGCATAAACAAGAAGAAATCTTCAGGAGGCCACATCATGACTCCAATCTTATTTGTTTCTCCTATGGATTAGAAAGTAACATATAAGCCTCCATTATACATTTTAAACAGTCTAGAAAAAGTGCCTGATTTAGAGAATGATGACTGGTATCCTCTCAAGGGAGCAAGGGACCCAAGCAGAACCTTAGTCTGAATGTGTCAGAAAGAACATCAAAGATTTATCTCAAATGATAGACCTGAGTGTTCACTGCAGATTTTACAGCATACACAATATTTCTCATTTTAGGTGTTAACTCAGTTCTGAAGTAAAAAAAAGAGATGCCCAAGATGTTTCAGAAAACCATGGTTTGTGAACAGCACAAAACAAGACAAAAGGCTTCTTTGCCAATGACACTGTTTCCTAAAAATAACACAGAGAGGTCATGGAAGATTAAATGGGAAAAGCAGCAACATCACCAACTTTTTTAGTCATTACAGGCAGGTAATGGGAAAAGCTATTTAGAAGACATACATTACAGTAGAGGTCTGTATAGTTACCTTAATTCCTGCACCTATCTTGAGCTGAAAAGTTAAGGTAGGAAATCAGAATACAAGACAGCTATTCCAGGAGTTCAGCAGTGAATGGTTTAGAACAGACTCTTCAGAACAAAGAAGTCTATCACTGGGTGAAAGCCCAGGAGAGATAAGGGGTGCTTAGGTTCAGGACAAATTAACATTGTAAATAAAATGTAGTGATGCATTTGATAGAAGTCACTCAGAACCAGACAACTGTGAATCAAATCTTAGAAGTTATTTAAAGTTTTTTCAAACTTTCCAAGTTGCCTGAGCTATCAGCAACAAGAGCTGTGGGAAAGGGGTTCCAAAATCCTACTGTTATTTCCTGGGGTAGGAAATGGTGTTTGATAGTCTTCCTATGAAGCCTCAGTCCTAATTCAGGAACACACCCTCTTCCATATCCACACCTTTTCTCTCTCCAAGTTCCCACCCTAGATTACAGTAGTTTATGGTTCATTTTCTTTTCCAAGGAAGTAAATGCATCACTGTTAGCACAGATTACAGAGAAGTGCATCAGGTTTTTCTCTGACAACAGTCTGATGATCAAGATCTGTTGCTAGCAACACGGTATTTTTGTTCCTGGGTTGCTATCTCTTTGGAAACTTGTATAAATGGTCATTATTCATATTTAGAAGCACAAAATAAACCTCTTTATGTAACTGTATTGACTCCAAACAGTAGCTGAGCACAGATGACATACCTTAGGCTTGATGGACAGTGCAAAAGAAACTGGTGATTCACGATTAAAAGAAAAGCTTCATAAATTGAAGGCTTTGGTAGTAAATCTTTCAAGTTACTCTGATGATACAGTATGTTTCTATAGTTTTATTTTACCAGCATCACCTACTGGGGAAAGAGTAATGTTTCAACTGCAGTTGTAATTCTCAGACGAGATATGAGAATGTTTGACAAGGTTTTCATTAACCCATGAAACACTGAACAGCATACATGTGATCTGAAGCCTTTCATTAGCTCTGTTTATGTTGTTTTCTCTCAGTAACATAGTCCAGTCAAAAGGAAAGGATTTTGGATCACCAGGAAGCAGAAGGACCATGCAACTTGAGCACCTGAGCCCCCATTCAGCCATCCTATCAGCAGCACCAGTGCAACAGGCAGAGAGCAGGAGAAGGAAACTGATCTCAAATAAAAGCAACTCTGCAAAAACATTTTGCAACCTGGGTCAGCCTTCTGTCTGCTTCATCACACAGTACTCACCAAAAAAGAACTACTTTTCCTGAAGCTGCTTTAAGTGATTCTTAAATTAATAGATTAGAAATGTCTGGTTCTAAACATTTGCTTCCTAAGACTAAGACCTACATTTATCCATACATGCCTGACTCTTAAGAAAACATAAAGAGAGTGAGAAATATATCGAGTCTTTAATGATGCAAAAATGTTAAAAGCCACTGCCCTCCAGAAATGTTCACTGCAGCCAACTCAAGTCACATGAACTGGGTCAGGAGCAGTTTTTGTTATAGAACAGGTCACACCCTTGTGTACTTAATCTTTCACTCATTCACTTCATGTCATCCCAGCCCAGAATTCAGAGGTTTACAATGCACACACAAAAGCAAGTCCTTCCACACTCCCCATTTCTAGTAATGAACTTACTTCAGAAGGGATAAGCCCTCTGTGTCCCTGGGGACAATGATCTAACTCATGGCCTGCTGCCAAAACAGTTTGGCAATTCCTTTCCCCCTTTACTAATGCAAGCTTTAAATAAAAACCCCAAACCCCACTACAAATCTGGGCAGCCCATGAGATATCCAGCTTTCCCGGCCCTCAAGTGGAACATTTCCAAATAGCAGGGATCTGATTACATGAAGGAACACCACATCCTCCCTCCCAGGCAACAAGGATACTGTAAAGATTAAGCAATACAACACAAAGAGGCAAATTTCAGGGATGTTCTCATAATTTTTGTAACAATTATATACTCAGGTCTTCTATGCCCTTGAGCTAACATGTTAAAGATGTACATCCCAGGATTAAGTCACAGGCTTCCTTTGCTATGGAATGAACTTTCAGTTCCAAGTTCTACACAACTGTATCACTCAAAAGGCAGGAACACTGGCTGTTGTTTATTGAAGTGCCCTGGACATGTCACACACAGACTCACAGTATCTACGGTGGGGCTCAACATCTTGCAGAAATCAGGACTGCTCAGTAGGGCCACACATATTGCTGCCACTATTCCCACACATCCCACAGTCCTACCCCCACACCGGCAGGCAGCAAGCAGCCACAACTGCACAGCACAAGAAAGTCTAAAATCCTCTTTCACAGTACTCCATTTGTGGAAATGAATCAAGTATTACCTGAGAAGAATTGAATACAAGCCTTCCTCATCAGTGACTTCATGAAGAAAAGTGAGTAACACTTGATATATCCCTTACATTTTATGTTTCTTAAAGTTTACTCAATTCAGAAATTTATACAATTCACACTTCATCTGTCTCCAGTTCTTACCATGTGACAGACTTAGTCTTGTAAGCACAAATTAATACTAATTTTTTTAATTCAACTTAAAAGTGACTTCCTCATGTCTTCCTGCAAAAGCAGAACTGTTATTTGTTACCTGATTACAGACCACATAGCAGTGAGTTAGAAAACTGTTTTACATTAAGGCTGGAGAATCACATGCTATTTTGTTCGAGTGCTCTTGTATGGAGAATGTCAACTCGACAAGCTGTTTCTGCAAAGCTCCTACAGGATATTAGCTTCACTTCACAACATGTAACACACTTCTTTATAGACCAGTGACTCAATGGCAAACAGAGCACACAGCATCCCCAAACCTGCTGCAACAGAAGGCAATGGTGATCCAGAGCAACAACCAGGAAGGGTGGCAACAAAGGAGCTCTAGTCAGGTGGCTACAGTTTCATCCTAACAACATTTTCTGAGCGATACAGAAGGCGGAAAAAAACAGAACCAGAACAAACAAAAACCCAACACCCCCCAAAAACTCAACAAACCCCAAACATTAAAGCAGAAGTTACACAAACTGCAGATCTGCACAGAACAAACACACTGTGGCACGAATGCAAAGGGAAAGTTGGAAGAGAAGGCCACAATTCAGAGAGTGCAAAGGCTAGAAAGGCAAAGCTTAGTTTACATAATACTTTGCTAATGCCTTCCACTAGACAGCACAAAGTACATTACTGATCTTAGATATGTTTTTATCTCAGGTGCACTAATTCTGTTCTTTTGCTGTCTCAAGAGAAGTGACAAGCATTGGGCAGACTCATCTGAGTAGAACTTGCTCAGAGCCAACAGCTTCCAGCACTGAAGCCTTGACTGGATGAGGGATCCTTCTCCCTTGCAGTAGGCCTTGTAAAATCTTTATGACATACTTACGTGCACAGATTGAGACAAAGCTAGCTTTGTTTCAATTATTACCACATTACTCTCATGAATCTCTTGAACAATGGTGCACTGTATGGTTCAACACTTAATTGGAACAGAATGTGACTTAAATCATTAAATTATGTTTAAATACAAAGTAATTTTTTTTTACTGATGCTTTTAGAAACAAAATCAGGCACTGGAAAAATGGAATAGAATATAATTTAGGGATTATTAACCTTCACATTTCTTTAGCACTGTTCATCTCACTACAGCAGGATACTTTACACTATTTCAGATCTTCCACATTTCATAGCACAAAATAAAAAGAGACTTGAAAAAATCGCATCTACCACTGAGAGATGCAACATCATTTTGATAACGTTACCCCAAAATGAGGTACTTGGGACAACTGGAAGAGAGGCTTTTCGTCTACATTGTAGCAGGGCAACACAGTTACCAGAATCAGTAGCAAGCCAGGATGTTTAAAATAAATGCAGGATAAGCCTCTTTGATAAATCTGCAGGTCAAATCGCCATGCAGGACATCAGTTCTACTAAAATAGAATGAGGATAGAGGAGGATAGATTTTCCCCTTCTTACTCCATGAAATAACCAAAACAGAACAACAGGATCAGTCAGGCACGCAGAAACATTTAGAACTTTACAAGTTCTAAAACTAGATAAATACAATGATTTCTTGATTTAAAAGATGAAGTTACATAGATTTGCCATTTTTATGAAAAATGGGTACAAATGTGTCAACAAGTCAAATCTGAACCATAATATTTCCATGAGGGGAAAAGAAAAGGTCATCCCTCATCAGCTATAAATTATCTTGGCCTTCTTGACTCCTGCTCATTTAACAGAGCAACATTTTTCAGTACCAATAGTTAGTTTCCACATTTTTAGTTTTAATGAAAGTAAGCTATATTCCATTTTTCATATTATTTTCTCTTCTTCTATGGCATTAAAATAAATGGCAGAAAAAGTTATTAAATAGCTACTTTTTTTTTAAGTGACAGGAAATTTTACTAACTAAACTGGTATGACTCATTGCAACACGCAGACAGACTGCTGTTTAGTAATACTTTATTACATAGAGGAAATGACATTTGATCTCTCATAACCAAGTTCTACGTTACAGCTGGATCCTTCTGTTTTTCTACATGACTCTCACAGATTTTATCTACCCAAATAAATACTTGTGCCATGTGGATGTATACATAAGCTGGCCTTAAAAAACCATCGATGTGAACCGTAAGGGACCAAATCCGCTGCTCTGGACACCTTGTACATTCAATACATTGCTTTATCCTTAACTCTGCTACTCTTACAGGTTCAGTCAGCAAACTCAGGAGTGTCACAGTTACCTCTTCACACAAGTGGTGTTACACTAAAAAATAAGGCAAAACAGGGTGTATGAAGGAAGTAGTACATCATACACAGTGCAGCATGTTATAAAGTCACAACCTCTCTATTACTTCAAGGAAGAAAGAGAGACATTGGCATTGTCAAGAAAAGCTGTAGGGCACAGGCAAACAAAATGCAAATAACGCCCCCAAATTTTCACCAAATATACACTACAATCATATAGACAAACAGTAGGTGAATGAAGACTCAAATTTGAAATGAGCAACCATTCACACCAGGGAACTAAGTGGAATTAAAGGGTTTCAAACCCTTAAGAAGAGCCTATTCATCTTGGGCAGCTAGAATACAACTTAGCAAACAATTTACTGAAATCAGTGCAGCAGATCTGCCCAGCTGCTGGGGAAGGTTCAGACAAGCCAGGATTCCCAAGCCCTCAAACACTGTGGCAATAGCTAAAAGTCTCCTCCCACGCACATGTGCCCAGCACTGCTATAGGAGTTTCTGTCTCTACCAACATTTTTATTGTGCTGGGTAAGGAACAACAGATTTTGGAACTCTTCTTTTGTGGCAAAAAAATAAAGTATTCCCTACAATATTTAAGAAGCACATTATTTTTCAGTTTTCTTCTGAAAAGGACAATGCTTCCCATGAAGCCAATGAGAATACTAGATCCAAAGCAAAAATTTAAAATCCCAAGCTTTAATAACATGTCCGTGACTTTTAGACCACAAACTACTGCCAGATTTCAAAACTTGTTGTGAAGTTAACTATGTAATTAGTTAGTAATAACTATGCAATCTCATTAAAACTTTCAGTAAGGACGTTAGAAAAACAACGTGACTGCATCACCACTTGTCTGGCCTTGTCAGCCTACAACATCTTTGAAAATCACTGTCTACCACAACACCATTCAACTGCTACTTTTTTAATTCCACATAGTATTACAAAGATTATTGTCTGTACTCAGCACAAGGCATAAGCCACAGGCACAATGACACCATTTGTTATTATTGACACAAATCAGGGTTAGCTCTTACTTTGAGGATACCATCCCCATCACAAGTCTGCAACGTATGATAAAATCTTTTGGGTTTTATTTCCTTCCTCTGCTGCACACAAACAGCACACCAGCCCCAGAGGCACTGAACAGGAAGCCTCCTGCCTCTGCACAGTAGCTCTCACTTGGAAACAGCACAAGTTCAAAAGCATTAGAGCTGCCAGTCCTTCAGTAAAATTTGGTTCACAGTAGTTCTGGCAAGGCCACTTCAGAGATTTCATAACCACTCACACCAGAAAGGGTGGCGTTACCTTTCTTTTCTCTTGTAAAAGGCACATAGTCTTCCCTGTCTTTGTGCTCGAGCGCCTGCTTCTCCAAATACGCGAGGAGACGTTCCCGGTCGAAGGGACCTGAAGCCTTTTTTGCAGTCTGGTCCTTCTGTCGGAAGCCTGCAGGCAGGAGAGCGTTCTGCAAAACACACGGAGCGAGTGAGAACAGCTTCGAACGGCTGGGGGAACACCTGCTTAGTTTCATTTCCCTCTTCCTACTCCCTCCCTGCAAGGTTCAAACCTGACACATCCTCCTTTTTAGGCAACCTTTGATCCCTTGCCAGCTTCCTTTTTGTGGGGCAGGGAAGGATACAAGGTAATCTGTTCTTTAGACATGAAAAACACAGTGGAAATAATAAATGTACAGAGTAAACGCCACTCCGAATAGAACTAAAGCAATTCTTTAAGTACAGTATCTCCCAGCACTTGATTTGCTAGTTCCTTTGCATTTCTTTTATTGAATGAGCAAGGTTTAAGTAAGTAGTAGTAAATAAAACTCAAATATTTACAGTTTAGACCAGCAAGAGAGTACTTTCTCTGTCACTAACATCAATATGTTTCTAAGTCTTTAAGACAAAAGAGTCTACTATTGCTTGGCATTTGACAGAGTATTTTTGCTTTTGACCTGACTCAGGATGAGGTGTTTCCCTTGGTATCATCAACATATTTCAACTATAGAGGGAAAAAAAAGAGGATGTTATTATGGAAAGAACAGAATGTATAAGACCCCAGACTGCCATAAAAGACAACCACTCCCTTTTGCCAGTTCTCCTCTGTTAAAATGTCCATAAATCCAAAGGCAATTTAAACACCAGTATCTTGCAGTGCAGCAATGAGTGATCATAACATTCTTAAGTGATCCCCGATCATCAAGACTAAACTAAACCTTTGTACTGCTAAAGGAAAAACAGAATCATGAGGTGAAAACACAAGTCTTGGAGTCCGACATGGGCTGCAGTATCAGTAGAGGACAACTCAGCTTTTTATAGCAGAAAGCTGCAGCACTCCTTATTCAATATCCCAGCCTGATGTAATCATTCAGGAGCTTGGTAATTACGTATTTGCCTTCTCTTTGCAAAGTCAACATGAGGACAGGAATACAGATAAGATACCAGATACGGGACAGGGAATCTTTACAAGAGGTTAGCACCTATCCTCACTTATCAAACTAACAGCAGAAGCAGTGAAACAAAAATGGATGTAAAAGGACTGTTTATTAGACAGCACTGGAAACAGGAAAGATAAACAGGTCTTGCTAAATAAACATTCTTTTAAGAAAGTGACTAAATTTTTATTTATAAATATATCCCAGAAGACTCCTCCCAACTATTGAGTCCTTCTTGCAAACAGGAAATAAACATTACTTACAGATACATGCACACATATAAGATCACCAGCAGACTAGGAAAAAACTCTGTCCAAAACCATATTGTACAAATCTCAACTTATTTCAGTCTAGTTATGGAACAAATGCAAAAAATCAAAACTTCTCTTGGCTAATGCTTACCTCTGGGTCAAGATCATCCAAAACAGTTTCCAGTTGTTTCAGTTCTTCTTCCGAAAGTTTGCCAAGAATTTCATCCTCATCGAGGTCTTTGTACTTGTCCAAGTCCTTTCGAAATGGGAGCGTCATGGCTTGGGCAGCAGCAAGTTGCTCAAACACTTCAAAACTCAAGTCTTAACTCTTGACCAGACCTATGAAAAAAGTTTTAAAATAAATAATCCTAGTTAAGGTAAATATCCCAACTACAGAGCATCTTCAAACTTTGAATACATCTCCGAAATGAAAGCTTTTCATCCAGAATTCATACTTGCTATTCTACTGCGGGCAAGGAGTGCTTGGAAGCTGGGCACACCTCGCTTCTTCACTGACAATATTCCCATCCCTCCCTGCCCTTTTCCATCAGTAACTCAGCCACATCTGTTTTCAGATGAAAGTCTGTATCCAGTTTTCTCAGCAAGAACTCCAAGGCCGTAATTCCCACAGAGCAGGACAGGTTGTAGGGCAGGAGGGAGGAGACACCAACTATACCTAGTATTTATGAGCCCAGGTAATGCCATTGTTTGTGACAGAGAATGCAGCCAAAACAAGAGTTAAGATGCTCCACATTTATTGTTTCTGCTGCAGTTCGAGGGCAGTTAAGGAGAACTTCACCATAAACAAACTAATTGGTTATTACTGACTCATATCCCTGCATATAACCTAGAGAGGAAACAAAGGAAGTTTGCCTCTGAGTTAATTATGCCACTACCACTGAAGCAACATTCTGTTCTGTTCAAGAAAAATTAAAATACCTCGATGAAAAGTGTAGCAAATACAGCTTCTAAATAGCAGGACTCAAATCAGTCCTACTACCAAAAGAAACTTACAAATATCAAAAATAAAGAACAGACTGCATAACTGCTCATTAACTATTACCCTTAGAGGAAACCAAGGTCCTTCAAAAGATGTACAGGGTATATAGTACTTCTCACAGACAAGGAAAATCCAAGGAATCTTTACTCTAACGCACAAAATTTTTGAGAATTTGTCTTTGAAAAAACAGTTAAAAAGAGCAGTGTTCAAGCAGACAAGTTGTTTCCTCTCATTTTCCTGAAAGTAGTTGTTCTAGGATTCTCCTTTTGTTCAGCCAAATGCCTGCTTCAAGTTGAACACAGACAAAAAAGGTAACTTGAGTAACTCTCTGTAAGGAAGCAAGAGAGTCCATAAGGTATTTTGGGAGCAAAACCTAAATCCATACATTCAGGCTCATTAGCCTCCCTAAACCCTTTCCTGGCTCTACAGAAATACCCAACACAGACCAGACACACAGCAAACATTATTTGCTCTCCAGCAGCCCCCATTGCAGGTCCGATGCTCACACCACATATACAACTGCATTACCTCAAACCCTTCAGAACCAGATCAATGTAGTTATTGCCTCTCAAGTAAAAGGAAAAGAAGGGATGTATACGCATACACACTATACCATGGAATCCTGCTTACAGGATTCCTTCACCTCATGTTTACATCAGGAAAGGTCTCACTGGCTGCCACAGTTTCACAAAGTGACATTTTAATTCAGACACTAAACAGACATGAGCACAAAGATTCACCCACACGATTCAGTCAAGTGTACCTGGAAAGTAAATCTGGTTTTAAGGACTGCCTTTGCAAGAATTTTCAGTTCCCACCAACATCTACAACTGGTTGCCAGCTATTTTCAGGGTGTCTGCTTTTACAAAAAATGTTGCTGATATAAATACTAGAGCTTACTTATAAACCACAGATTATATTGATGTGACTTAATTTCAAAGCTGAACTATCAATTTAGGCAAAGTTCTCTTGCACATAACAAAAATCAGGGAAAAAAAATCACAATTCCATGGTAAATTACATCCAGAAAACACTATCTGGCTTCCTTTGAACTAAACCAAATCATTTTGGAAGAGCCTGGACCTTTTGCAAGAGGCTACAGAGACAGGAATATCCAAGTAGAGTGGCTGCAGGAAATGCAGAGGGTAGCACACCCTTGTTTTCCTAAGTTCCAAAAGAAACTAAGGAGCGCCTAGAGAGCCACCTCCTACAGTTTTCAGTCTCCTGGTATTTGTTTCTCCAGGTGCACAGCAGCTGATGGACAATTAGCTGATGACAGCTGCAGCAGATGCCACACAATCTGCACGAGAACTTCTAATTCCTAGAGCTTTAATGTTTTGCCCTTCCTTACAGTTCAGGCCATTACACATTATCATAAGAGAAAAACATTTCCTGCAGCTGATTACACAGCATTGTTTGTGACCAGGCTGCACCATCTGAATCCTACATCAAGACACTGCTATTTACCACATTTCTGCATGTCCATTTGCATTCAAATATTAAAAGGTGTAGTTTTAACAGGTAATTACAAGGAGCAGAATGGTTAGCATGTTGCAGAATAATGCTGCCCTTACTCTGACAGACAGCAGCACTGCATAAGCATACATTATCTTCAAGTAGGCTCTATTTTCTCTCCATTAATTGCTGTAAAATGCTGTCATGCAGAATTAATTACCTTTTATTTACTGCATTGGTATGTTTCATAAGGAAAAACTACTCATCCTTTGTCATACATTAATTAATGTTCAGGTCATAGCCCTTGGACTCACCTGTTTGTATATTCTGACCAAATTAGCCATTTCAAGTCCTCAGCTACAGTGTTCAGACACACACAAAATCAAAAAATAAGGCAGCAGAAGAAAAAAACCCACTGTTCCTGTAGCTGAGTCTTCAGCAAGAAGAAGAGAATCACACATGGCCTGCCAAATATACATTTAAAGAGTTTTGGACATACTGTCTAATACCTATCAAAGGTTTGGGTTTCTTTAATATAAAAGCATACTTAATATGAGAGATCTTGAAAATGTTACGATGTTAATTAACACTGATTAGCACATGTGTGCTACACAGAGATTGCTTGGGAACAACTTTCAGAAGCATTCCCTGCAAAAGAAACCACAGCATTTACAACACTCGCATATAACATGCTAAAAATCAGGTTTTAAAGCATGGCATCAGGAATTCTTATGGCCTAAAAAGGGCATAAAGGCCAGCTGAAGCCCTAATCTAATCAAACAAGTCCCTACCTCCCATTAAACACACTTGGTACCCTTTGCTTTCCATCACTCACTGCAGCAGTTCTGTACAGAGACACATGCATAACAAACTACAAGTTTTTAGAATAGCAATTATTTGGCCTGTGAACATTTGTGGCATATTACACATATATATCTGTGACCTTACTGAAAAGTCATAGGCAAAACTGCAACCGCCAATTTTGGCTTTGCAAATACGTACTTCGCCCTTTTGTGATAAGTGGAGCTGGTTTTAAGTATCCTTCTTAGCTTTACTGTGAACATTTTACATATGTTAAAAGTCCAAATGGCTTTTTCAGGTAGATAACTATAATGTAAAGCTCTTCACTCCAGAAACTTCATAGTCACATAAGAAACATCTAGGGAAATGGAAATAAAGCCAACACTTCCAGTCCGCCAAATTTCACTTCTCTGCTTGTTGTGCAGAAGATTAATTGAAAAATCAAAAATGAAGAAATTCTGCTGGACATCTCAGAGACAAAAATCTTGCCATTATTCCTTCTGAGAAATCAATGAAAAACTAAAGAAATGAGAAAACAGCAGTAACTTTTCTTTGGGCCATTTTAGAATTACCTGAATTATGCCCTGAAAGCCTGTCAAACAACTTCCACACAGCTCTTATCTACAAGCTAAAATATTTTTGTTTCCCCTTCTCCTCCACGAAAGTATATTTTAAAAAACCTTGAAAAGATTCTAAAATAGCAAGCTTCCAATTTTCTTTCAAAAACCCACCCCCACAAAATTTATATTATATTTAAGAACACAATTTCTTGGAGAAACTCTTCAGAAATAATTCGCCCACAGGAAACTACAGTGTTGTTAATGTCCACTGCAAATGGTTTCCGTGACTTGGATTTTAAAATAGAAGCGACATCATGAAAAACAAACCAGGCTGGTTTTGGACAGCCCACTCGCAGAGTTCACTTTAATCTCGTTTGTTCCTTCTGAGCCTCTTTCCACCCAGCCCCTGGGTGAACCCGACCCTGAGCAGGGGAATCCTGGACACGGCTGTCAACATTCCTTCACCACTCAGGGCCCCAGACCATCCCAGCTCCTTGGAGGAGTCTAATCTGAACACTTCCCCAGGGAACCTCTACGATGGCAACAACTTTATTTTCCAGTGTGCAAGGTTATACAGAACTGTTTATGAAGAACGTGCTGCACTTGAAAGAGCTATCTTTACTTACCAAAGCTAGTAGAAAAAATAGTAAATATAAATATTACCGTAATCCCAGAAAGTTCCTTATGATGTTTACTAATTAACTCTGCTGAACAGACCAGTGCTGCATTTCTTAGCAGACAGCTCTCAAAAACCCACCTGAGCCTTCAGCACTCCAGCCTGGGGTAAGGCCCGGGACCCAGGGTCTCCTGCCCAGGGAACCAGCAGACATCCCCCATCCCAAAGCCTTACGGAGCCAGCAGGTGGCAGCGAATCTTTGCCTACACTTTCTGTCAGGGTAAGTTGTGTCTTCCAGGCAGGAAGGAATAGCTGTTCTGGGCTACTTTCCTAAGAAAGCAAGCCCAAGGCTTCATTCTGTTCAAAGAGACAATTCACTAAATTTTTCACATGGCAAACGGAGCTTCCCCAACTTCACATTTGTCCACAGGTTGACCCAGGGAGCAGAGGGGGACAGACAGCTACTGCAGAGTAACTACCGGACCATGAAGATGCTTCATGATGAAGGAAATCTGAACAGACCTCTGTTTCCAGTTCCCGTCAGCTCCTCCTGTGTATCAGAGGGCACCTGAAAGCAGACAAAGCCCACCCTGCTCTTTCATACGTCCTGTATAAAGTGACACAGAACTAGAACAGCTGTCTTGCAGGCAGGGTGCTCTGAGTGATGGCTAATGCTGCCAAATTGGCATTGTGCCAGAAAAACTTACCCCTGTGTGCCTGTTCTTGAAAAGCAGTCACCCACCCTGCAGAACTAAATGAACATAAGTACCCAGCCCAGGCAATGGCAGGGGTGACAGGGCCAGGAGCCCTGGAGCCTGTACTTGGCAAGCTGCACGGGGCATGGAAGTGGCAGCAGTTCAGCACACCCATCTCCATGACACTTCCAGGCATGCTCATCAAACTTGCTGCAGGGCAGGTGTTATGATCCCAAACAAATACAAGGCTGGATAAGATAAAAATCCCAGGTACCACAGGTAATGCCTGCCCTGAGAAGTTCCTCTGGCAGAAATCACCACTCCAGCTATCCAGTCCCTCTCCTAACATACAGGGCAGCACCACTGAGATAGGAATTATTGACTAGCCAGAATAAAGGATATTTAGCATCATTTTTTTTTTCAGACAATACCTGGATGTTCTTTGATAGACATCTACTGTATTAATGGATACTAATACACAGTATCTCTTCCTGGAGGAACATCCAGCAGGTGGTTCAAAACGAAGCATGAAATGCAAGCTACCTGAAAGTTTTAGAAATATTCAGATATTGGTATCCATTGCAGAGAACTGGCAAAACTTGCCTAGAACACGCCAGTAGAAGAAATTCACTTCATACCCATTATATTCCCTTACACCACAGGCTGCCTTTCAAGCTCTGTACACCTGACACAGTAGCCAAACTTTAGTCATGAGGACTGATTCCACCCATTACAGCAAACTTAAAGCACACAGCAACCTCTGTAGAACATCGCTTACTCTCAACACAGCTCGCACCTGCCCACAGAGAGACAAGGAAAGCCCCGATCCGGATCCCGGCACAAACCGAGAGCCCCCGGGAGCGGGACCCCGCGGATATTTAGCATCATTCCGTCACCCAGCGCCGGGGAACTCGGGCAAAACACAGCAAACGGAAGGGACTACGCCGATCAGATCTACACGCGAAGTTTTCGGAGTTACAGTTTTCGGGTTTNGAGGGCGCTCCGAGCAGGCTGCTGCTGATCTGCCGGGTCCCTCCCGCCCCGAGCCGTGCCGTGCCGTGCCGTGCCGTGCCTGTGGGGGTGTGTGGCAGCACCGCCCGGGCGGGCACAACGTGTGTGCTGCCAGTCCAGACAAAGCAGCCAGGTCTGTGGAACTCCGTGTGCCTGCACGGCTCTCCACATCCTTGCAGGTCTCTCTTGTTGCTTGTCGCATTCTTCGACCCCTTCAGGCTCCTGGTCTTCACCTCTGCCCACGTTTTTTATCTTTTCTATTCAAAACACGCAATTTTCCCCTCCAGCCCGTCGGGGGGCACGGGGAAGAGGAGTCGCTTGTGCTCTTTCTTTCCCTGACCCACAAAATGAGCAATTACAGGGACACGGGAGCGTCTCCTGCCACAGAGCTCCTTTGATGCTCCTGTGGGCACGAAGCTGTGGAGTCCAAGCAGCGACGTGCGCTCGCAGGGGCTGGTGTGTCCTCAATGGATGTAAACTTGTGTATGTTTCAGCTACCAAACATCAGCTGCTGGTAAACACGTTGTGCTAGTAAATATTATTTGTGTACATTTTTTTTAAGGTTTGTAATGTTAAAGCAGTCTGGACAGATTGTCCTGAGGGAAGCAGAAGATCTTAATTAAGTCTGTTGTCTGTCAAATTTCAGTCTACATGAAAGCTGGAGCTGCTCACAGGCAGCATGAGTTCTGCTGTCTTCTTCAGTAGTGCCAGGAATTCCATAAGATCTATAGAGTGCAAGGTACCATACATCAACAATCTTATTTAATAACAAGTTTATTTAAAATATTTTAAATTCTAGTAACTTACGGTGAATAAGTTAAAGATTGTTTGCAAAATCTTGACTGTGCTGAAGTCATTAGTGAGGCTCTTATTAACTTTAATAGAGACATAAATTACATTGAAATCAAATTTGTGCAAGCTTAAAATGGATCAGTCCAATGTGATGGGCTGAACTGTCTGAGAGTGCTTCTCATCAAAGGAAGAAACTTCCAGTGCTCAAAGCAGGAGGCTGCGGGTGGTCAGTGGGTGATGGAGCTGGGCTTTTGACCACTGTGAGGTTCTCAGTTGTGAAGCAAGAGACCCACAAAGGCATGCTGAGCACTTCTGGCACTGAGCCCATGGGTGAATGGAGAGACACATTTGAAACCATAAGAGCACTTCTGCAAATGCTCAGCAATAGATTCATAATCTTCCAGTCATTAGAATGCCTGTATCAGAGGGCAAACATGCTGCTCTTGACGGGATTAGTAGAGGGATTTCTTTTTCAAGGGCTGGAATACAATGTAAGTCAATCTTACATGGTTGAAGAAAGTGTTGCTAATATGAAGACTGAACAGACATAGAAGGTCTGGACAGCAATGGAACTTCCACTAGTGCTGAAATGATGCACCTGCAAAACAGTGCACATGCAGATGCAGCAGATGCAGGTTCCCTGAGCTGAGCTGTGCACAGCAGGAAAGCAGCATCCAAAACCTCAGACATAACCCTAAACTGATTAAAACATAATATATTTACTCTCTATAATGGGGATGTGGTACATATTAAGAACATTATTTCAAAGTGTACGGCTTGAGACAGAAATATCTTTCTGTCTGGGGAATTCACACAGGATATAGACCGGAAGGATATTGTCTGTAAAGTAGATGATGATAAAAAGCAACGCCTGACCCTCTATCCTACATATCTTTTTTTATGAGAGTGGATGAACTCGGATTGAAACAAATTATAAGTGAGGAAATCATATTTCTTCCAGTGGCAGCAAAGAAGGACGTGGTTCAGTCCTGGTTCTCTTGAAATACAACCCCAACACTTGGAGAACTTCATGTTCTTATGTGAAGGGTTAAGAGAAGCACATTTCCATGAGTACACTGGCTTACACAGCCTTTGGTAGGAGGCCACAGGGGTAGATACTTACACGTGTTTGGGAATTTCTCCCTCTTCTTGCAGATGGTTGCCTTGGGCCAGCCTGGGGCCAGCCTGCTGAGGAGAGTCTGGAGACAAGCTCAGGGACCTCAGACTCAGCATTCTAACCCTGTCTGCAGATGCCCACACACTGTCTAACATGCTCTGCCCAGCATCTGGGACCACACCTGACAGGGTTTTGTTTCCCAAGACCACCACTAAGACAATTTAGACCTATCCAATAAAATCCAATTCTCTATGAACTGGATGTATAAAAGAAACATGTGGTACAAGAAACATCCCCACTGCACACTGGTGAGCTGCAGTCGGCCTTTGTCAGACCTCAGGCTGTTTAGATGAAGAAGGAAATCCAACACTGAGCAAGTTGCCCTGTAGATCCATTCATGGAAAAGGAGGTGGAGCAGAGTTCTTTATCACTAACAGACCCTATAAAGAGAGAAGCATGGTATTTGTTGGCTCCTGCTCCCTTCTGAGGAGCAAACCCTTTAAATGGGACAGTGTAAAGGAGGTGGAGAGTTGACTTGTAGCTTCAAAGTCTCCTCCATCTCGTACCAGGACAGACAGCAGAGCTTGGGTGGGTGGAGGAGCAACTGTACATCAGCTGATGGAACAGAATTAGAATTTGTGGGTTGCGTCCAGAAAACTGTGAGTCAACCCAAGGCACATTTTTGAGTGTGCTGCCTGGAGCAAGCAGAGCTGCATAGCTCTGTAACAGGGATGCAGAGGATGGTGAGGGATGGCAACTTCTTCCACATTTCAGCCTTCAGCCGCGTTCCTGCCCCTGATGGCATGACCACTGAGTGGGCCCCAGACTTAAAATAGCCATCTGTCCTGTGTCTCATTTTCCACACTTGCAAAATGGAGATTGTGGTTCAATTTAGTATCTATTGCTGCAAATTAATTGGTACAGATGAGGTATTTATTATTACCATTACTACCATGGCAAATGCAGTGTCCAAATCTAAACACATACTTCAGGATTTATAGTACTAAGGATATAGAAAGACTCACAAGTTTGGGTGAATCAACAGATGACTTGAAGTTAGTGTTATTTTATGTATTCCTGTACTTTACCTTATAAAAAAGCCCAAGAAAATCCTATTATCTGTCAAAGCAATGCAGTTAAAAACTCCCATTTGGAGGTTGACCAATTCAAATGATGCTAGCCAGCATTTTAAGACCTGAACCACCAAGCTTGTATTAAGTGAGGGAGACTACGTATTGTTTCTTTTTCAAGGCCAGTTCAGAAATGTCACTCCAAATCAGTAATTTTTCATATGAACAAGAGCCAAATTTTCTCTCTACCAGAGGTCTGAATTTTCTGATCAGGCTTTGAACCAAAGGGTTTTATATACAGGTCCCTGAATTTGATCAGCAGCTGTTCTTTAAGAGAAGAGATCAAAATATGCACAACACAGTAATCAAGTCCAGATGTTTGTCTAGAAGACAAGCTCCGGCTCTAGCAGGAATTAATTAAGGGAAGTCTTACAAGCTGTGTTATAAGGAAACCAGATGAAAAAATCACAACAGACCCTCTGTTTTTTTAAATTAAAAAAAACCTACAACAAACAAAAGAACTGACCGCATTTTGGCTACACATAATTCAATGAAATAAAACTTGCTTTTGGGTGCCCCAATTAATGATTTACTATTGTAGCCTGCTGGCAGTAAGCTCAGTTTAGGCAGTGTTGGAAAAATGCCAAACCTTTGCACTGCATTGACCATACAGCAGCTCTGAACCAAATTGTCACTGGTCAAAGGGAACACAAAGCCAGGAAGTACATTGTTTTGGGATTCACAGGACCCTTTTTCTTTTGAGGGCATCCCCCAGAGTGGAGTGAGTTTTCTTCTGAAGCAGTTGTCCCCATATATATTGTATCCTTAGGGTGTTTATTCTGCCACTGTCTTTCTTTCAACAGGTCAAATACACAAATAAAAATAAAATTAAAAGATGGGCAAAAGGTTCCTGCCTGGGAAAAAGGACTGGGAGCCTTACCTTTCTCTCTGAGATGTGCTTTTGGGCTGTCAGCCTGGGAAGTCACAGACATTGAAAATATGGTCAGTGCAGGTGGCCACAGCCATCTGATGTGAATGTGTCACAGCAGGTGTAGCCCATAAGTGGGATCTCGTGCAGTCCAAACATGGGATACAGCTAAAATTTGTGAATTGTATTGAATACTTTTGTCTTTTAATTTTGCAGTTTGTGAAGAATGAATGACTATTTAGAACACATACTCTGAACATGAGACTGAAGCATGATATGGTTTACTAGGTACCCTGTGATTTTAAGGAGAGTTATTCCTATACGTAAATTGTAGTGTACACTTGTATTTAATCTGTTTACCATATATATTTTTGTCTGTATGTCTCATGAATACAGGCAAGCTGTACCTTTTCTTCAAGAAAGACTCATCATGTTGGAATGGGCTGCCCAGGGAGGTGGTGGAGTCGCCATCCCTGGAGGTGTTTAAGAGAAGACTGGACGAGGAGCTTAGTGACATGGTCTAGCTGGGGGGTGTAGGGCTGGATGACCCTGGACCCCTTCCGGCTCGGAGTGGCCTGCTAGACTGTGAGGGATCTAGGTGGTGTTACGCTCTGGGATGTGCTCTCGGTCTCTGTACGGGTGTTAGGTGGTGAGTTGGACTAGATGATCCTTGTGGGTCCCTTCCAACTCATAATATTCTGTGATTCTGTGATTCTGTGATGTTTCTAATTTTTTGATTGCAGTTTCCATGCATGGGGTATAAGCAAGAAAGAAACATGAAACCACAGCCAAAGAAGAGCAGAACCTTCACTTCTGCCAAACTCTGCATTCCTAGCAGAGGTCTCAGATTGTTAGATTTCTAACAGAAACTAATATGAAGTGAATTTGCCACCAGATACAAGGCAACTGCAAATGGAAAAATCAGCATGGGAGGGGTTCTTCCAATTCTTATTGACCGAGAAAGAGTTTCAACTCAATAAATACATTTTTAGGCGTGGTGGGAAAATCTGAGTGAAAAAACTTGCAGAAGTTTATCAAAAAACAAACACTCCAAAGTTAACTTTCACTCTTCGTTGAGAATATACATTTCCCTTTCCCAGTATTTGCATAATTATGAGTCACTCATGCAAACCCTGATCTTGCAGACCAAGATTAAATCCCAAAAGAAGGTTTAATGCGTGTCAATAACTAAATCCACATTTTTCTGCCTCATATCTGAGTGAGCCTTTCTTGCAGGGAAGTTTCAACCCCAACACCAAACCAACAAATTCCTCTTCAGCCTGAGACACCAAGTTACAGAGCAGTAGGTTTCAAAGCAATTCGTTTCAGCTTTGCTGATGCTTCTGGTACTGAACATGTGAAACCACAGATGCAAAGCCTGTTTTCTTCGAATGCTTCAAGGCAGAGAAAGAAAGGTGTAGACTGCAGAATAAAAGGATCTGATTACTTATTTTCCATTTCTGTTGCTCTGATAATATTTTGGGTATTTGGCCAAAGGATTGTTAACTTAGGGTTGGATATCCCATTTTACAAGAATTTCGAGGCAAGGAGGCTCCAAGCAGATAGCAGCCTTGGAGTCTTTCTGCACCCTGAACATTATGGTGGATACAGATGTTTTCCTGAGCAGCAAAATGGTCACCCTTCAGCATTAGTCTGAGTTGTCTGCTCTAAGTCTTACTACAGAGGCCTGAGGTGTTTGGCAAGGTTTGGAGTGAAGGCATTGTATTTCCTGGGTACATTTCTTTTCCACAGGAAAATTCATCTCTGGTACAGCATCTGCTTTTTCACAAGGCAATGTCTTGTTTTCCTGCCAATGTGTCATGAAACTTAAAAGATATCTCAACCATGGGAACAGCTTTTCTGCTCCTAGTGACTCATCACTTAGTGCTCAAAGGCCTCAGCTCAACTAAATCACAGCACCCAGGGAAAGCGTTCTGATAAATTATATTATGGACATACCTAATTACAGAGGGTACATTCAAATCATACACTATTACACATCATTTCAACCAACAGTTAACTTCAGTATAGAATAACAAAACAAATACTAATCGAATTGTCAACAGTCGTTAAAAGAAGAAAGGTAAAACATCAAAATATTCTCAGAGGCCAGCACCCTGCACTTTGTAATTGGCTCCCTGGGGCGGCACGTCTTGGTGTAGGATGAGGGCCAGGAGGCTTCTGCTGCAGGACCTGCCTCACTGGCTCAGATTGCAGCCGGTGTGTGAGAGGAGCAAACCATGTACTTTGGGGTCAGCTGCCTACATGTGTGTCCAGAACTGACCAGCTCATGTGCCGAGGAGCCCGTGCAGCACATCCAGGGAGTGCGTGGTGAGCTGCTTGGAGATGTGCACGGGGCAGGGCGGTGGCTGCAGGGGCAGAGCATCCAAGCCACGGCACGGTCCGTTTTCATGAGGGCACAAGTGAGGGGTAAGGCTGAGGCTACATCACGCCAAGCCACAAGCGAGGGGCAATAACCGTGACGTAGACATGGGTTAGGTCGGGCTGCACCTGCAGTCTCGGGGCAGACAGAGGCGGAAAGGGCTGATGGAGAGTAGGGGGATAGCAAGGGTGGTCCGGGCTAGCGGGGGCGGGAGGGATGCTGTTGGTGGAGCTGGTGCAGCCGGGGGCTGG
>WEKX01029567.1:104539-201397 GCA_013390025.1 Pitta sordida | reverse complement strand
CGTCCTGGGCGTGCGGGGCACGACGGGCTCGGCCGGACGGCCCCGCCACACCCGCGGCTCGGCGGAGCGCGGAGCCTTCCCCGGGAGCCTTTGGGCTCCGGCCCCGCGTGGGACGAGGGAGCCAATGCGCGGGTGTTGGTCGCCGAGCGCTCCATCCTTCGTGTCAGAAATGACAGAAAGCAGGTGGAGCGGTTGAATGCAATAAGAAAATAAGGTGGTTTTGTAAATGAAGATGAGCTGTCCCTCGTTGGAGGTCTGCCTTTTGTATGTCAGCAGTACGGCAGGACCGGCAGAGGGTGGTTCAGCTCCGCCGCCGAGGGACCAGGTCAGAAGAAGCGGACCTGTGGCAGGCTCGGGAACAGGATGCGGATTTAGGAAATTTAGGAGCATTTCCGAGGTCTCGAGGAGCAAAACGTGTCCTCAAAACCTGCATATTTGCATTAGATGTCACACATGCTCTGTTTTGTCATCTTCTAGTTACAAAATTATCAGGGTGGCCTAATTCAAGAGGTTTTGCTTTGATGGAAGCTTTGGGAGAATTTCTTTTGCCAGAGTAAAAATCCACAGTTGATCAACGAGAAACATGTAGAGAAATCTGAGGACTATAAACACCAAAAAATTAATGATACCTGGTTAGATTCACGTGGCCATCCTGAGCTTAGCAGTAACATAAACATATGAAAAAAATATTGTAACATCATAAATGATGAAAAATTCAGAAATGTACCAATAGCAAATACCAATTTAAAAATAATCAGAAGAAGTGATTATATTTTTATCCATCATGAATGGTACACTGTGTAGAGCCATGCTTTTGAAAGCATTTAGTAGAGGAAATCTTCAGCAAGTTATTGCGTTACCTATTTGTCGTAAATAGGTGCAGTCTTTCAATTTCTTATACATAATATGAAAGCTTTTCTTTAACTGCCTATTCTGAGAAATTGCCCTTGAATTTTCTCTGTTCTGCCCTCCGCTCTTGGAGATAGGAACATGAAATGGGAAAGAAACACCTGGGACCAACTGGCCTAGTTCTGCGGGCATCACATCCTCTTAATTCTTTGCAAGGGATACAATTATTAGAAAAACATACCCAGGGATGCATGAGGGTGCCTCAGTGAATTATACTAACAATTTTACAGTCTTTTCTGTGTTATTCTGCACTCATTTGCTATCTAACAGCCTGCCTGCCTGCCTTTGCTGCAGTGCTCTTTGCTGTAGAGCTCTTAACTGGTTTCTACTATGGATATACGTATTTAAATTTTTGCTACTGTGTAAAAAAAAAAAAATATGGCTAGGTGGGTCATTTTAGTGACTTTACCAACCCATGTTCTATATATATCTCTTTTTCCATGCATCTGGCTTGAGCTTGATTATATTTGTCCGTACTTAGCCAGTAGCCTCTCTAATCTTAAAGATCTGAATAGTTTTGTTCAAACTGGTGTGCTTTGCTCTCTCATTGCTTAACTTTTATTCCTTCCCAAAATTCTTATTATTACCGGTATTTGCACCTTCTGGCAAGCAATGTTTATGCATTTCTGCTGTTACTAATCTGCTTTATGGTATTTTTGGTACCATTACTATATTATTGTACCTCATAGTTTGATGTCTTCCTGTGACTGAATATCCTTTCGCCTGAGGCTGAGGGGGCTGTGCAGGGTTTTGCACTGAGAGGCACCAGGTGTCCTGTAGCCACAGGTATTTGCACATGGTGGGTTAGTTCCAGGGTGAGTGCCTATATTCTCTTTACTGACCACAGCACACAAGTGTCGTCGTGGCTTCTGTTTAACAGTTTGGACATTATTGTTTGTTACCACAGAAATCTGTAAACTTTTAAAAACTGTTTTTAAATCCTTCTTTCAAAGAGCAGCTGGACATTCAGTCCCAGCTAAAATAGGGAAATCTGAGAACAGCGGTGACAAAAAGGTGGCACACTGTTTGCTATCTGTTGGCAGCGCAGGCGGAACAACGCTCTTGTTAAAACTACT
This sequence comes from Pitta sordida, assembly GCA_013390025.1. Taxonomy (NCBI): domain Eukaryota; kingdom Metazoa; phylum Chordata; class Aves; order Passeriformes; family Pittidae; genus Pitta; species Pitta sordida. The sequence continues at coordinate 199,412 of WEKX01029567.1, read as the reverse complement.
CAGTGTCCTTTTTTCTAATCAATGTTTCCAACATGTGGAAAACAAACACTAGTGTTGTCCTTTCCAGGGCTGGTCTGATTTATTTTGTAGTAAAAAATGAAAAGTCTATTTCCAGATATAGTTACTTCTTTTATTTGTTGTTTCACCCATCGGGATGTGCACATCAGGGATGGTTTCTGGCTTGGGTTTACAGCTGAAATGTAAACAATGTAGGTAGTTACAATGTCTGCATACATTGTAAGGAGAAAAAAAAGCTTAGGAAAAATGCAAAAATAAATCTATTTAGAAGGTACCAGCCAGTGATCTTTATTAAAGATTCCAGTTCTGCAATCAGTAGTATGTGCTCTTAATCAGTCTTTGGATCTCTCTCTGTGTTGGGTTTTCAATTGGCCTATATTAATTTTCAAAATTCCCTTAAAGGAATGAGACTTTCTGTAGAAGAAGGTACTTGGATCCAAAGGAAAAGCTGTCCAATAGTGGACACTTGAAAGATGTTTCAATTCCTCGTCTTGCCACAGACTTCCAATTTGACCTCAAACAAGGCTGCTGTGTCACAGACATGTCTGCCCTGGGGCAGTGCTGGCCAGGGGAGGTACAGCCTCTTGTTCCAAGGTAAATCAGCGCCTGGCTATTGCAGAATCAAACCTGCCCAGTCTGGTAGGAGTCAAAGGAGGTTAAAATAGCATGGGTACCCCACAGAAGATCATGAAGCTGTTTTCTTCCAGTTGTTATAAAATGAACACTTATGCTCCCACCCAAGGGATCATCAGTCACTAACCACTGGTACAACTTTGCAGGAGAGTGTTCTGTTCACATCAGAGTGGAGATCACAGATGACAAATTGTGGGTGGAGCTGCCACTGTAGTCTATTTTGTCTATAGTATAAAAAGACTCTGTTCTCCAGGATTTTCAACCTTGCACTTCACACCGCCCTCAGTTTCAGACAGTTATGTTTTTATCTAATTAACACTGCATGGATTTTCAAATCAGCACTTGAGTTCTAAAAGTGGAAGAAACCCACCTTCCAGTTCCACAAAGCTACTGATTGTGATAAGCAGAAAGATTGTTTCATTGTTTTATAACTAAATTTCGCCTCTCTAGTCTTCAATAGCAGGAGACACGACAGACAGACCTGTCTCTGGTCTTCTCCATTTCCTATACTTGATGCATCGCTTGAGTGTCAGAGCACCATAAACAATCCCACCAATATTTGCAATGCTTAGGTTCATTCTGTCATCCTCTTCCTATGGGTAGGAATGGAGTGATTTAAATGTTGCTTTTATTAAGTAAGACTGGCTTAAATCATCATAGGGTCACTGTATGATTAGTCATCATTTTTGTGTGGAAACAATTCTAATGGTTATGATCTAAAAATATGATGATACCCAGAAACAAGTTACAAATTCATCAGGCATTGTAAAGAAATACTTCCTTCACAGGACTCATTTTCATGTTTTGAATGGTTATGAGTAATACCACTAATGTTATTCTAGAAACAATCAGACATTATTTATTACATAATATTTGCATCAGTGGGAGAAGCATTAATGTTTCATCTTTCTTTAATTGCCAGTGAAAAACCTTTCATGTTATCTGAATCAAAGGCAGTACATCCTGTTATGTCTTCTGAAATAATGGTACATTAATATGGATACTTTTGCAATATAGATGATGGTTATTTTCTTATAAAGGTCATGACTGAAGTCCCATTAAAGTGAATTGATATCTCACATTTTATTTGCATAAAAGTTATCAGTCCTCCATTTAGAAAGCCAACTGTAATGTAAACTAGAGAGTAGCATAAGCATTACCAAGATTCAGGAGGGCTCATCCAATTATGAAGTAGAGTTTTTGATCACTCTATGATTATCCTAAAAGTTCAGGCCTAGTGTAGTATTGGAACAACATAATTGTTGATTATTCACTGGTCTCTATATAGGACTAAACTAGTTGTTTGGAATAGAACATGAAATAACCCTACATTAACCCTGGAAAAAACCCAGCATTTTAAACATACAGGGATTTTTTAGTGATTCTTTCCTACATTATGACAAAAGATGCCAAGCTAGGCTGGGAATAGAAGAGGGCTGGCCACACCACACCTCTCCCAGAGCCAGCCCTGAGCTCAGTGCCAACTTCAGCTGAATGTGCTTCTCTGCCAGCCCCAGAGACACCCTCCTGAGCGACCCAATTCTGCAGATCCTCAAACAGATTGTTTGCTTTAATCCACCTAATGCATCCTTTCCACCTTTTCTGAGATACCTGAATCTCCTACTGCAAAACATAATCTCTGAATATTTGTCTCTCATGTATTTATGGTTAGAAAGTACATTGGTCTTGCTTTTTAAGTATAAAAATTGAAAAGGAGCCTTACTTATATGTTGAAACAATGCAGGTTTTTTGTTTTTTTTTTTGAGCTTTCAACAGCCCCGCCTTATTTTTCATAGCTATTCCTGGACAGCAGAGATGTCCCTTGCCTGGCTCTGGATTAAATGTATTGGTGGGAGCACTCCATTGCCTGGGCAGCACAGGACAATCCTCCTCCTGAGCATCTGCTTGTGTTGCACAAACACGGCTCTTAATCATAATGGCCCCAATCCTATTTATTTTGTCCAGTATCAATTTAACTTGGGATTAATTCCACCTGTTTCTTATTGCATGTTTAACTACTTGAGTCTATTTAAAGAAAGGTAAGAATTTTTACACGTTTGCAGATCAGTTCCACAGCTACTTTTCAAAACATATCCACCACCGTGGATATGCAGACAGTTTAAAATAGATTGTGCATTAGGATTTCCTGTCTAAAGATCAATTGAAATGATTTGGAAAAGTGAGAACAATTTCTCGAATCTAATTATATAAAAAAATTAATCTTTTCCCTATAAAAATACAAAAAAATATTAAAAAAAGTGCCTTTGTAGCTGCTGGTCCATAGAAGGTTCTGTAATTCAGGTTGTTCCAACACTTCCCAAGGGATCCGAGAAAATGGGAGTGGGACCTCTCTGACATTCAGCATGAATTCAGCAGAGGGCTGATTCACTCTCAGAAAGAAACATCTGTATCCAACAGTGTTACAGAATTAGTAGAAACAACATCCCTGCTACTCTAGATAGCCCCATTAGAAGTGAATAAGGATTAGAAAATACTTATGGAACATGCCAAGGTATAGAGGAGTAGACTACATGGAACAATAATGATTATATGGAGGTTAACTAATGACACAGGTTAACCTTTTTCTTTTTGAAGACTTACTTTGAATCTTGATGTTGACAGGAATGTGTGAAAAAGCTGCCCCAGGTAAAACAGTACATATTTCTTTCTTTAGAAGGAATCAAACCCATAAATATAGCAATGACACCTGATCTGCTTCTGTATGCTCAAAAATGAAGATCATCAAAAAGCAGGGAGCTCTTGGTTAGGAACTGCTTTTTTAACTAGTTAAAGTTTTCATGCGGCAATCCTAACAAAGCGAATCCAGGAGATGTAATGTATAAGAAGTAAATAGTATGTGCACACTCAGAAAAGGGAAGCCAAGGTAAGAAGGTGCACATAGAGCATATGACCCTGTTTACATACACAAAATTAACAGTATGGAATCTAATTAGGAAGGTGGAGATCATAATCATCACATTGGACAGCAGTTTCCAGAGTATGTGAATCAAGACTTCAGTATTTCCTTCCCAGACTGAGTGATGCTGAGTTGTTGAATTTATCTCATTTGCTTGGTTTCCAGTAATGTGGCTCTGGTGAAAGGTTGATAGAGAGCATAAAGCCAGGACATGAGCAATAGGCATTTCAGCTGAGCTTGCAGCAGCCTCTACAGCAGAGTGAAAGCTCCAGAAAAGCTTTACTGCTTACAGGGATTGTGGACAAAGAAATTCCCTAAGCAGTGTCTTCTGCTTTTGTTCAGTCACACAAGAGTGGGATTCTGTTGTGGAAGGGAAAAAAATTAAACAAATTACTGTTGCAAAGGTATTCATGCAAGAAAAGCATGATTTCAAGCTCTTCCATGCACTGCTGATCCAGCTTGGTGTTTCATTCAATGAGAGAAGTTAGGCTGATACATCTGGAATACCTGGGTGTATTTTTCTTTGTGGTAATCAGGGTATCTCTGCTGCTCTTGGTCAAATACCTTCTTTTTTCATAATTAAAAGGCAACAGTTGCAACATTGAGCCCCATCACCTGTTGAAAAGTGTCTCTTGGGACATCTTCCCTTTATGGTTAAACGTAAGCAATTCACACAGAAATCATTTTGGTGCACACAAAATGTACTCTGCAGTACTTACCCATTAGCACCTGGATTCAGCTTTACAAATCTTTTCACAAAAACTTGCACACATGGCCTTGCTGATACCTGTAAAACAATCCCTAGCTGTGTTCCTGGATGGGAATCATGCAGTGCTGTAAAACCAAGGGAGAGGTTCTGGTACCAGGTGTCCTGCACCCCAGAACTGCTGACCCTCAGCCAGGGAAACCATTATGTACTTCCACTAGTTACTTCTCCAATGGTATTTCATTACCCTAACCTCGGGATTATATTTCTGTCTTTTCCAAGGGTGTGATTAAACTCTAATAAAGTAACCATTTAAACTGTTAAATAGTTTTAAAAAGCTCTAATCCCCTCAAAGAAAATTTTCAGCTCAGTTAATGACTGCTAGCTGAAATGTTATGTTTGTAATGAGTTTATCCAAAGAAACTTAGAGAAGGTGCCTTAGTACAGAATGTTGTGCTTCAGCTCAATTTGTTTTTTAAACTTTAAACAAATATACTTATCACTTTTAAATAAAATGCTTTCATTATTTAACAAGTAATTTTGATAACAAATTGTATTGATTAAACACATTGTGAACTGATGCTCTCTTTAAGCACCAAGTACACAAAAACATTAGCTTTCTGGACTTTTTTAGGTTCAGATATTTCTCACACTCATTGCATATGATGATATATACTTTGCTATAATAAGAAAATCACACACCTGTCATAACGTTTTGAAATGAGACCTTAATGTTCCTGATCAGTTGGGGTCATCGAACATGGAACCACATTCAAGATTTAAAACTAAAAGTTTGTGAAGTACAGACTAAGTCCATATTTTTTTCATGACTGTGTTTTGAACACCTGCAGGTGCCCCATGCAGCAGACTGATTTACAGATAATCTTTTGAGCTATAAATANTTCTCACACTCATTGCATATGATGATATTTTGGTATTGTTAGAAAATCACACACCTGTCATAACTTTGTGAAATGAGACCTTAATGTTCCTGGTTAGTTGGGGTCATCGAACATGGAACAACATTCAAGACTTAAAACTAAAAGAGTTTGTGAAATACTAAGCCCGTATTATTTTCATGGCTGTGTTTTGAACACCTGCAGGTGCCCTATGCAGCAGACTGATTTACAGAAAATCCTTTGAGCTATAAATTGCATATCCTGACTCCAAGAATTATTTTGATAAGTGCTACCATTGTAGCCAAACATGCTGAAATAAGACTAACAGCCAGCATACCTAAAAGATGCTTTGGTAACCAGAATGTGCCAAAACATCAGCCCAGACAATGTGGGTTATCTTTCAGCCACCAGCAAAGCTGGATAAGATAGAATACCTCAAGGCATAACATTTTGTTTCTTGTTTGTCAGTGTTGGACTGTTATCTCTGACTCTACCACTTTCCTCTTCTTTTTGCCAGAAGAGCAAACAGATACTGCTGTTTCCAAGCAGATTTATTCCTAGGATAAAGGAAAAGTTCCTAATATTTTCCTTATCTATGTCTTGAAGCTTCTCCTGACTGCTGCACCCAATCCTTGCTATTCCTTGGCTAGTGCTGCACAGGCAGCCCCAGCGCTTCCCACACCCCTCCCGCTGTGCCAGGACATGTTGCTGCTTTGTTTTCTTTAATAAAGTGTCAATGTGACTCTGGGCACATGGACTTTCTAGGACTCTCAGCTAAATGGAGATACTCATAATGCTTTATTGTTAACAGCGAGTGAGGCCACAAGAAGCTCAGTACTCCTGAATGGTTGAAGTCTTGACGAGCAGCATCAGTCCAAAGCTGCAGCAGGAGCCATGTCTCTGCCCTTCCGAAAAGAGTTGGAGAAATACAAGAATATCAACGAAGATGAAATACTCAGCAAACTCTCAGAGGATGAACTGAAACAGCTAGAGCATGTCCTCGATGATCTTGATCCTGAGGTTAGTGGTGGGGGGCCAGGGGGATCATAGTTCAAAAGTTGCTACAATACTGCAGCATTTTATATTTGTCTTCTGTTACAGTAGAGACAATGTATCCTAAACCATGAGCAGCTCAGCTGTGGACATTTTGTTGTATTCCTGCTGGGACTGCTACTTGCTTTTGTAGGAGTCACCGTGTCTATCCTGTGTCTCTTTAGGCATGAGTTTGTCTGCAGCCTAAATCTTTAATTGTGTTTGCACACTGCAGCACAATGAGAAGCTTTTTATAGCTGCTATTTCTGAGCACAGTAATAAACAAACACAACGTGTATTTGTGGAAGTCAGGGCTTTTGAACTTCTGAAATCTGTTGACTGTGTCATTCTGCACAGATATTTTTAGATGAAGAGAATGTATTTAGGCATGATGAAGAAAAGTAAGATTCAGCTACACAACTGTCATTTTCTAGAGAGTAAAGATAATTTGGATATTTGAAGACACTCTCACAAAGAATTTAAAGATTTCTGGCCTGAGAGCCACTTGGTCCTGCCGTAACAGGGTTACAGTCTCAAGCACACAGAGAATTCTGACTGTACCTACCCCCAAACATTCAAACTGAGGTAGGAATTTGAAAACTGGCAGGCAAACTGGCAGATAAAATGTGGTCATTCTGGAGGCAAAATCAATTTGGAAAACCACAACAGATTTATAGCTTCTAGTTCTATAGCACCGACTTACTTGGAAATTAAAGCTTTACTGTTCTCCCTCTCCATGTTGCTACTTCCCTCACCACTACCACTTCTACAGTGCATTTTCTGGTATTTTCAAGTATCTGGCATCTGAAATGGACAAACAGAAAGAAGAACATTAAACAAACATTATAAAAACAACACTAACCAACCAAACATAAATCAGGCCATGGTGCATTTGTAGTCACGCTGTGTACGTGCAGTGAATTTGTAGCACTCTGAGCACATTTGTGTGTGCACAGGTAAAATGTCTAGTGGCTTGAGTTCATTGGATGTGCTCAGAATTCACTGGATATTTGCTGTGGTTTGGATTTACTGTGTATGTTCTGGTCAGTGATGAAATGTTTCTAAAGTACCCGGGGGCAACCTCAACACGTTTGCTTTACTGCATGTGCACTGCAAAGTCCATCGACCTGTTTTCCTTCCTCAGATTTCCTGGACTGAAATGTAGGAGCCTGATGCATCTTCTTATGTTATGGGATGCAAATGCAATCACATGGGCACACAGCTATGTGTTGAAAATATACAACTTGTCTGCTTGCTTCCTCATACTTTAAATAACTGAAGTCCACATCATTAACCAGTCTTTTTCTGTGCATGCCATTCATTTCTGAAGTCCAGGAGACATCTGCATTAGAATGAAAGGAATTTTGTTTTTTAATGAGAAAGATGATGAAGAAAAAGAGCAAATTAATAGAAAGAAATGTATAGAAAATGTATACTCATCCATTTACCTGGACTGCAAACTGTGGTTATAATATCCATGACACAAAGGACCTTACTTAGTTCTTTGGTGCTGTGTTTGTATGTTTGGTTAATTAAAATATGAATAGAGGTTAAATTAAGAAGCCTGAACCCTTTACTGTTTGCATGATTACATTTAGGTAATGTGTGTGATGTCTGTTGCCAAAGAGCATTATGCAAAGAATGATTTCACTTAAAGCCCAACAGCATTGAGATGAGGTTTGGAGCACTGTATGAAATGCCTCAGCTCCTTTCCTGGCCTGCCTGTCTTTCACAGAATGCATTGCTTCCAGCGGGATTTCGGCAAAAGGACCAGACCACTAAACCTGCCACAGGCCCCTTCGACAGAGAGCGCCTGCTCTCCTACTTGGAGAAGCAAGCGCTGGAGCACAAGGACAGAGAAGACTTTGTACCATTTACCGGGGAAAAGAAAGGTACTGTCCATCTGCATGTTGATGCTGAGTGATGGACTGCCTGGTGCAGGCATCCACTGCTGCTTGGCTTTTTTGTGCAATACACTGGGACAGAAGAGGTGAAGGCTGTTACTGTGCAGGGTGAGGGTCAGGAGTCAGAGCTGTTGTAGCAGAAGGTGCAGAGGTGGTTTTCTGTGCTGCACAAGCGGCCCATCTCAATCTGGAGTTCCAGCAGCAGATCTAGTAGCCTGACAGTGGGTGTGGGCACACATGAGCACCAGTCCAGCAAAGAGCTCATTCAGCAGATCCCTCTGTGTGCAGTTAAGCACAGACAAAGGTGCCCTCACCAGACTCGCAGGGACCATTCCCATGTTAAGCATTAGGCCATGCAGGGGTACTGCAGTGGGGGAGGTGTCAGGAGGAAACATATAAATGCCTTTCTGAATAAGTCTTGCCTGCATTTGCTGTAAGTAACAGCTCAGGGAATACAGTTACAAAAATAAGTAATTTTCCACTTGTTTACTAGCACATCTGGCAATGCTATTCACACAGTTAGTTTCCCTGCTACCGTTGTCCTACGGAGGCAGGGGAAAAAAAGGGGAAAACGTGAAAACCTAATTCTAATCATTCAGACATTGGTAGGAAAACCTTAGGACATGAGCAGTCATATTTTTAAGCAAACAGTATTCCTTTAGCACCACTATGTCCTTTTCCTTGTTTATAAAACGTGGATAAAAATGCCTATCTCAGGCTACCCCTTTATTCAAGAAGGAACTTCCTATGTCTGGGTCCGTTTCTGGATGTGTAATGGATATACCATTAATTCTATGGGATCTGCTTAAAGGAAAGTAGATATTTCAAGAAAGTCAAGGGCAGCGGTTTTTAATTTATGTGCCATTGCCATATTTATATAGTATTTTATAACGCCAGGAGCAGGCCAGGAGTTGTTACTATCATTACATTGTGTTCTCAGTCTAGGAAAGAATGATTTTAGACAAATGAGGTATTTTTCAGCTAGATCTGATTGATGTGTTATTTTATGACGCAGCACATTCTTTAACCTTCTTTTGCCCCCATCACAACTTCTGTGTACTGCTCTTCACAGGGCTGATTCTGAACCCACTGACATGCAGTGACCTGCAGAGATCCTGCCAGTAGCAGGAGTGGTCAAGCGCATACTGTGCAGGAAGGAAAGTGGTTTATTGTAGTACGGATTTATTACTAATTGTTTCCAGTCCCCTACACACCACTGTGTCAAAGCAGTACGAGTTACCACTTGCAGGTCTCCATATATTTATACCAACAGCTTCAGTCAGGTCTCACTGATATTTACTGATTTAGGAACTAAGAGACTTTGCATTTTGCACTGTAGTTATGTCTGAGATCTCAAAAAATGCCTGAAACATAAGTACACAAAACCCAGTGGTGTGTGGAATTAAACATACTCATAGGACTGGCACTTGATCTGTACAGAATGAGTCCCTGTATCATCCCTGGCAGTGTTACTTGGTGTACTGGCGTGTTTATTCCATTCCAGTTTTCTTTTGATGAATCTGAAGCAGTATTATTCCTTTGTCTGCTTCCAGCTGCCCTTTAGGTGCTTATTAGTGCTGCTTATTAATTCCTGGTGTCTCTGGTGTGGAAATGCCAGTGCTTTGCAAACACAACCAACCACACATTTCACTTTTCCCTCACAGAGTGAATGCAGCCCTACTAGCATTTTATTCCTCACCTTCTGCATGTTGATGTATTTGGTGTATATATTGTATTTATATTTGATGATATAAGGTGTATTTACAGATCAGTAAATATTTATGTACATACTATCTAAATGCCTGTTAAATGATTTCTTTATGCTCCAGAAGCACTGTAGTGTAGCCATACTGTAAACTGCCCAAATTAATTTGACACTGTTTCTGCTCAAGCAGCTCTAAAATGCATCCAGTTGTGTATAATTAGAAATGGGAGGTGTTGACGCCATTGTACCATTTGGCACCATTTACCACCTAATAATATTTGTGTGTCAAGTTGTTAAGCTTTTGACAGTGTTTTGTACTGTGATAGTTGTCTGTTACTGGAAAAGCATTTATTTTGTCAAATCTAGTAAGTGGGATGCTCCTACCAAATGTTGTGGCATTTCTACCTGTCCCTACATTTACCATGCAGAGCTAAAGCTGATTTGAAAACACAGCGATGAGCTGAAATGAAAGTGGCATTTAAAATATCCTCCTTCCAGAATAATCTGTGATACGTTGTTCCTTTTCATCTACTGTGTCTGCCTCATTTTTTGTTGTTAATATTAAAGAGACCAAAAAGCAATTCCAAGCATATGATGAAGGACAAAATTCAGTTGCCTGTGTTGGTCTCTATATGCTGAACCACCATAAGGTTTTGATTGTCCTGGAAAACAAGCCAAAACAAATTCCAGGGCTGACAGGGATATCCAGAGTAGTGAAAACACAGGAAGTGTTAATTATGAGCCCAAGATGGAGGGGCTGATTACGTAGGGAATTGCCTTGTTTTTGATTGTAATTAGTGTCAAGAGGTTGGAACTGTTTGGCAAAAGCAATCAGACGTATGGCATGCATTAGGGTTTTGGCCTTCTGCCAAATTGCAGCTTGGTAACATACTTTGTTAATTGCTGTACAAAAAGGTTTCAAGCCTCTGTGGGATAGTTCTCAAATTTCAATGAAGACCCAAGTTTTGCCTGAAGCAGGGCCAGAATGGGCACAGGCAAACACCCAAACTGGCCATCAAGGACATTTTTCAGACTGCTTTACCCCACATCCTCCCTAACACACGTCAGGGCTGTGTACTTCATTTTTGTATTTGGATGTCCCCACTGAGAGTGTTTGCTCCCACTGTGGTTTGAAATTATCTGGTGGTTTTCAGGAACTGTTGTGCAACACAGCTGGTTGTTATTAATGAGCAGTGGCAGTACAGGGAGTCAGGGCTGATAACTGGGGCTCTGTTGGTGGGCAGCTTGTTGCTGTTTATTTTGTGTATTTTTGGATTAGTTCCTACTTGGGATAGATATTCTAGAAATCCTTACATAGAACCTGATGATCTACAGAAGTTACTTAGACTGACCCACTGCACTTAACACATATGGCTGGAACAACTGGTTACCAGACTTTCATTATGTCCATCGCTGTGAAGCCTTTTCTGTGTCATTTGCAAGTTCATGAATAGCTGAGGAATAAAAAGAAAAGGTGGAGAAGGTTAAAGGGCAGCACAGGCACAAAATATTCAAGAGCACTGTCAGTGCAGCGTGTTTTCTCTTATGAAATGCAGTGTGTCCTTGTGACCTCAGTTAGGAGCTGAGTACTACTGTACTGCAAACATCAATTAGTAACAACATTTCTGTTTCTGCTCTGTTTCAGGGGTTCTCTTAACTACATGGTATTAATGAAACATAATAAAGTTCTTCTGTTGTGAAATGCATACTAGATGTGAAAGATTGCTCTAAGATTGCTGTTTTGACCCTTCACTACTGTTCCTGTTTTCCACAAGGTCTTCTGCTCCTTGCCAAACCACTTCATTTTGGATCCAATCCAGTTCTCATCAAAATCATGGAAAAACTCCAAAGGATGAGGCTATTATTATTTGTGGCTGGAAGTGAAACATGCTTGTATGCGATTAAATACTAACATTTTCAGCCAACTGATAATGGGGAAAAGGAAGAAAATAAGGATCATTGAACCAGAGAACTTTTGGTCAAGCCCCTCTTTTCAGTTGCTCTGGCAGAGACAATTTATCTAGCATGTGTTGCTGTGCCAAGCAGAGTATCAATGCACAGCATTAGTAATAATGACAGTCATTTTCAGAAGGTCAGAGTATTGGAATAGATGTTAATGAGTTCCACTTCCACTGTCTCTACCAGACTATTTTCAAATGTTAAGGTTTAGTATAGAGACACGTTATCTTTCTTGGATTGACAAGGCAGTCTTTTCACTCCCCAAACTGAAATGCTTTGTTTGAATTTTTGCCACCTTCGTCCTGTTCTTTAGAACTGATGTTTGTCTCTTAAGGCATTGAAAGTGCTTTAGTTGCTGACAGTAATGCCTCTAGCCAGTCCCTTTCACTGCTTGCTTTTGTAAGACCCTGTTTTAGTTGCTCATGACTTTGCCAAACTTGCACAGTTCACACTGAAATTTCCCATGCTGAGAGGCTGCCTCGAGTTGAATTTTTGGAAAGTGTCAGCAAGAAAGACTTAGCAGTTTCCAAGAACAAGATCAGGGGAAAACACATTGTTTCATCCATCTAGAGTAAAATTTTCCAGCTGCGTTTTTTATGACCTGCAGTGCCTCCATGCTTTGAAGAGGGGACTTGAAATGCATGCCCTATGGAATCCCCAGGGAAATACACTCAATTTGGCATCTTCAAAATATTGTGCTTTCTGGTACATCCAGTTTGTTATAGTGTTCTCCAGATATTCCCCCTGCAACGAGTGTTAGCCATGTCCTCAGAGCTTCTGTCTGCCTGTGCAAACAGCACATGTGGCAGCCCAGCAGTGCCCAGGGACACCTGGCATGGCTGGTCAGAGGGTGCTGGGCTGGGTGGGATGTTCTTCCAAATTGCTCATCTGAGGAACCAGGATCAAGGGCAGGGAGACTCCCTCCTGCCCTGGCAGTGTTCCCCCCACTTTGTCAGGGCACTGTGAAGGAGAAAAAAAGAGGAAACAGCCAGCACACAGGTAGAGTGGGCTTTTGAGGAGCTGTGTAAATATTTCAGGATGGAGTAGTGATGTGGCAGCTCTGAGGAAAGGCGCTGTAGAAGAGAGCAGCTGTTTGGAAAATCCATGTGAGGATCTGATGAAGTTCTGGGCTTCCTTCTGTTTTGAAAAGGTTGGCTTATGTTTGTTTTTATTTGAGAAAGCATACTTCTCAGGAGAATTCTTTAAAGGTTATTGCTATGCTGGCAGAATCACAGCATGCTGATCAAAATCAAAGATACTCGTGCAATTTAACTTCACTTTTTGTATTTATGCACAATAGTTTTAATAACTTTTGAAAGCTTATCTTTGCAACCTTCCTATTCCATTATCAGAATTGTTAAGGCGTAGAATGTGCTGATCCTAATCCAAGAGTAACAGAACAGCAACAATTATGATACTGCATTTTTATTGCTACTAGCTTTCAGCTTCACACTTATTTGTACTTGGCCTGTTTTATACTTGGTAATACAAATTTATGCTTGGTAAGAACTAATTTAGCTTCACTTTTGTGGAATATTTATAGCAAGGAGTTTAAGTAAGCCTCAACAGAAAAGAATCATGCAAAATGGAAAATGTGAATCAGATTTATGCAAGGCAGGTTTCCAGAATTATTGAATTTCACTTCCAAGGTCAGTGTAGCATTCTGTGATTGAGAATAAACAGACACTCACTGTAGTCAGTGATTGATTGAGAAGTAAGAAGTAATAAGTGTAACCAGATATTGTCTTGAAAGTATAATAATCTGAACTACAGTTTATAGGAAAAGAAAGTACGTTACTATTTTACAATTATGGCAGAAAATGCACTTGTATTATAAAATTAAGTAAGTACCCTTAAAAAAGTTGATGTTAAATAAAAGGACATTTTACAGCTAGTACAAATGGACTTATTTCCCACCGCTCTGGGCTTTATTGAGTTTTGGCTTGTTCCAAGTAGAAATAAATACTAAGTATTTATACTAAATAAAAATGGTGGCAATTTATATTTATTCATATAAGTTTAATGACATAAAAAGAAGGGAGTAGAGAAAAAATCCAGAAATCGTGTTCTAAATGCTGTAAACTATAAGCGAAGGTAAAATCCTCAAAACATTTTTTAAGTTACACTGGCTAGTAAAATCCTACCAACAGGACTGTTCAGATTCCTTTTCCCCCCCTCCTTATGTAATAATAAACAAATAAACTTACTTCAGGAAAATACACTTGAAGTAGTTCCCTGCTCAGTTAATAAATCTTCCTATAGGTGTGCATATGTGGTTGTGTAGTTAACTCTTACTGCATAGAGATTAGGGATACATCCAATTTCCTTGATTTACTTTGACATTGTTTTAATGAGGGCATTTCCACAAAGTAGGAAAACAGACCTTGCTGAACCAAGTGGCAAAATGACATCTATGGTTTCATGACAGTACCCACTGTATTTTTGTTTTATATAGAATTTGTTTTCCTTTTACCTTCCTCTACATTTCTATGTCTCTCTGTAGACCTTTTCACTGGACCCTTCTCCCTCTAGTTTTCAATTGATGTTTTATTCCATTTAGCCTCTTTTGAGTAAAACATGAACCATATCATATTTCAGTTTCAATACAAGTTTTGCAGTGTGTGAAAAGGAATAGGTCTGTCATTCAACTGAGCCAGGACAGATCTCTCCTCACTGCACTCACAGTCAGAAAGTCCCTGGGTTATAATAATCTGCCTCAGTTGTCACCCAGGTCACCCCAGACACTTTTCCCAGTCTGACAGAAAGAAAGGGAGAATTGGATTGATGTGTGCTTAAAACTAAAAATTGAAAGAAAGCACTTGGGATTCCACACATTTTTGGGTTTCATGCTTGTGTAAAAATAAAATGGTGTTTTAATGCTTAATGTATTTTTACTGAAATTGAATTTTGTTTCGCAGTTAAAGAAAGAATATGTTATTTTTGTACATAAATGTGGTTATTTTTGTGAGCAATGTAACTCAAGTTACATAGAGACAGAAGTTTTGTCACTGTGTTTTGCATTGGTAGAAAGTTAAGCTCTTGATATTAAAACATAGCACAGAGCATTAGCATATTCTGGGGGCAAAATATGGCACAATCAACATAAATTTTACCACAAAGAGTGTTATAATAAAGTACCTTCTAAAATACAATGTGCATATAAAGAGCACCAGCATTTCGTCATAAATCTCATTTTAAAATAATAAAACATCACTATTCTTCCAAGGCTTCTTCCAAACAATAAATTTAAATTTGGACAATTGAAACAAGGAAGGCTCAATCCATATTTTAGTTAGTAATTAAATTCTATGATGGCACTGGATAATGAATTTATAATGTATGGATGTGGGACTAGGAGAGGCCTCTTGAATTTTTGAACTCTGTCCCTAAATAATGAAGGAAAACTGGTTGGCAGCCATCTATAAACACAGACACAAGGTTTTGCAGTTGGTAGACAGGTAATAAATTCCTATAGGTGTAAGTTTTTGTAACCTCCATCTGCTATGCTATAGCATCTCTTCACAGTGGAATGTTCTTATCTAGATTGCAGTAAAAAGAATATTTTTAAAACACCACTGGATGCCAGCAAGGCCCACACATATTAAAGTTGTATATTACCATCTTTGACATGACCTTACCCCTTTAAATATTTCATATAACCAATAATAGAATTTTTTTCTAAAACATTTGCCAAGAATGCTTTAAATGAAACTATCATTGTGAATCATATACACATTTAGAAGGATTTGGGCTGTCATCCAAGAATTACATATGCCTGATACAAATGTTTAAAATTGTATTTCTATATATGTGAACTGTACAGAAAAAGTATGATCCTTTACTGGTTTCAATTACCCCTCGATTTCTTTCTATGCAAGTTACTTGGCCTATCCATAACTATACTACATATTGTGTCCAGTTTACACCAGACTGGAGGTCCTGTGCCCTCCCACAATGTTATGTGTGAAGGAGAGAAGACAAAGACATTTTTGCAGGGGAAAAAACACCACCAAGAGTTGAAGCTGCGATATTTGAGCCACGAAGAACTGAGGCATTACTGTAGTTGTCAGGGACAAGGTGAGGGGAACTACTCCAAAGGAGACAGGAGAACATGGGCATTCACAGAATTACTGAAGCGAAGACACTGCCCGTTGCATGTGGCATCATCCAATGTATTACTGACAGCGTGGGTTTGGGACAGGGAAGTGCTGAGTGGAAGAAGAGCCCCAGCAGTGCTGGTGACTCAAGTCCTTTGCTCCGGGTGTTTGCAGTTACATCATCACATTACTGAGGTCAACTATCATAGCAGGCTAAAGGAATAGTGGGACTCATTGTGTTGTTCCTGGATTTATCCTACAGTTTTCTCATTTCAGCAGAAGGAATGATGACCTCAGTCTTGGGGGAATATTTGATGGAAATACACCTGCTAACCCCAATATATCAGCAGTATACAAATAGAAAGAAATAGGTCAGGAGTCTTTCTTGAGAAACATATGGTTCTGTTGAGACTTTTCAGGCCTGCACAGATGATCAGGATAAGGCTATTTATGTGAATGAGCATCAAGAGACACAGAGTGGAAATGCTCTAGAGAGGCTGGGAATTAAACTGAGTTACTGGAAGAGAATAGGTTTACTGAGCTTTCAGGATCATATATAGAAGTTCATGAACTGAAAGATTCTTGCAGTAGGATGGTTTTACCTGCTTGTAGTGCCCAATTTAAATATAACAGTAAAATTTCTGCAAGCTTTTTCTGTAGACCTGATTCTGCCTATTTAAGGCCACAGGACTGTCAGAAAAATCCCAGCTGTGACTGCTCCTGAGAGATAATTCCCTAAAATAACAATCACCAACACAGAGCAGAAGCCCACACGTTTTATTTTTAGACTTACCAAGATCCTGGTGTGGAGGATAGCCTCAAGTTCGAAGGAGACAAACATACGTTTGATAGTATTCCAAATCAGTTCCACTGCCACAGATGTATTCCCATCCCTGGGAATGCAGAGGAGGCAGGAGGCAGAGGACTTGTTCCAATAAATAATTCATTACTCACTCTGGCTTTTTTTTCTCTTAGGAAAAATATTTATCCCTAAAGAAAAGCCCATAGAAACCCGTACAGAAGAGAAGGTGACCCTGGATCCAGAACTAGAAGAGGCCCTGGCCAGTGCTTCAGATACTGAGCTCTACGACCTTGCAGGTTAGAAAACATATATATATGATCCTCCCACACATCCTGCCTAGACCTGTTACCAGGAATGTATTGTGATCACCTCAAGTACCTGGGCATTTTCACCCTTTCTAATGCTTTTCCAAGCATGATAATGTCACTGTGCTTCTGTAAGAAATCCCAGTGGGAATGCCAATTTATTAAGCTCGTCACATGTACAGTCAAAATCTCAGATATGCCAAACAATACAACAAAGAGGAATAAGAAGTCCAGGTTATTTATTAGGGAAGAGCATTGAAACAAGTTACCCAAAGAGACTGTGGGATTTCCATCCCTGGATGTTTACAGGATCCAGCCAGACAAAGCCATGGTTGACCTCATTAATGTTGGCAACACTCTTGCCTGAGGGGGAGGCTGGACAAGATGACCCATAGTGGTTCCTTCCAGCTGGCATTCCTGTGATGTACATTCTACATTGACTCAATTGTTCAAAAATCTGTATTGAAAGTGCCTGTATTGCCAGAATTTAAACCCCTAAAGACTCTCCCTACAAGCAGGCCTGACTCAGTTAATATATTTTATAAAGGGGATTTTGTTTGGGGGAAATAAAGTACAATTTGTATCAGATATTTTTCTGAAGTCTGTGTTCCTGCCATTAACATTGTATCCTATCGCTGGTATTTACACATTTCAGCTGTTCTCGGAGTGCACAACATGGTCAACAACCCAAAATTTAATGAAGCAGGAGCCCGTAGTAAAGATGGAAAAGGAGCTGTGAGAAGTAAGCAAGCAGATTTCTCTTGTGGGCTGCATGTCGTCTTTAGGGACTTCTACACCTATAGGTTGGTTCTATTGGTCTAATTTAGTGTAATGTAACCCGAACTAACCTTGATTGATCAAATTAATCACGAGAGGTAACGTTTTGAAAGTAAATACAATGTTAAAAATCATTATAATGACAATAATCGTGTACAGATAGATCACTCCTAAGGAGCTTTGTTTTCCTAGAGAGCAGTATCTGGCTCTGCAGAGACTTGAAAGGATGGGAGTGTTTCAGAGGCCTGGACATATATACATATTTCCATTTCACTTCATTTTGGGCAGCAGGCAGAAAAGAGAGTGAGCTGTAGCTAGGAATTGGCCACAGCTTAGGCCTGAGTACCTACATTTATACAACTGAACAATTACTTGTAACCACTGGGCTCAGATGTGGCAGAATCCCTGGTAGAGTCACCTCAAGCTGCATTCACAGGGAGGCAAAGCCACACGGATGTGCTCCTGCCCTGACTGCTCCCTCTGATCTATCACCTCCCCCTTAGTCCTCTGGCTGTGTGTTTAAACGTTGCCTCTTCTGTGGCTCCTCAGGTACACGGGAAGTGTAATCAGGAAATCCCCCAACAGAAACAGCTGTAGTTATAAAAACAAATCCAGAAATGTTTGCACTAAATAAACAGACCTCTGGTGAATCAGACACCCACAGGAGGCTGGATGAGGGAAGAAATGGATGCGTCTGAATTCCAAGTTTTTCTTGGGAGATGCCAACCCTTAATCCAGAGCTTGTCACCTCCAAGCTCTGGGATGTCAACTGGGCTAAACCTTGCTTTTTAAGAAAAAATTGTGGGATGCCCTTTTCTAGGGAAACAGTGCTAAAAAACTGTTTTTTTCTTCTAAGCAATGAGAACAGCAGCTATCTTTACCAAGGACTTTCATTTCCATCTCTCATTACTAAAGGGGAGGTGGGAAAGTAGACGGGACATCGTTTCACTTCATTTTTCTCAGGATTAAGCTGCTCTGATACCCTCCCCAGTGGGGCCCTGTGTGAGCTGCCATCTATCTCATAACAAGCAACTGCATGCATTACTAATCCTCATAGATTTCAGAATATTTTTGTTGTACCGAGTCAAAAAGTCAGCTATGTGAGTCAGCTAAACTATGCTCCAATCACAGGCAAGAACCACTGTCACATCACTGTATTCTTTGGTCCAAAAGCAATACCTTTCCTTAGCCAAGTGAAATGCTTCAGTAAAAGAGGGAGACATCTCAAAAGTTGCCTGTCAATATGGCAAAACAGCACCATGATTAAAGAAACATGAAAAACTCATGGGAAGCAACACACTGTGATGTCTAACCTGGGAACAAGGTTTGTCTCTCCCCAACTCCCATTTTCACAGGGAGTTGCCACAAGTGCTAAAAATTACCATATTTTACCTTTTTATTTACTTTCTATTCTTGCATCCAAGGTGAATTCTCTCTCTGTATTTTACCTGTAGTTTTCAATTCCCTACTCCATAGGAAGGCTGGAGTGTTATTCAGAGGTATGTGAGGTCTCTCAGGGAACTGGTAAAAATAAAGTTTCGTGTCAAAGGGAGCAGAGTGAAAGCTGAGGTTTGTGTATGACCATCATTAAGAGTATGAGTCTTAAAAAAAGACGTGATTTTCTTTTGGCCCATGACATGAACTTTACCCATTGCACACAGCAATGCATAGTACACTGAGCACAAGTCTTCAAAACCTCTGCCTGTGTGCAGCATAAAATAAAAGGGTCTAAACATACTTGTGGTCAGCAACATATTCCTTCCTTGCCTCTAGTGGTTTGAGTGGTCAGGGTTTATAAATTAATCTCCACAACTACATGCATGGAAATTAGAAGTACTGATTGTGTTCTAAGCTATGATTTTTATGCATCTCTGAGAATATTTTTAGCCCACAGCTTCCAGCATTAAATACCACAATCCTTTGCAGCATGAACACTCAAAGATTTAATAAATCTTGGTGCTGGCAGATGGACTTGCTTTTCATGCTTTGATAGTTTTATTATTTAGAAAGCGCAGATGTTGCAATTTTACAAGAGCTAATTGAATTTATAGTAAGGCTGATAGTATCAGCTGAGAGAAGGAAACTGAGGGGCCTCCTGGTCATTTTGCTTTATGTTAGCACAGTCTATTCTTAGGTGCAGGGACGTTTTCTTACTAATGTAATGGTCAAGTTCTGAGCACACCTTTCTTTACAGATGTTAGACAAAAAGCAAAGCAGACCTTGCAGTATATCAAATCCTATACAATAGTCTTTAAAGCTGCTTTGGCTCAAACTAGTTTTACAGAGACTTTTGTACATAAAGGAGGAATTTTCCTGTGACAATACTGTCCAGCCTGTGTCTGCAGCTGCCAGTGAGATGCTCAGGGGCCACAGAAGGTGCAAAGGGCACGGCAGGGATAACAGGGCTAGTACTTCTGCTTGCAAGTTTTGTGGTTCCTATAAACCCCTTCTGGATTGCTGCAGTACAAACCTAAACGGGAATTGAAAAGCCAGACTGTTACTGATGATGCCTGTTCCTTGGTCAACATCTCATGAGATCCTGTGTTGCAGATGTGGTGAAGGGTGAAAAGGTCAAGCCCATCTTTGAGGAGCCACCTAATCCGACCAATGTGGAAGCAAGTTTACAAAGGATAAAGGCAAATGATCCTAGTCTCATAGAAATTAATCTCAACAACATAAAGGTAGATACTGTGGTTTCATTTATGTGATCACAGGAGGATTTATTCAAGTATTTCCAGAACTTTTGTCTTTTATGTTCAAATTTTGTCTCTCTACTGTTCAAATAAAGCAAGACACTCAGGGAAGGGATGTGGAAAGGACTATTGTAGAGGCTCCAAGGTCATTAATTCCTGATATTGAATTAAATGCCGATTAAAAGCCCAAGGGGTGACTCCCTTTGTCTGCCTCTCTTCAGCAGCTTTAAAACAAGGTATCTCATGGGCACTGTGCAATCATCACTGGCCAAATTCAATTAGTCCACACATGCAAGTGGAGGAGGAGCTGACACGTGGAGAGTGAACAACCAGCAGCAAAATAGGAAAGTAGCTCAGACATGGTCACATGCTTGTGTTGACCTGACCCAGTTACAGGCAGCACTGACATCACAGCCCAGCACAGGCCACCACAGGGCTCTGGGGGCCACTGTGTGCAGAGGAGGCTTTGTGCATTCGTAGATACCCTTAAAAGCATCAGGGATGTTTATTGCATGGACTGTGGTTATTAATCAATTAGCTTGATAATATGTAATTAAAATCAGTGTCTAGCAATGTGACTGGCTTTTCTAATTACTGGATTTATCTTCTAACTGTAGAATATTCCTATTCCAACACTGAAAGAATTTGCAAAAGCTCTGGAAAGCAACACCCATGTGAAGACATTCAGCCTTGCAGCTACTCGAAGCAACGACCCTGTAGCTATCGTAAGTTTAATTACTACTTGGAAACTCTCCCCCCTGAACAAATTTTGAGTACTTTAGGATGCATTCTTCTTTTTCCTTTGCAGAGTGACTGTGCAAAGTAAAAATGTAACCTCTTCTGATCTAAGCATATTTATGCTTTATTTCTAGTTGTTACTAAGCTATTGTTTGCAAATTCCCTGTCATCCTCTGAAATTCTCAAGGTCTTATCTCATTTTCCATCTTTTTGACCCCTCAGGCATTTGCAGATATGTTGAAAGTAAACAAAACACTGAAGAGTCTGAATGTAGAATCCAACTTCATCACTGGGACAGGGATCTTGGCACTGATTGATGCACTGAAAAAGAATGAATCTCTGACAGAGATTAAAATTGACAACCAGGTAAAGAGAGACCATTGAGGAAGTTCACTTTGTTTCCCTTTCATATGGATTCCCAGAGGGTTCTCCTAGGGGGCCCTGGCAAAGTCAAGGCAGCCTCTGTGGCTCAGTCATTCTGCAGATCATTCCCCATGACTGTGTAACCAAACAGTGGAAAACTTCTAAATAAAAATAACCAAAGCCAAATATAAAACACAGAAGAAAATCTCCAGGGATGAAATTCTCTTTGTAGTTTGCAGCCCAGTACTGAAATACAACCACTTTCTCTCTCATATGTAAACAAATATTTTCTTTTCTTTTGGGGTCATTTCACCACATCATCAACAGAGGCAGCAGCTCGGGACAGCTGTAGAGATGGAGATTGCCAAGATGCTGGAGGAGAACTCCAGGATTCTCAAGTTTGGATACCAGTTCACCAAGCAAGGTCCAAGAACCAGAGTAGCGGCAGCTATCACAAAAAACAATGATCTGGGTAAGATGATTCTACATTTACTTGTCATTTATTTATGTGAGCCAAGCCCTGACCTTCCCAGACACAACTCTTTCTGTCTGTACATGAGACTGAATTTTGGCTGTGCAACATGCAAACTGCTCTATGTGAGGGGTGATCCACAGTTCCTTGGACAGGAAAGATGTTGCTGTGATTAGGAGCCACTATTCTGCCTCTTCATCTCCTGCTCCTCCTGGGAAGGGTAGGTGTTAAGCCTTTTCCACAGAACTTGCTGAATTTCCAGCTGCCCTATCAGCTGGTCTGGGCAGTAAGTGAAGAGCCAAACCCATCCTGTTTGTTCAGTGGACACAGAAGTCCTGACTTGGTTGCCCTGCCCAGGGCTGACCCGGCCTGCCCAGCTCAGGGAACAAAACAGACTCTCCTGCCTGCGTGATCAAGTGCAGGCAAAGACAATAAAGCTTTGCAAGTCTTACCTGAGCGTGACACTGTGTGCTCAGTACACAGAGCAAGGAGATGTCTAGGCAAAAGTAGTTTAGAGTGAGAAGGGGAAAAAAAAGGAAAAATATTAAACTATGTGGTCTTAGTCTATTCTACTTCAGAGTGGGAGGTCAAACCATGATGCCTTTGCAGGCTTCAGCTTGGGTTTCTCTCTGTGGTAACTAAGATAAAAGCTGAGTTAAAATCTGTTTCTTTCACAGATACTTCTGGGTTCTTGCAGTTTTGATTTTTAGCAGTACCTAAGCATTCCAATTATATACTATGAATCCTGAAATTATTAGTGTCCCAGAATGGTATTGGAAACATCCCACCTACAAAGGCAGAAAAAACTTTTTTCCCCACTACTTTGGCAGTTGCCATGAGACTTATGTCCTAATCTTCATTTTCCTGTGTTTATGTTGTTAAAGATTTTGTAGGACAGAATTCCTAAAAGAATTCAATACAATAAAATAAATGAAGCAACAAAACACTGAAAGCAGACACAAATGACTGGTGTTACACTGCAGGCCTCAGAGTAATTCAGTCTGCTTGCCAAGAAAGCAGTATGAAATAAAACTCCTGATAGTAAAGTAATGGGATGTTTGTAGCAATATATTGTTGTCATTAACTTTCTTTAGTGAAGAGAGCTCATTCATCAAAGTTTACTGCTTTGTTCTGTATTCCAGCTTTTCCCTATCAGAAACAGGACATGACAGTTTGACGTAACACTAAATTTTGTATCACACAAACAGGAGAACTTCACTAATCTTATCTGGCCAAGTCAGAAAAGGCTCAATACATATTCCAATAGAGTCTGGAGTAGCAAATGCTGCTCAACTAGACCTGCTCTGTACCAGATGTAATGTATCCTAAGTGCTGTAAAAATTCACATGGGGCTGCTTGTCAAAATAATCCTGCCATAACAAAAAGCTTACAACTCTGATTTGCTAAATGGCAACTTCAACCTACCTAGTTTCCAGTGAAAATCTATAGTAAATTAACTTACTCTCAGATGGTTGATATAATCAGAGCATGTGAAGTTTAAACGGATATTTTAAGGTCCAATATGACACTTCCTTGTTGCCAATATTCACTGATAGCAGTACTTAAGTGTACTTCAAATTATTTTTCTAAATTATTATTGCTTACCAATACTATACGCAGCACAATTACAAATATTATTAATTTTTGATGCCTAAATCTTAAATACGTGTAATCCAGAGTGCTGCCATGCAGACTAGAGAAGACCAGTATCAATTTAGCTGCAAGACAGTGGCTTTTAAAAGAACAATAAAACTATAACAAAAATCTCAATGGAACCATTGGAAGCAAGTAATGGAAATGGTGATTATAGAGAATGTATTGATATGAGCACATGGTGAAAATGTACTGTCTGAGATACAGAAAAACGCAGTTGAGATACAATTGTTTTGTTGGGCATTAAGATCAATTAGTTATGGTATTTATGGGCATAATCCTGCTGAGTATTTCTCAGAACCCCTTCCTTCCTATTCCTGTTGCTGGAGAGGGTGTGTGTCTGTGAGAGAAGTCCTTGGGCTCCTAGGAAGGCAGTAATGACATTGGAATGGACTGCCCAGGGAGGTGGTGGAGTCGCCGTCCCTGGAGGTGTTTAAGAGAAGACTCGATGAGGAGCTTAGTGACATGGTCTAGCTGGGGGGGTGTTGGGCTGGATGCTCCTGTGGGTCCCTTCTGGCTCGGAGTGGCCTGTGAGGGAACTAGGTGTATGTTCACCACTCGGGTGTGCGTTCGGTCTCTGTACGGGTGTTAGATGGTGAGTTGGACTAGATGATCCTTGTGGGTCCCTTCCAACCCATAGTATTCTGTGATTCTGTGATTCTCTTCCCTTGTGTTCCTGGTCTAGTTCGTAAGAAGCGGGTGGAAGGCGAGCGGCAGTAGCCACATCACGGAGGAGACAAACCAAGATTGGAGGCCAACACCAACTGCAGTCCCAGAGTGCTCACTGGTCAGAAGGGAAGGCACTGGAAAACGATTACAGTGGGAGTTGCTGATTTCTGTTAATCTCCCTCTAACCTTGAAAACAGAGCCTGCTCATTTTCAATTTCCACGGTTAATTTAATTCTTATGAGAAAGGTTCATAGTTGGTTTGTTTTTAATGAAAAAAATGATTTGCAATATCTGAGGCCAATATGCAGCATCTTAACTGTTACTCAGCATAACATATAGTGACTCTGACCCTCATTTTAGACACTTTTTGATCTGTTACAATATGACCTTGTGTATGGATAAAGGATTCTCTGCTTAAAATAGAAATCTTAGGGCCAAGTTCTGCAATGCCTTATGTTTGTGAACAATCCTGACTTAAGTGTATAGTCCTGCTGAACTGAATCCTGCAATGGGCTGCTCCCAGGAGTAGAACTAGTAATGCTAGTACAGGTTTGCAGGTTCACACCCTTGAGCCTCTCTCCTGCAATAGGATCTGGGCAGCTGGAACCACATTGGAACAGCACCCATCTCCCTTGTTGGGTCTCCACCCGTCCAGCTCCACGTGCAGGATCACGCCTAGACGTATAAACATTGTCAAAGCGTGCTTGTTTACATGAGCTTAGGTTAGATGGATCATTTTGCAATGTTACACTGATGGTTTTTATCCTTACTCCACATTGTAAAGTACTATTAGTGCTGCCAATCCTATAAACATTGAATGTTTTAGTTTTTCTCCTAGGCCAACAAGTTTCTGTTTGCTACTAGAATGCACAGTTTACAGCTAATAATCTTAACCTAAACAAGTATTCTGAGCAATATTTGTTTTGCTTTGAGCCATGAGTTTGACTTTTTTTTTAGTTCTGGTACTATGTACATTTGTTAGTATTACAGAATTGTTCTCAGGACCTTTTAGATGAAGATTAATTAAATACTTATCCAGGAGAGCCACTGTGCTACCAGGAAAAACCATTAAAGGGGTAGTTTTGACAGCTACATTTACAGGCTGCAGTTGAGGTTTGTCCCTGTATCATAAGGCACATATGTATTCATGTCAGTGCTTATCTGAATATAAGGACAGATTTAAGCATATGCACAAATGCTTTGTTAAATCATGGCCTTTAGTCAGATGCTGGACATAATCCAGTGGAAAACACTCATGAAGCAGCAGCTAACCCAATGCTCAACAGCACTGAAATTTTAGTAAGAATTCAGTCTGATGTTTCACTTTGTGTATTTTACAGTCTAAAACTATTCTTTATCACTGTTTTATCACTGCCAACAGTTGACTAACAGCCAGAGGTTCATTTTGGTTACACGTGTGCATGCTGTAAGAGCTAAGGGACACTCGAGTGAGGTGTGTCACACATATCAAGGCTTTCAGAAAGCTGCACAAATGCACCTGGGGCTGGGGCTGTTACCTGGGACACCCTGGCTGAGGATGACGCATTGCTTTCTTGGGACGATGCTGAAGGGAGAGCTATGAGCCACTGTGCAGCTGGGCATCCAACCTGGGGAGCCCCAGGAGTTTGTGAATGTTTGACATACTTCCCCGAGTGAGGTTTTCATGACCAGAGCTGGGGTGCCAGTGAACAGGATGAACCCTCCCTCTGTGCCTTCTATAATGGAAATTAGTAGGTCCAAGGCAACACTGTTCCTGTTGGATACTGATCTTCATAACAGTTACTTAAATCCCACTTAAAATAGTTTGCTAAAGTAGTCTGCTGAGCTGGGATATAAAGTGCAGGAGCCACAATTTACTTCACTAAGAGCTCCCGGTCTCTACAATTTCCAACTCTCCTTCCCTTCCTCAGAATAAACTGAAAACTTTGCTTTGCAAGTAGAAAACCTAACACACGGGGGAGTCTTTCTGAGATTTTCCCTGGATTGATGCAGGAATTGCTCTGCAAAACTTTGGTATCCCATTAAAAAAAATTACAAGTTCTGTCACACAGTCATAACTCTGCAGGGTCTTAAATGAAGTCCTTAAAAAACATTCAGATTACCAGGAGAATACTGGTGTTTGCGGCATCAAGTTTCATGGATAGAAAGAATCCCCATTCACAAAATGTAAAGATTATGTTCCTGAAAAACTTTAGTGATAGGAATCACACTGCCCCTAATTTCTTTGTATTTTCCTTTGAGCCAACCAAGGAAATCCCAGCTATCAATCTATCGTTTGAAGATTTTTCTTTATAACGGCTACTTTGTTTTTAAAGGGTGGTACATGTAAGTGTTTAAGGGAAACAAGTGCAATCCATTTCTAGTCTTAATTGCCATTTAAAGTGTTGGTATTTGCATGCAACACTTCTACAAGGGTGGATTGGTCTGACTGCTTCATGGTGTCTGCAGCATGTCATCCTGTATAGCTTTGCTCAGAGCCACACCAGCGCTCATATGGTCAGGTGGCTCCATGTGTGTCAGCTACAGTTTGCATCATGGACCAAGGTACCCGGCTGGGGAAAACCCTGTGGGCTCTCCATCCCTTCATCTGCTGTGCTCTTTGCACAGGCACCTTTCCTCTGAAGGGAGGATTCCTCAGGCACTCCAGAGAGTCATCTCAAACACCAGCCCCACCATGCGCTCGCAGACAGGGCCTGGAGCTGTGCACCCCACAACAGGGGACCTGGGAGGTCTGGTTCCTTCCAGCCTGGGTGAGGAGAGCTCTTAATTCCTGACCATTTCCTCTAGGCAGCTGCTGACAGCCCTTACCAGGAGGCTTTGTGACCAGAGATATCTTTGTCCTGCCTCTTCTGTGTGCTCCACACAAGGGCTTGGTTGTCACCAGCCTTGAGCATCACAAGTCAAACATTGCAACAATATAAAGATCTGTTCAATGCAACAACAGCACAGGATGGGGATGCTTGAAGGCAGATTTTCACACTAATGTGGGATTATTTATCTGGTTAAAAATCTCTGCTACTAACATGAAGGAGGGCAGGATGTGACTAGTTATTTCATATCCTACTTTCAGGCAACATCTGGCATTGCCAATGCTGAATGGGGGAACAGGACAGAAGAGTCCTTTTTTCTTAAGCAAACATTCAGGAGTAACTGTCTATTTTTGCACATTGCTTCTCGTGTTGACCGCTTCAGTTTGGTTTGTATTTTTTATACAGTTTTTTCATGGAAAAGCTCAACTTTGCGTGTGTCCTAACATACATGTGAAGTGTAGCGTGCACTAAGGACTGTATGTGTACATGTATAGATGAAGATGTTATCTCTGGAACAAAAGTAATTGCATGCGCACAGTGTGGTGCATATTGCTCAAGAGGAAGAGAATTATCACGCTATGTAACAGTGACTCCCCAGCATTGTGTTTTTTTCTAAATAAACCTTCATAAAGGATTTGGCTTTTGCAATTTCTCATGGGTTTGTGCCTCGAATCAAGCCTCCCTTGATGCTCTGACATCATATTAACCAGCTTTCTCCATTATGGCTCTTGCAGTTTTCACTCCTCTGGATTACCTGTTAGGTTACACCTTCTCTTCTCTTCTCATCACTAACTCTGGGAAAATAGAGATTTCACTGTTTTGTGAAATCCAATTTAATTACGTGCAGTTGCAAGCATAAAGCCCACTATCATCTGACCAGGATCCAAAATGTAGTAGAAGCACTATATCCAATTATCCCCCCTCAGCTAGCTCCTCAGAAAGCCTGCAAAATGGGCTTTCTGTGACCATCAGGTAGAGAGACATATTTCCTGCCCTCTGTTCTCCACACAGTGTCTCAGCAGTTTTCCATATGGTGCCTCATTAGAATTTAACACCAAGAACAGTATGCAGAGCTCTATATGCAGAGCTCGAAGCTTTAGGGAACTCAAGTGCATTGTAGAGTGCCTGGAGGCATGAGCTCAGTTAGATAGTCCTTAGAACCTTTGCTGTGTGTTAAAAGATGATGCAAAATACACATAAATGGACCTGCATAAGGACATCTGAAATGTCATAACATCGCCCCACAGACAATTTGCTCTCCACAATCCCAGAGAAGTTCACAGTTAACCCACAAAGAAGCAAAATAACTTTTCTACCCATTTTAAGACTGCCTTTATTTAGGTCAATACTTCAACTCTGAAATATCACAATATCGTTCTTCCTTTCCTCTCATCCATGTGAATAAATGCATGAGACTCTTCAAGAAAATGAGGAAATTTCATAGTGAAAGAAAAAGAGGAATCTGTGTTCCAGTATGTCATTCTCCTGGGAGTTGCAGAGCTTAACATCAGAGGCAATGCTCAGGGGAACTGTGCAGCACAACTCCCAGATCTTCAGTCGTAAGAGAATCCGAGAATACAGCTGCAGAGAAGCTCATGAGATCACACGCTCCATTTCCCATCTCCAAGATAGGAATTGATTTCTACATAATTAATGGCTTTTACAAAAAGACCAATTTTGGTTCTGTATCCATTTCATTACAGGGGTTGTGTTTAAATCCCTTTTCACTATAAATGCAATATATACCAAAGAACACAGGTACTGTATTTCAGCTTATCACTGAACATTTATTTTAGGAACCAACTTTTTTCCCTTGCACTCAAGTTTTTTCAGAAAGAAAATTTCATGTATGAACAATTGAAAATCAACAAATCTACAGAGAGGGGATTGATACTATTCTTAGTCTCTGAGCATACATCTTCATATCTTTCCTATTCTGATCTGTTCAATCCTCTCCCAAGCCTGAGCAACGGCAGTACAAACCCCAGGTGCTTCATATTCCACCTGGAATGTCAGGTCAGTCTCCCCATGAATGTGATACAGAGTGACAGTCTGAACTGCAGGAAGCTGCATTTACCACTGTCCACCCATCTCCTGCTGCTGCCAGGCAGCAGGTCCCTTGCTCGTGTTCTCTTGATGCATCTACCCAAAAATAAAATCTCAGTTTTGAATGATAGAGGGAGTTTTAATACAACATCAAAGAACAGGGTTTAGCTGACTAAACCTCCTCCCATAGTGCAGGAGCTCTGATCTGTTGGCTTGTGTGTTTCTCTGGTCACAGCCAGGAGCTGTGTGCCCTCTGCCCAGCACAAGCTGCCAAACCTGCAGCAGGCTGGCATCCAAATGCAGCTCGTGGAGAGCATGGACTGCTGGGGAGGGGAACCACAGGGTGTGAGGCTGTTGGACAGAAACCATGAAACCATGCAGCTCTCAGATCAATTTTTTTTAGCTATTTTAATAGAGGACAGCATTTGCACATTAAAACCATCTGTTTCAGCTATAGTCAGTGTATGTCTGTTTGAATGGAGCAGAGTGGTCAATGGCCTTTGAGGCTTCCTTTCTGAGGAAGAGGAAGAGGGAAGAAAACCAGCAAAATTGTGTTCAGCTGGTTCCCAGCCACAGCAAAGTGCTTTAAATATTCATGCTTTTCTTGTCCATTCCCGTAATGCAGATGAGCACAAACAAAAGCAGCACAAGGGGCCTCTCTTAATGAGGATCTGTTTGTTTCTTATAGCCAGCTGCCTGAGTTTATTGAGTCTGACATTAGGTAGACCCATTCAGAAACCAAGGGAGGAGAAAACAACGCAGTCAGATAAAGCAATTGCATATATTGTTTCACACACAGTCTTTTCTGATAATGACTGCATATATTGTTTCACACACAGTCTTTTCTGATAATGACTGCATTGATAATATATTGAAGAGAATCTCAATTTTCATAGCTACAAATTTGTTTATTTTCCAGCTGCCACCACCGATGCACGTCACCTAAAAATCTGAATCTATGTTGGTGAACACTATATATTTATAAAGAATTCCCCAGGCCTGAGAATCCTGCACCAATTCTGCTGCTTGTCTGTGAAGAGATTATACACTCATCGTCTTTCTAAATCTGCTTTAAAAGCTGCTAAATCATGATGGTGGAGAAAGAGGTCACTGTGTTTGAGTGTCTGGTGAACTGGGGCATTGACATTCTCGGTTAGTTTGTTCTCAGCACTGTTGGCACGCTGTACACACTGGTGTTCGTTCCACATTAACTACATTGCTTAGAGATAGAGTGTGTTTTCTTGTCGTTGTAACAGTTCACATGACACTGCATTCAAGGACAGGAAAAACAGAACCACCGGCAGGAGCTGCTATGGAGCCTCCCCCAACCCTCCTGCCAGGAGGCAACTTCCGGCAGCACAGCCACTATTCCATTCCTGTATTTTTTTCTGAACGCTTTTAGTCCACTTAGCAAGAGAGGGTTGGGAAGAAAAGTGTCATTAAATGTGTCAAGCTCATCAGAAATTAAGGATAGTCCCTCAAAAGAATCTCCTCGAAATTTTTTTCTGCAGAGCCAATTGCTCTGTGACTGCTAATTAAAGCTCCAGTTCAGTAAAGCTCTGGGCCCTTACACTCCAAATGTGCTGATTGATCCAGGTTAACATCACAACAGGGAGGTTTATGGCATCTCTTCGGAGCCTGGAATAAAGTAAAGAGCAATTTTACTGAAGCTGGACCCAGTTACCTCACATTGAAGTTGCCCCTTTTTTTACAGAATACTGATTTCATAGGTATTTGTAGGAAAAAACTAGAGTGCCTGACAGAAGGGAAATGGAAGTTTGATTGTCATAAGTGGACAGAAATGCAAAGCAGTTGTGACAAACCCAGCCAGCAGAGATGTAAGTGGTTATGCCACCTGCCAAGAGCTGGAGGCCCTTCCAGCAGTAGAGATTCATGGGTTTTGAAAGACCATTTCCATGATGAGGAAGACTGAAGGTTTAAACAAAGATATGTGATGACATTTAAATAAAAATGCATTTGCTTTCATTTTGTATATATTGTCCATTGAAATGGGACAACTGCACTTGATATTTTCTAGTTATTTCCTGTTCTATTCCTGGACCAATGAGAAATTTCAATTAAAAATATGATTTCCCTTCACTCTTCTGAAGCTTTCAAACTGAGTCCATAATTAAATGAAGAAGACATAACAAGTTACTTTTAATATTCCTACAACACTGTTTCCAAGGAGAAGCAGCACAATCCTGAAGGCTGAGAAGCCAGCAGGGCTTCAGACCTGCAGACAGCCAGTGCTGAGAAGGGCAGCAGCCTCCAGAGACACAGGCTGGTCCTGTGAAGGTCTCACTGGGCTGTCTTGATAGCCTGGAGTCTACATGAGTCAATGCAAGAATATCCAAGGAGGTCTGGGTGTTCAGGAGGATGCTTGCAAAAGGTTTTGCTTATTGTTTTTCCACTGGTGCACACAGTCATTGTGCCATCCAGCTATGCCACTCATACCAGTGTCATATAAGCCATCACAAAGGCCGTGGGGTATGTAATCATCTGGTCCAGGTCACAGCTTTGCCCATGAGTTACTGTCAGTACCTGCTGCTTTGAAACTCCTTGGTGCTTTGTAATGTTTCCATTGGGTCTTGTTTTTCCATAAGAAGGATTATGGGGCCACCTAGTCTGGCCTTTCATGTATTTAATTTCCATAAATTGCCTGCCAATGCCCAGCTTATAATTTAATCAGGCCAAATGCTCACATCATAGAGAATAAAAGCAAAATGTTGACACTAGAACTGTGTTCCAGAGAGTAAGTAATGCAATAGAATTAATTAGGTGTGACACAGGCAGACAT
The DNA here is from genome assembly GCA_013390025.1 of Pitta sordida. Lineage (NCBI taxonomy): Eukaryota > Metazoa > Chordata > Aves > Passeriformes > Pittidae > Pitta > Pitta sordida. The sequence goes on along the minus strand of WEKX01029567.1, from coordinate 167,414 downwards.
TTTCATGTCATGAAGGTAAAGTTTCCCTGCTAGAGTGGAAGTGAAAAACCTAAAGTCTCTGTCCACTGGGTGGAGGAAATCAGTTCAGACCTGGTGTTTGAGTTTTCCTCTGGACATGTGAGCAGTTTGGTACACAAGATCTGCCAGAGATACTAAAAAAGCATTGGCACCAACCTTCAGCATCCTTTTCCGGATGTTCACATTGAGCCCAATCATTTTCTCTTCTTGGAACTTAACAAAGAAATCTCAGCAGGCTAATTTACTTAAAAATGTTTAAACAGGTGCCAAGCTAATCAGCCCTCTGGATGACCCTTTGAATCTCCTCCCCTGAATAAAGCTGCCCTGAACTTAAAGAGAAATTTACCCTCAAAGGAATTTAGACACCACAAGGGTACGTACAGTGTAACATACCCAGCTCTGGGAGATCTGGCACTGCACAGCCAGAGTTTAACCTCATCACTATTCAAGTGAGCAGGCACCTTTTATTTAACTGCTTTCCATTGGACTATGCCCAGTCTGCCCAAAGCAGACTGCATCTAACTTGCAGAGCTCAGGTTGCTAGGCTGAAGTGTATTTGGAAATCCTGTCTTATCTGCAGCACAAGACATGAACAGTATTCCTACAATGTGAAAGAGAGCCCAAAGAAGCAGCAAATTGCTGCTCATCCTTATCTGCTCATTGTCACAAAATAGGGTTAATTTCATTGGGTTTTAACAAGGAACACATGGGCACTGTGCTGGAAACACCTACTAATTAACATCAACTTATTGCAATGCCAAATGACAGCATTACCCTCAGCAAGTTTCACAAGCAGCAGGAATGAGAAATCAAGCTCTGAAGCAAGTGTTGGCAGTCAGTGGGACAGCTCCCCACTCTCCCACTGTGGAGATGGGTAGGTCAGTACTGGTGGTTGCTTTGCCAGGGGCAAGGGCACAGAAGGTTTGCATCCAGTAACAGAGAAGTCACAGGGAGACAAACAAGTTACTTATGGTTAACTGAAGAGCGAAAGGAGGGAGGAGGAGTTTCAGGATGAATGTGTGAACCTCATTGTAAATACACTATTTGTGCAAAGCCAAGGAATACCTAAAGCAGGTAAGTAAATGTACTTCTAGGTGATGCATTTTTATAGACATGTGTTTCTCTAAACTTGCCATTAATGGCTACCTCTCAGGTTACTGATGCTCAGAACATCCCCTTCAATCTCAACTTTACACTTTAAAAACAAACCTTGTTAAATGCCTCATTTAGCAGGTGTGGCTCATCATCTGCACTTGCCCTTTGACTGGTACAGGTGACATTTCAATTTCTGTACCATCTTCAAACCATTAATAAGTCATAGTTTGTGACATTTTGCCAAACAGTTTTGGTGTAAACATCAAAAAGTACTCAGACTATTGTACTTATCTTTCACAATACAGAGGTAGAAACTGAGGCACAGATACATTTAATGCTTTTTTCCCATCCACCCAACAAAATGTTAAAGGTAGATGTTCCCTTGATACTTGTTGCAGTAACTTCCTACAGTTCCTGATGCACTAGCCCACCAATGAAGATTTAATTACTAGTCATGCATTTGTTTTCCAGTGGAACTCACTGGAGCTGCAGTAATGCTTCTTCCCCTCTGATGTGGGCCGTGAGTCACACAAGCCTTTGCTCCCTGTTTGGGCAGGAGTGGCAGCAGTGTCACCCTCCCTGTGACACAGGCAGCCAGCCCCCCCAGCACGGCAGAGGGGAGCATGAGGAGCATGACTCAGGCTGGAGCATCCAGCTGCCATGGCAACTCTGCTTTAACCACTGGGTTACTCAGACCAGGCAGCCTTTAATTAATGGCTTGATTCTCGCTCCTTACTTTCTCCCACAGTGGGAATATGTATTTACTGTAGTCCCTGGGCAAGTCTCTGAAAGACTCCAAGCAGACAGCAAACACCAGACACTAGAGACAGTCCAAACAGCATATGGGGGAAAGCCCTGAACTGCAAGGAACACAGGGCTGGGTATAGTTCTTGAGGCTGGCTGCCCCAAGGAAGGGCAGTTCCAAGGCCATGGACTCCAGGTAGATGTGCCTACAGTCTGTGTGCTCCTCACCAGAAGACTGAGATTCACTGCTACCACCTGCCAGCCTCCAACACTGAGAAAGTCCTTCAACATCAGGAAAATAGATACTTGGAATCAGAAGTTCCCAAGCATGTCCTTGCTTGCATCACTGGGAGGAAAGAGGTCAGGGTTTGTCCCCTCATCTCACAGTGGGATGTTGACACAGCCTCTGCACAGTCACCATTACAGGCTTTTAGGACTGGCTGCTCAGTGATGACTATTTCTAACAGAAGAAAGATAATTTGTTCTTTCAATAACGAGGTCATTGCTTATACTACAAGTATATGCATATGGTCACTGATGTTCATCCTATCTTCAGATACATCCCCAAAAGATGTCTCTAGTCATATTACAGAGCCCAGATCTCTGCACTAACTCACTGCACTACCTTTCCAGGTAATGACTGCTTCTCCCAACCATTTTTATGCTTCCAGGCAAAAGGCTGCAGACCTATTACCAGCAGTAAATAACATTGGATTGAAAATCTCTATTTTTCCCTGTAACTAAAAGCACTCAAGTTGATTTACCCAGGTAAAATGGGTTTAAAACCAAACATTACTCCTAATACATACAAGATATGCAATAGTGAGCAGTGGAATGAGATCAGCATTGTCACTCTAATTTACTGATATTAAGAAATGATCTACAGTGTGAGGGATACAACCACAGCTCTTTTCTTCCAAGGCTTTACAAATCGACTTTGAGGTTCAATGTCTGAAGTGCTTTGCCTTTAATGCAGATAAAAGTCTCCAGACACAGCCAAGCCTTTAAAGCTCTGACTTGTGAAGAGCTCCCCATTTTAATCTCGGCACCAAGTGATGTAAATCAGCATCTGGACCTCCCCCCTCTATCCCACTCCTCCGATGCTATTGAGTTGGTCTCACAGAAAACACCCAAGGTTCAGGGCTGCTGATGAACTTGCCTTACAAGGGCAAAATGGCTGAGCTCCCCAGAAGAAATTCCTGAGGCAAGTCTAAAGAGCTGAGGACTTATTTTGGCTCAGAGAGAAACAGGACACATTCTTTCTCCAGAACATCACTTTCTTTTGAATAAGTTCTAGAGAAAAAACTGTTTAAGTACAGAGCAGAGACATGACTAACAAAATGGCCTTGTCTTGTTCTGCACTTCATACCTCAGACACAGGGGAGTTTGATGCTAATGAGACACAAGGAACCTATTTACAGGGATTGTTACCAGAATGACTACTCAGGGAAGATCAAACTTGCTTTTCAAAATGACCAGTCCAGTTGTAATACAGAGCATGGAGTTTTTGTTGCTTTGATTTCATCTCATTTACATGTGCTGTTCAGACTGACTTGAAAGCTTTGTTATGTACCACACCAAAGAATAATCAGAGTTCATGCTCTTGCTGGCAGATGAAATAGTAAATTATGTAGAAAGAGATGCTGTTCATGGTGACAGACTGGACTGAGTCTCCTGAAATTCAGTGTAAGCAGTAAACAGGACCAACTATTCTGCCCTGTGTAATGGCACAGCTGAAATAACACCAGCCTCATCCCCAAACCAGATGTAATCCCACAAAACAAACCCACATGCAGGGAAGACTGAGGTCTCTGTACAGAAATGCTGCTACTCTGCCAGGATCTGGGTTTATGAGGAATAGAGAGCCGGAGAGAATACATACAACATGAAAAGGAAGACCAACATGGATATACTAATGTAATAGCTGATACCCTAAAATGAAACCTTACAGACTTTACAGTCAGTGAAGCTAAGGTAGAGTTTGAGCACAGATGATATGTTGGCAATAGAGATGATGAGCAGAAATCCTTCCAAGAAAAAACATCTGCTAAGAGAACTTCTGATTAGAAAATGCAGTTAGAAAAGGGGATGAACTACAAGTATAGCACAATATTGTCCACTGCAAACATGTTTTGGTATAATCACTCTTGTAAAAATAAATTCAATCCTAGTCTCATCCTCAGAGGCTTCACCTTTGAAATGTCAACTCTGAGTACACATTCTACTTGATTTACTTGTTTGCTAGATTTAACATTCAACAATAGAAGCCTGTCTGTTTACAGAACCCGGTCAGGAGTTAGTGACAGAACTACAGGATGTTACAAAATGGATCCAGGGATATAATCCAATTGAGCATGAGTAATGGTACCTACTTCCTCAGATGTGCGTCAAAACTAACCATCATTAAGAGGTTTGGACTGTTAATCTTGAGATTTGCAATGCTGTTAGATTTTAAGTTACTCAAGGACAGAAAGAGTTATGATTCATAAAAAGGCTTTTAAGAAGATGAGTCTGAGGCCTGCACTGGAACAGCTCAGCTAGTGCTCTCACTATAGCTTGGATAATCACTTGGGTCAATCAAAAGCTACAAAACTAGCTCTAAAGATGCATATGCATTTGTCACAGCTATTTATAATCTGCAGAGCCTAGCAGCCTCTGCTGAGTGGGAGGCTCCAGTGTGCCATGCAGAGCCCACATATCTAGCAAAAGCAGAGTTTCTATTGCAAAAAAATACAGGAACTTATCCAGCAGGTTTGTTATTTCTATTTTGGAGCTCAAAATTACAAACACACATCTGGCTCCACTGTACATGATGCACAGGAGCCCAGCTGCATTTACCTTCATGTGTTCTGGTCTCTCCAGTGACCTCAAGCCCAGGGACTTCTGAAAGCCCCAGCATTCAGACTGAACCAGTGCCCAGGGATCATATATTCATGGTGTGGATTATACAAAGAATTAAAACATCAGTAACTAGAAGTTAGCTTTTGGAGGGGGGTGGGAGGGAAAGTAGGGTTTTTTTCAAACAGAAACTTTTAAACTATTTCCCAAAGGTTCACAACTAAAAGTGCTTTAAGACTTTATTTTGAAATACCTCTAATAGCTGCAAACAACCATGGATTAAAAAGGTCACTGCATAATCCAATCTCAGAGATTAACATTTTCCTTGGTGGTTATGACTACACTAAAATAATGATCCCAATTCACAGGATGATTAAACACATATTAATTTATTTCAGTAAAACAGGCTGAAGAATCTCTGCATAACCAAGCTAGCTGAAGCGTAGTTCATACCATCTTTTCATTCAAGGATGTTATTTTTGCCAGTTTAAAAAAAAAAAATCAACCTAGTTCTTGTTCAAACCCAGAATTTTCCTATTCAAAACTGTGAAATAAGATTCCAATTTTAGTATCTAATCCAGAGCCAGCATCTCAGAACTGCTGCTGCTAATTTTAAGGCACTCATTATTGCCCTAGGAGGCATGTAATTGTTTACTGTGAGAGCTCCCATGCTGTTCGAGCCATTTGTGCAAATATTCACCAAGATGAGTAAGTGCATTTGACAGGTGAAAAGCCTGCAACTTCACAAAAATTATGCTATCAGAGCCACTTGATATCCACAGTTACATCTTCCTGTAAGATAGCAGGCTTAGCAGACTTCTAAGGTTTAGCAGACTTCTCTTTTTTTTCTCAGATTTCACAAATTTCTCAGTACTAACTTGGACTGATTATGAGCAAACATTTCCATCAACCAAAAAAGCAATTAATATGTAATATTCTACCCTAAAAAAGTTATTTCTTGCATATTTTGTACTTACTTTATATTTCATAATCAGTTGCATGAGTGAGCTGAAATACACTGATAGTGTGAAATGCTACTTTTAATGAAGGAAAATTAACCTCTTAACCCTGACAGACAATTAAAACAGTAAATAACGAAAGCAGGTGGCAAGTAGGTCACCTCATTTAAGAGATTATTATATTCAGTACTTCTTGCTTCTCATTTCATGCATTAAATACTGGTGGTCAGTTTGCTGAGTTTGATCTGTACAACTAAATACATGGACTCCAGCCAGCTCGTTTTGCAGATTCACATCATCTCACATTATGCTGCAGAAGAGCACAGACGCAACAATAGGGTCTGAATACCCATCTCACAATGCCATCCTAATCCCTCAGGGTCCATTCAGGATGAGGCTCAAAGCCTGAAAATAGCCCCCTGCCATTGCAGAAGCACAGACACAGCTTTACAGGGACCCTGGCTCCAGAGGCCTGCTCTGACTCTACTCCTGATGTGTTTGAAGTCCTTGATCCGTTCCTAGCTGTGGAGCTGCTGAGGAGAGCTCCATGTTTTCTACAAAAAAGGTGAAGATATTTCCTGATCCCTTTGCTCTTCTGACGGGATTCCTTTACCACTTGTTCTGTCTCAGAATCACAGAATCACAGAATATTCTGAGTTGGAAGCGACCCACAAGGATCATCGAGTCCAACTCTTAACACTGTCTCCCTGGCGGGAATCGAACCTGGGTCTCCCACATGACAGGTGGGGACACTTATCACCGTACTAAAGTCTCCTTCACCTTTTCTTTCTTTCTTTTTTCTTTTTGTTTTTTTTTTAATGTGGCAAGCTTTTCTAGAAGCAAAATACTGAGCAATATATAATAAGCAAAGGCATTACTTAGTGCTGTCCCATAGTGATCACACGATGTTTTTTTGATGGAGAAATGCAACCTGGTAGCTGTAACCAGTATCACAAACAAGTACACCTCAGGGATTTTATACAACTTTACAAGAAAGTCAATCTTGATACTAAATGCTAATTAATTCCATGATTGCTTCCTAATGAAAACCCTGCCAGAGATGCTCACCAGGAAGGAACACAAGACTGATCCTGAGAAACTGAAGATACCTTTTCAGGCTCTTCACATGCATGGAGTTAGGAAACGATTCAGAGCATCTTGAAAGAATTGCTTAACAGGAAAGAAGATGTGAGGCAAATTTCAGTAAATTTGTATGACTAACAACAGCACAGGTATTTGCATAAAATATTTGTGCTCTTCTAGGTAATTCCTCGCATTGGCTCACTTGCCATCTTGAATATGTTTGTTGAGCTGCTATAAATGACAGGATTCTCACAGGACAAGATAGGTCTCACACATCGCTCTGTTCAGGTGAATTAGCTGATGGCAGCAGTTTGTTCTGCAATTCTTCCACTCCACTTGACGGCCAGCAGTGGAGTTCATCACAGGAAAATGAAAATCCCTGGTGCCAAAGAATAAAGTGACAGATTGGAATCGTCTATTTTGGTAAAGAGCTGCCACGTCTAGTTAGGATCATACACAGTTTCACTGTGTGGTAACAAATGGATGCTGGACTGAGCTTGGAAACTAAAGTCAAAAGGATATGGAGTATTTCAGCCAAGAAAAGGAAGAAAAAAATGCTTTTTTGCATTGAATTGAAGGAGTAAGCATTTTTATTTAATGTATGTTCTCCATTTTCCTTCTTCAATTTCCTCTCCGGTTATCTTTTCAAGGACACAAGATCAAATTTGAAATTCAAGGGAACCAAAGATTATTTGATATAAACAGCAAGTAAATCAATGGGTCCCTATTCAAGTCAGGTTTCATCTGAATGAATTAAATGTATCCAAATACATCCATGTTTATTGTAAATAAATTTGAAATTTAATGTAACTAGTACAGTCTAGCCAAAAGAGAGACTCTGCCTCCTTTTTTCGCAACTCTGGCTGGCTGGCTGGCTTCCTTCATGTGCAAGTCCAGTGAAAAGTCACTGTTTCCAGGAACTCCCATTGTCCAGACCTTCATATACATACACTGACGTTTAGCACCTCACCTATCATTGTTTTAGTATTAGAGATAACCACTGCTTCAGGCACTCCAGCTGACTAACTTCTACTCTAGAATTAGCTGCCTGTAGCATCATCTTGCAAGTCTGGCATCCATGTTTGCAAATTCAGAGCATGAACAGTATGTATCAGGTTTACCTCTGTAATATTCTGGGCATTTCCTTTCTATATTCTTGTCTGTGGTAATAATGCCCCAGACAGTCTTCCCATCCTTTACTCTGTTTTGATGGGATTTCAGATAGCGCTGGGTAAAAGCAGCTGAAGCGCTATTATGGTCATTTGAAAAAATCACATCTTATGGTTAGCACCAGCATCTCAATTAAGGAGCTCTCAGCAACTGGAAATAGAGATGTAAATCATTTCTGAGAGAGCTTTTCAGTACAAGCAGTCTTCAGCTGAGCCAAATCATCAAGGAGATTATTTTACTGACAATGTTTGACATAGATATTTCACACAGAGGCTCTCAGAGGCCTTAATATATCCATATATTATACACATGTAGAAACAACTGTTGCCAAGACTAAACACCCAAAGGACAGTGAGCGAGAAATAGCTGGTTATTGCACCAAGTACTTCATGGGATGACAACTGAGTAGTAAAGGGGGAAAACAGCTGAAAAACTCTTCAGTTTTGCACCTAAAGGGATTCTGAATGAATGGGAAAGTAGAGGAGACTTGAGCACTAAAATAACTAGTCCCAAAGGACTTCCTAGAAGGAACTCTGCATCTGAAATTATATGACTTTATACATTCACTTTGTCTGAGTCCTCAACCATACCAATGTTTGAAGAAACAAGTCTATCCCAATTAGGTGTGTTAATGAAGAAAGAAATTATGGCATTTGCATATTGTACAGAATGAAAGATGTTTACAGTACATAAGAAAAGCACCAACTTCTGTCTTTATGAAAAGATGAGAATATGAGAATACTCCCAAAATGACCTACTTGGTAGTTGCCAGAAGAGTTAATTACATACAGGTAGGATTATGCATCTCATTGGACAATTGGTCTACAATGAAGCATGGAAACATGGAGTACTCTTCAAATACCTGGGAATGCTAAGAAGAAAGTCATCCCAAAAGACACAGCTCCTTTCACATAAAAATCCTTCCTGATTTTGGTTTTTGCTTTTTACCTTGCAGGTAAAACAAGTCACATACTGACACACTTTTCAGTGGCTCAGAAAAACAACCATCTGAGTTAAACCAATACACTAAGCCATGACGTACTGACTGTGGGGCCAGTGTCCTTATGCTTCCAGCAGCACTGCTAAAGGCTGTAAGCTCTGGCATAGAGACACAGAATAAAACCCAGAGCAGCAATGCCTCAAGTTGCTTTCTCACAAGCCAACTTTATCCCTTTATTAACTCCACAGCTTGTATTCTTACTTAATACACTGTTGAGGTGCTCTGGAGTTCATTCAGAGGATACCTTCATACAAGACCTTTGCTACATGGCATTCCCTTCTAAGTGTCACATTCTCAGACACTAACTCAAGTCTTTTCATAGTTTAATAAAGGAAGTTATAAAATACTGTGGGGAGACCCAGAGAGCACAGTGGAGGTACTGCTTAGACAAGGTCAGAGATCTTTACCCAATCATTGGAAAGCACTCTCCTACAGTTTCTATGTTAAAAACTTGAACTAATGTACAGAAACAGGGCAACAGATGGAGTTATTGGAAGAAACAGCCATATAAATTAAATTTAGAGGGCAGGCAGTCCAATTAATGTCTTGAATCATTAAATTTCCTTCAGATTTACAGTTCTCAATTTTCTTGTTAAAGCTGAGGACCCTTGGTGCCAAGGAGTTCAAGCAGCTGTGCCATAGCATCCCTTGGAAACTTTGGATCAGTTCCTGCACAGAACAGGCCGAGCAGGTGGCTTCAACTGCAGGCTGACAGGTTCCTCACCTTGCTCAGGGGGTACCCGGGCTAATGTGCTTCCCAAAGTGGCAGGCAGGACACCGGCCAGGCAGGAGAGCAGCTCGGAGATCTCCAGCTGGGATCAATAAGCTGGTCGCCACTCGAGGGCAGCATTTCAGCAAAAAAACGACATAAGAGCAGACATGAAGGACACCAAACAGACGGACTGTTTAGCTCACCACCAGGATTTTGTTTGTAGGCCGATCACAAAGCTTTCCGTGTCTATTTAAACAGGATGGCAATATGAGATGAGTACTGAAGTGTAAGCAGTGGAGGGATATAAGGTCAACACCAGATAAATCTGAGCAGGCACTTTAGTTTGCCTATGTCTTAGCTACCAAAAAGAAAGGCAGATGCACCCACATCCCTTCTCTCCTGAGAAAGGAAAAAAGTTAGTTTTCACTTAGTTCAGCCAACTGTCTTCTACTAGATCTCAGGAAGTTTTTGAACAGTTGTGCCTTTAAAAGCTAAGAAGCTGTACACAGAACCTGTCAGGATACAGAGTAGTGACCCACTCTGTCCATCATCACCTCATCACTTCCAGTAACACCATTTCAACACTTCTAAGGCCAATTGCCTAAAGTGAGAAGCCTGTAAGGAAAGGCAGGAATGCTGCTCTATTTAGACGGGCTAGAAATAGTCCCAGGAAAAAGACATACTCCAGTTTTGGAGACTGAATGACAACATGAGCTACAAGGCCATTTAGGTCAAATTAAAATATACCCAGCAGAAGAAAATAAACACTAGTAAACTTTGTCTGGAAGGCAAAGATTGCTCTTGGAATAGAAACTTGCAACACAGCTTCAAATGCACCCTTGTCATTGTTTTGTCTTCTTATTCCAGAGTAGCTTTCCTTCTGAAAAATGACAGGCTGTCACAAGGGCCACCACCTTCAGGCCTGGGGATGCTGTAGTCTGAGGCATCCTCTGCCTTTAGTGAAGACAGGTAGTTTCAGAAATGACTCACAGCAAAACCCTCCCTTGAGTTGCTCCTTCCTAGGCAAGAGTTAAACTTTGTTTTTCCTTGAAGGAAAGTATTCACAAGCAAACCTCCCTCCCCCTTATTCTGAATACTCAGACACACATGCACCCTGTGAGCACACATCCGTATCCTTCTCCTAACTTGTCTTTCAAGTGGGCAGGGCACTGTTGGGATATCTGCTGGCAGATGGAGATTTACAGCTTGAGTTTTGAAGTTAGGCTCTTCATCACCCTAGTGACTCCACAGATTGAAGCAAACTGGAGTCTACAGGCCAGACTAAGTCTACTGGCAACCCAGATTATGTCTTAGTTTGCTTCAGCTCCGTACATGACACCAAGACCAACCTGAGGAAGGAGAACAAGGGCAACAAGGGCAACAAAAAGAAGGAAATGTAGGATGAGGATGGATGGACAGTTAAGAGAAATAGGATCAAGAAGCAGGCATAAAGGACAATAAGTATAATTTAGTAGGTAGTCATGGAGATGAAAAGCTTGATACTTAGATCTGGATTTTTTGCACATCCTCTGACTCCATTCATGCTCTTGGGGAACTTCAGGAGAGCTTCTTTGGACTCTCCATTGAAGCAGTTTGAGGTACACTTTGATAACATACAGACTTCTTGAAATCACTAGTTGATTGTTATTGTGCTGAATTCTAAGATTGAAGGAAAGGTTAAAAGCTCTGTTTAGTCTGGGTTTTTTTTTAAGTCTTCCTGAGCTAAAACAGATCTGAAGGCACGCATAAAATAAAGAAGTCATTCTTGACCTGTTAGAACAGGTTATATGAAACCTGGTAAAAATAAGTTTAAAAAAGGAATCGTAGTAGCATATATGTATATGTAAAGCAGTCTTTTCCTCTGTGGTTCTTCACTTAATTAAGGAAGTTCCCATTGGCTCTACTGTGACTGTGAGTAGAGCTGTGACTGGAACTGCTTTGGCAAAATGAGGTGCATAACCATACTTTACAGAAAAAACACCCACTGACAAATGAATGTTGATTTAAAAAAAACCAACTCTGTGTGAATAAATCATTTCTAGTGGTGAATCACTTGGTTACAGATTTTCCAATAAAATATTCTCCATCCAGTAAAAAAGCCACTCAGAGACATAATGGGGTCAAGACAAGTACTTCATTATTGCCATCCCTATGGCTATTATGCTCGTTGTTGGCTTTACACATAAATGAAGGTGCCATTAACATCCATAATACATCCAGATTTACTATATTCATTGCCTTTTTTAATTAAGAGGTTAAAGCGGGAGTTAATTGCACCAAATTTGAATTCAGCAGGAAAACACAGACACTACTGTTAACTTGGCACCAGAAGACTCGGCAGTGGTGAGGATCCTGCACATCCAGCTTCAGTTGGGGTGTAGATGCATGTGAACAGAGGAAGCTTATGGGAAGCTGCTGTTGGCATGGACAGCTCAAGCAACGTGAATAGAAACATACAGAAGCTAAATCAAAAACATGTTAAACTCAGAAATATTCTGCAATGGCTAATATTCCAATTTGACATTAATTTCACTCTGGAAATTGAAATCAAATATCGTATCCTGAAGTCTGATGATAAAGGGATCACTCAGAAAGCTGTTTGTTCTTCACTCATATTTATCATATTTTTGCACTCCTTTTCTTCCAAATGATCATCATTTTGCAGCAGGGTTTACATGGAGAACAACAGGTAAGTAACACAGGGCATCTCCACCTGCAAATTCATAAGCCATCTTGGGAGGTAAAAGCTCTGTTGCCAATATCTCCTGTCACTAATATGCTGGATAAGCAGTGTAAAAGGGACATTAGGTATTATGAAGTTAGTCAACATCCAACCATCTGCCACACATAATCTCAGGTTGCACACATCATCAGCAAGGCATGAATTTAAGGAAGGCTACAGCCTGACATTTTACTTCTAAATTTAATATGTTTAATCCAGAAGTCATTGAAGGAGAGCAGCTAATGCCTCAGGGCAGCTTTCTAAAAATCGTGTCTTAGTGTAGAACAGTGTTTCATGTAGTTTATGACATTAAAGGATATATAGGAGGATGATGCTCTAAATGTTCCCTTTTTCTATACTGCTGACTTCACTGCCAAATAAACTTATTAAGCAGATAGAGCCGTAAAGGATTGTACGACTTCAAGGAAAAGAGTTGATAAACCATAAAATGGGTAAAAACAAAATATGAGCATAAAAAAAATAAAAATCCTGAAGGCCAGAAAATGTTGCTGAAGAGTCACTGGAGAGTTTGTCCCCCACTCCTCCAAAGCAGGTTCAGCAGAAACTTCCCACATGCCAAGTCCCTCATCCTGTTCTGGTACTTGCCTGCTGGCCACATGTCCCAAGGGCTAATACAGCCATGCACTGTGTCCCCTCAGATGGAGACATGCAGAACCATCTTCCCTATTCAGCCCACCTGTTTTCAGTGAAAACAACTCTGAATTGACCAAGAACTTCCTTCCCTTTCAACATGCATAAATAGAAAACAAATATATCAGCCAAAAGATGTGGTTAGGAAGAAGAAGCTGACTGGTATCACCACCCTCCAGGAGGTCACACCAAAACCCACACGGACGGAGGAAACAGAACACTCCTGTGATAGCACAAGCCAGCCTTTGCCATGAGACTCAAACTAGTTTTACCCTTTCCTGTGCAAGACTGCTCCTACCAGAACGGGACATGCAAAGCCCCCATTACCAAGTAGCAGGTGATGGATAAGTAAAACTGGAGGCAGTGAAGAACGGATAATCATGCACTACAATCCAGCTTGGAAAAATATGCAGCCTCTGCAAATGGTAGGGAAAGGGAATAAATAAAACTTCACTGGCAATTTCCACAAAGCAAAAAAAGCTCCGAGAATACAAACCCACAGCATGTGATATTGCAACACTGTCTTGTAGCCTTAATAGAGAAACCCACAGTAACCCCTGCTAACAGTGTTAAATATTAATAATGGCTCCCAGCTGCTCCTGCTACGTAATGGGCTTATTTTGATGAGGAAGATGTGCACAGCTTAAGTAACATGCATCAGTTCAGATGATCCTACTTTGCTTTTGAAATTCATGCAAGATCTTCTCTCCTTGCTGCAATTAATAGAAGAACCCAGGGCTATTATTCTTAAAAGGCAAGATTTGTCTCTGATCTTTGTCCTACATTACCTCTTTTTTCTTTTTTTGTCAGCAGTTCCACCAAGAGCAGAGGTGGACAGTTTAGCATTACCAGAGGGTAGCCTTCTTTTTCCTTGTTCTGTCCTAATTAGTGCAAATCTGCCCACACATATAGCCCACAAGGATAGTCTTTTTATTGTTCCTGAAATTAAAACATCCCTGTTCTACATCAGTACAACTATTATAAATGGTAATGTCCCTGGTGTGCATCATCATAAACATCAAAGTTAGGAAATGCTTGCTCTTTCATTTAATCCTTTACTAAGCAAGTTTGAGTTTCTCTACTGGCAAAGTAGGTGATGAATAGCTGTGACCATTAACAGAATGATTGCTTGGCCACAAGGTATTTTCTTCTCTACTTACTTTACCATTAAATCATATAGCCACCTCAACTAGACTGAGTTGATACTGATTTCTATTTTAGAAGATTACTGACTCCAGTCTGTTGACCCATATAATATTTAAAATAAATCAAGCTCAGTGTGCACTTACTGATCTAGATATGAATGATTTTCAATGATAAAATGGCAGCTAGATATCAAATACTAACTGAAAGCAGCACAGACTTAAGTACTGTTGGTTATTTCAAAGATTCATCACGAAGCATTACTGGAAATCCACTTTATTATAGTGGTGAGTGTCCCTGCCTCTCACACAGGAGATTGGGGGTTCGATTCCCAGGGAGGCAGTGGTGCCGTTTAAGAGTTGGACTCGATGATCCTTGTGGGTCCCTTCCAACTCAGAATATTCTGTGATTCTGTGAAAAGAAAGCTCTCATCCTCAGAGCAAACTCAGAAAAACAGAAGCAGCAGTTACAGTTCCTAAATTGAATGATTCATTAGAATTACCTTTAACTAGTACTGCATGACTAAATATTGCAATATTAGCTCCCAAATATCTTTTCTGTCATTATCCAATTGCTGTAGAAGGATTCTATGTAAGAATGCAAAACTATTATTATCTAGGTCTGAACATGTCCTTGAGGAAAAAGAAAAGGGACTTTGTCTTCCTCAGACTCAGCTCCAAGGAACCTTTAGGTCAGACAAGCACTCCACAAAGCTTAGTTGAGCTTTATGAAATTAAAGCTTTCTAAAAGTATGCTTCTAGCTGCTGCAGTTGAAGCCATAACCTCCTAAAGGTGAAATGAGTAACAGATGTAACAACATCTGCAGCTACCTCTGGGATAATGACTCAGAGGAGGGAAGAACTCCTCCATCTCGTGTTAGTCCGATGACAGTGTCCCGTCCAATCCCCAGTTGGGTGACTTCAGTGCTTGTGTTACCTAGGGAATTACTAATTTTAAAGCAAGAAACAGCTTTGGGCAAGTGCAGCTCCTTGAAACTGGAAGCTACTGTGGGAAAAGAAGTCACAGATGCAGTAATAAGGAAACAGCAAAAACAGAGAAGAATAAGGAGAAAGGAAATGGAATCACTAGTGCCATGAGACAGAGAAAGTCATGACCAGGCAGTAAACCAGTAAATTCAAAGCAATTGCCATGTAGTAGCCCCTTTCCCCATCAGGAAATACCCATATAAGCTGCTGATTCAGAGATCAGGAGGGGGAATACATATTGCTCTGGGGAACTGAGATCCCAAAGGTATAGCAGGGACTCTTTCTAATGTGGCAAGTTGACATCCTGACATTGACCCTACCCTTGAGAGGTAGGACAGCAGTGCAAATCCTTCCCTCCCGCCACAGGAGCAGGTTCACTGGGCTGGAGTCAGACACGGGGCAGCCCAATAGGCAGTTCACACTACACCCACTCCAGCCTGGCTGAGCAGGATGTTTTGAAATGAGCTCCAACTTCTACCAAGGTCAGACAAGAGTCTGACAACTCACAATCTCCCAGGGCTGACACACCCTAGGGAAGCTTTTATTTCCCTTTACTTTCACAGGATCATAGACCAATCCATGAAAAAATTTCAGTAGCTCAGACACCACATTTTCAGGCCTTACTCAATTTTCTTCCTTAAGAATGAAATGTCATTAGAAATACAATTCTAGTTTCTTCTGTAACTTGTTTTGAATGCATATTAAAGAGACAGGTAAAAATGACTTACCTAATTTAAGCTCTGGCTCAAATTTCTAACTCAATTTTTTGTTTAGAGGGTATTCATTTCATGTAGAAAAAAGGCAGACAGCTAATCAGATCAAGTATCTTGGCAACATCCCAGATCCAAATGGTCCTCTGGCTAGAATATGGATTTTCAGATAAGAAATAAGCATCTACGCAAATTGCTGATGCAAAGAAAAGACAGTCCAGCAACTCCAGAAGGAAAAATCATATATCATATATCCTTGAAAAGGTTTATTACTAAAATAAAGCTTTCAACATTAAAATGTCTGTGGTATCTTTATACTAATGCAGGGGATGCTCCTGCTGTTCTCAGAGTTGTGACAGCTGATTTAGAGTCTATTGAACACACTTTGTACACAAATAGTGTTTAAAATAACATTAGAGGGAATAATATTGTCTAATACTAGTGCACCTTTCAAGCACATTTTCAAACTAATTGATATTGCATGTTCAACTCATTATATCACTAACGTTAAACAACATTTCCATTTTATTGAACTGCAGCTCCCCTTTACTAAAAGCCACTTTAGCTGAAGTAATTCCAGCTCTAGGCAGGCATCCAGATGTTTGTAACTTCCATTAATCAGCCACAAGAGGCTGAAGTTGATCTGTGGCTCCACACTGCACACCCAGTAGACATTTTTAATAAATGCTGAACTGCAGTTCAGCTCTTTTGCTAGGTGGGTCGTGACTGAGTTGCTGGTGCAGATCAGCAGATCAAGTTGTTTCACAAGGAACTGAAAGCACTGAGACGCCACAATTTGTTACTCTGTTTCTATAGCTGTATAAACTCAGCTGGACATCCCTAGGGAGCCTCCCACTTCCCAAATACATTGTAGACTGAAGAAAAATTAGAATGAACTTTTTCTTGACTTCAGGTTATAGAGTCTCTTGTACTGCCCTGATCTGTATAAGCATTGCCTACAGTTCCTCTGTTCAGGATTGTCACATTGGCTTCTCATGTGATGGTGGGGTGCTGATGTGTCATTCCTTACCACCAACTCCTGCATCCTGCAGGACAGCTTTTGTATGTTCTGAACTTACCTCTGCAAACTTGTGGCCAAATTGGCAAAGTTAGTGAGATCTGCCTTGATTTTTGTACTGTATTCCCTAAAGACACTTCATGAGTCATACACTGAATATAATCCAAACCCACACAAGTAGGTATTCTCTCTGTTGATGCATTTTTAGAAATACATATTTATGTGAATACATACTGGGCTGAGGAATGCTTACATTATGACATGTATGTCTTTTTTGCTTACATTGAAGACAGAGGTTTCTCCTTCCAGGAATTCCCAGGAAAAAAATTATACCACATTAGGTGTTCCACACATACACTTTCCAAAATTCCAGCCTGGTTTAAGTTGGATGTGACCTTTGAAGGGCATCTTGAGCCCTGCTCAAACACAGGCACCTAAATCGGGCTGCTCTGGACAATTCTTAGTATTTTGGTACATGTTATGTCTGTACAAGATGCATACATGTGCACCATCCATGTGTAACACAGTTTTTGTTAGAAAGCTCCAGCTCAGCAATAATGGATCAGCTATCCGAGAAGGCCAATACACAATTTTCTTGGAGGGAGGTACTCACTTAAAACTCACTCAAAGCACTGTCATTACAATTCATCTCAATATATCTTAATATATCTCATAATATTCCAATATCTGAAGAGGACTTACAGGAAAGTTGAGGCAAGACTGTTTGCAAGGGCATGTAGTGACAGGACAAGGGGGAATGGCTTCAAACTGAGAGTAGGCTTAGATTAGAAAGCAGGAAAGATTTCTTTCCTGTGAGTGTGGTGAGACACTGGAACAGGTGCCCAGAGAAGGTGTGGATGCCCTGCCCTGGAAGAGTTCAAGGCCAGGCTGGATAGGGCCCCGAGCAACCTGATCTATGGAAGATGTCCCTGCCCACGGCAGGGGCTTGGAACTTGGTGATCCTTCAGGTCCCTTCCAACTCAAACCATTCCAAGACCCTAAGACACATGTTATTTTCCTCTTCCAATAAACCTGGCATAAACACACTTACATACTCATGCACTTACGCCCAAAGCTAGTCCTTTTTACACACTTTGCTTCTCAGGTTCAGTGACAAACTNCCCACACCAAGGCCCGCTCGTACGGCAGCACGGCGAGCGTGGCGGCGCCGCTGGCGGAGCGGTACGTGGAGCACCGGCTGAGCGCCGGGGACACGCTGCAGGGCATCGCCCTCAAGTACGGCGTCACGGTAAGGCAGCGCCCGCACAGGGGCGGCACGGCCCGNCATAATATTCCAATATCTGAAGAGGACTTACAGGAAAGTTGAGGCAAGACTATTTGCAAGGGCATGTAGTGACAGGACAAGGGGGAATGGCTTCAAACTGAGAGTAGGCTTAGATTAGAAAGCAGGAAAGATTTCTTTCCTGTGAGTGTGGTGAGACACTGGAACAGGTGCCCAGAGAAGGTGTGGATGCCCTGCCCTGGAAGAGTTCAAGGCCAGGCTGGATAGGGCCCTGAGCAACCTGATCTATGGAAGATGTCCCTGCCCACGGCAGGGGCTTGGAACTTGGTGATCCTTCAGGTCCCTTCCAACTCAAACCATTCCAAGACTCTAAGACACAGGTTATTTTCCTCTTCCAATAAACCTGGCATAAACACACTTACATACTCATGCACTTACGCCCAAAGCTAGTCCTTTTTACACACTTTGCTTCTCAGGTTCAGTGACAAACTGCACTGCGGAGACTCCAGCTGACAACCGCGTTGGAGCCCCCACGGCCCACGGCCCTCCGTGCTGGCTCCTTCAGAAACGGGGAGCGAAGGAACCGTGAGCTCCCCCCGCAATGACGGGGCTCAGCTCCCCCACGACGCCCTCACGGCCGGTGCCCCCTCGCCCCCGGTGTCCCCTCACTGGCGCTGCCCTCCGACACCCGCGGCGTCCCCACAACCCCGGGGCCCTCACACGGCCGCTCCCACCNCATGGAATGGCTTGGGTTGGAAGGGACCGTGAGGATCGCTCATTGCCACCCCCTTCCACTAGGCCGGGTTGCCCAAAGCCCCGTCCAGGGAGGCCTTGCGCCCTTCCAGGGATGGGGGGGGAATGGCTTCCCCGGTCAGCCCGTGCCCCGCGGCCCGGCTGCCCCGGCAGGTGTTGGGAGATGAGCACGACCTTGTCCCCTGGAGCTTTTCCTGCCCACGACTGGCAGAAAACGGTGCTCTCCTCGTGGTGCGGCGCTAGTTTTAGTTTCAGTATTTGAAGTGCTGAAATCTGAGCTCTCGCTCTGCTCGGAGGGTCAGCGGCCCGCGCTGGCGCTGCTCAGGGCAGGACACGGGATGGGCCCGAGTGCCCTGGGAGAGGAGATGCTGCTGCTCCCACCAAGTAAAACTGTACTCACTTCACCACTACGCTGCAGATTAAAATAAGGAAATCAATATAATGGAACTTAACTTGAAAAGACTCATTATTCTGAGCTTGACACATAGGCTCTGACAAGAATTTCTGTTAGTAGCTTCAGGGCTAAACATTCTTCCCTCGTGATCTGCCAGCCACCCCAGAGGTGAGGCACAGGTACCACTGTTCTGAAAGTGTTGCTTTTCTGCTCACTTTGGAGAAAGAAAGTGTATTTATTTCTGTGAAAAATGTTGAAAGGCTTGTGCAAGTTTAGGACATGCAGAGTCCAGTAGGGCCTGGCAGCACTGCCAGAGCTCCCCTGCTCTGCCTTCATTCCCACTGATTTGGGGCCCATATACTGATCTGCAGCTTCAGTAACAACAGGCACAATTGCCTGGGGCCGAGCAGCTGATGAGCGTGGTACTGGTACACAGTCAGTGTTGCTTTCACATCAGCTGCAAACAGCACCTTCCACTTGGGCTCCTTCTAGAAGAGCTACGATGCAGTCCCAAACTAACAGGTTCAGACTGGAATGGTTTCTTTTCCTTCTCTTGGTCTGCAAGATCTACTGAAGCATTCCATCACCTTCAATGTCATTCACCCTTTGTTGGGAAAAGAGTTATAAGTCTGTTTCTCTTTTCTTTTTAAAGATTATGGTGCTTTTAACAAACTCTTGTGGGCAGTAGGATCAATGACATTTTGGATTTACGCTGGTCAACATTAAAATGAAGTTTTGCTCGCTAAGATGGTGAAGCAGTTCATTGGATGTTTGACTTTTTGTTTGGCTGGTTTTGGCAGCACTTGCCGTAGTGGATAGTTTCTGGCCTAAATGATTTAGCCACGTTATTCCTTCAAAAGTGTGTTTGCTCACTGCAATAAGTAAAAACTATAAACAGATTACTAAAATGGTATTTTTCTAGAAGAAAAGTATTTCTAAACAATTCACAGCTCCTTTTCAGCTACAGTGAAGTGGCGGATCAAACCTGTAAAAATAGCTTTAAGTTATGAACCATAGACTTTGTTTATAGTGTGAGTTTAATAAGTTTTGGTTTGTTGAGGATGCATTTAAAGTATATATGTTTGGGTTTTCCCCCAACATCTCATTGGTTCAATTTAATGTTGCTAAGTATTCTGCTTAAGAAAGCAGACCTACATTATTACAGACTTGAGAAGGGTTTAAACTGACATGAAATGTCCCTAAGAACTTTGCTTAGTTTGGTGAAATCAGCCGCTGTGTTTCTGGTTTAGTGGGTTTCAGCTCAGGGTAGGAATGGATGCAGTGTTTGCTTGTAGCAAAATGAAGAATGTTGTGTGTTCACACAATGACAAAGACTGACTTCCCCTGAAGAGCCATTCCATTTGCTTCCTGCAGCATGGGTTCTTGGCTAGAAATGAGAGTTGCTGCAATGGAAACATCAGAATTATCTTTGGCTGCCATTGCCTCCAGTATCACTGGTTTTGGAAGTTTCCCCTGTGGTTTTCCTCACTGGGAGTTACTCTGTAGCAAGAGACATCCTGTCCAGTGCCTGCCTTGGCATGACTTAGGGGCAGTGCAAGACAGATGAAAACACTGTGCTGGGGGAGAGAGATCAGTGTCCTTTGTTTGGCCTCATCCTCTTCATCCCCTCTCCAAGATACGGTTATTAGTCTTTACAACTTGCATTCATTATATGTTCTTTCTGGGTAAATTAATGCTGGGAATTCATGTTTAATATATTTATGGTTCAGTGCAGGTGCTGTATCCCTTCTGAGGACAGAAGTAAGAGTACTGTGTTGGATTGTCAGTAGAAGCAGTTTTTATTAATTAGTTCAGCACCAGTTTGTGCATTAATGCAGCTACAGTTAAAGTATTAAACATGTGCTAAAGCTTTTGCTCTTTCACTATGATAGGTCTGTAGATAACAGACATAAGTTCAGTCTGAAAAGAGAAAACTCTTGTTAAATCCCGTTCTCCATACACCTATGAGTGTATGGAATCATATTGAGTTGTAGGAGTTATATATTGCACATATGAAGTAACCTGCTCAAGGCTGAGGGATGTTCTTTTTAGAACCAAGTACTTTCCACTTCATTGTTACTCAGTGCAGAGGTACAGTCTTCCAAATGCCATGAAGTGGTATTTTAGGAAGAAATAACCAGAGGTAGAGTTACAGTTAAGTAGAAGAGAGAATAGCAGTACAGTACATTATTTATCAGCTGTCAAAGCATCACCTTCCAACTCCCCTGCAGCAGAGATCTCAGTTTTCAGCGTCTGTATTTTATTAGAGAAAAGCTCCAGCTAGTATTTTAAACATTTTTGATACCCATCAAGACAGACAACTTTTAGAGATTTTAACAATTGATATTTACAGTAAGGCCATTATAGGTCTCATTGTTAAGTCAGGTGAAATTTCCCTTCTGCTTTTCAGATGCTGCTTGTCTTGGGAGAGAACTTGCACCCTATACTGTGGGAGTCTAACTAAAAGCAGCTTCCAAGCTTCAGGAGGAGTAGTGACCTTTTCTTGTAGTCACTTAATGGGAGACTGGATATTAGCTATTCTGTTTTTGAAAGGGATTATTGAATCTAAGCATTTCATCATCTTAGACATCTGCATCAACAGGTGGGGGTTATCTATAACTATAGAATACAATTTTTTGTATTTTTAGGGAGTAGAAATAGCTTCCTGCTGAGCTTTAGTGCACTGCTTTCACTACATCTTCATACACCTGTCCTTTCTAGAGAGATTCTCCTATTTACTTTTAGGAGAAAGATTTCCTCAGGATTCCAGGACCCAAGCAAATATCCATACTGGGCACCAGATCTGTAAAATCACTGCAGCAGTCACTTGTAGTGCACAGTGCAGGTCTACGTTGCATGTAGTACTTGATTCCAGTTCTGCAAGTGGCCACACAATGTCACATCTGCGCAGACATGCAGAGTCCAGTAGGTTCCCTTGGTTCCCAACAGGTTCCTCTGCTGACATGTTCCGTGTAAGAAATGCACGGGCATGTTAACCCCGTTACCTGGTGACAGTGGTCTTCTCTGTAGCTGTTGGGAAAGACTCCAAGTAGTGCCAAAGTTTTAGAGTTTAAGATGAGGATAAGATGACAGAGCAATTTTCTCATCATCTGAGCATTAAACTCAAGATATTTCAGACATTCAGAGAGTGGCTAGTACTTGGAGCACTCAGCTCCCAGTGATTATACGAGCAGCAAGACTCCTGTTATGATGAGACAGTCTTTATTCTGACTCAGTTTAGCTCCATTTAGTTCACTAGAAATGATTAACAGTTCTGATGAAATCAAGAGGTTTTTTCTGTTATACTTATTTTCCAGCAAGTTTTGTTTAGAATGCATTTATCATTGCAGTATTAGTCATTGGGGACTTTCTGTTTATTACAGTCACCAGGGAACTGGAATGGTAAATTCCCCACCACACCCCCACTTAGAACTTTTACTAATGAAATCATGAGTTGAGGTTATAACTGAAGCCTAAGGTCACACAATCATGAGTACAGATTTCTGTGCTTTCTTAAAGCTTGCAGTTGAGAAATATGAAGTTAAACTTTGAAAGGAAATTTTGATGAGTAAGAACATAATATTCTTAGTAGGGGCATAGTATAAACATTTACAAGGAGCTTTCCTTCACCTCTAAAGCAATGGAATTCATAATACAGCTCCTCAGGGTAAGTGTAGAACAACGGAGTTTTACGCATTAGGGCCGAGAAAGATGGTTGCTTCTGTCACAACCTACTCATCAGTAAGGCAATCTCAGGTGAAAGCAGCATAAAAAGTGTGTAACAAGTGTGTGGTGGCTGTTATTGTGCATTATCACATACCCGAGGTTGCTGTTGAACATGCTGTAGATTCAATCTACTGAACAAATACAGCCACTGGTCTGTGCAACTGCATTACAGTGTTTAAGAGTACCCCATGCTTCTAGTATCTTGACTCCTCACTGAAAATCAGGACTCCATCTGAAGTCTGTGTTTGTCTATATGGATGAGGTATATTGCTCTTCCAACAGTTGTATCGGTCCATATTCATAAGTAACATGTTCTAGAATCCTCAAGGTAAGTATATTGCCCCTTGTCTGGATTCTATGTGCCTTTTACCAGAGAGTTCCCCTACAGCAGCTGCTGTAGCTTTAATAGCAATCCAAATCAGCAGCACTTTTGTAACAGAGGTTTTGTTCTTTGGCAGGTTGTTCATGTGAGCCTGTATAGAGACTGTTCAAGAAAAGCATCTTTAGGTAGTGCAAGACTTTAGAAAAAGCAGTATTTTGGAGTGAAGTTGACAAAAAAGATGGAAGGATGTTAACAAGGCATGCACTCTGAAATCACTTTAAATGCAAACAGATTCTTCCCTGAATGATTGCTGTTGCAAAGAAAGTACAGATTTATTATAACCAAAGGGTATTGTACTATGTACTTCAGAAAGTTAGCACCTTATACTTTGCCAAAACCTAATAACTTACATTTTTCCTATCTTTTTCAGATGGAACAGATAAAGAGGGCAAATAAACTATTCACTAATGACTGTATATTTCTGAGGAAAACCCTGAACATTCCTGTTATATCAGAGAAACCATTACTGTTCAATGGACTTAACTCACTGGAGTCTCCTGAGAATGAAACGGTTGACAGCTCCCCTTCTTGTGATGAAGGACTAGTGACAGTTCAGGAAGAAAGCAGTTCCTCTCCCAGTCCTCAAGAGCCTGACAATCAGCCCACTGCACCAGAAGAATTATCTGCCAAAGATTACCTACAGAGATTGGACTTGCAGATTAAGTTATCCAAACAAGCAGCCAGAAAACTAAAAGATGACAATGTCAGGTAAATGCCACTTTTGGTATTAAGCCTCTTAATCTCACCCTGAAGGCGTTTTAGTCTAAGCTGAACCCTCTTTGCAAGGCCTCTCAGACAGAATCTGTAACTTTAATTTGACAACAGCAAATCTCACCAGATACATTCAGAGCACAGCATTAGCAGTGCCTGGATATGGCAGTTAGAAAGGTTGCCTCACAATACATTGTTTAGAGAATAGCAATACTATTTCATGAAAGCTAGAAGGCCAGCATTCTCCAACATGTCTTGCTGTGTAAGAGGGCAACTAGTTAAGCAAAGCCATAGTTTTTCAGTGGAGTACTGAGACAAGGCCTACATGGAAGCTGAATGTTTACAGCAAGGCATGATTCCGTTTTTCTTCTGTCCTAAATTTCCTCATTGTTGTGTAAATGTTCTCCATGATGCAGTTTCAGTTAAGCTACCCTCTCCTTTCCCTAGGCAGTCCCTCCCTTTTGTGGATCCACCTATGCAGATGTCATCTTTTCTTCAGTATTTCTACAGCCAGGAGCTATCCCACATTTACTCACAGAAAAAGAAGTGCTTTCTGACCTCTCTGCCACAATGGTTATCCCCTCACATATGTAGGAATCCCATGGAGAGTACAGAAAGACTTAGGGCATGAGTACAGTTCAGTAGTGTTTGTTTTCCACGTCCTTGGGACAAGCTTCTTCAGCTTGTTCACAGGCAATCTCTTGGGCTGGCGCTCTGCCCATTTGTTCGCAGAAATCGCCTCAGTGGGGGATGCAGAGGTGGCCTTTCAATTAAAGGTGTGACTGCAGGGGAGTGGTACGGATTGCTTCTCTTACTACAGAGATGGAGAGAAGCTATACCTGCAAATACATTCTTTGCTTTTCAAATTTGTTTAATGCCCAACTCCATCCATCATCCTGCTCACTTCACATACTCTGATTTTGAGGGCAAGCAATATACTTTTTACACTAGCAGACAGTAATTTTTCAGGACCAAATGTCTTGAGCATAGTCTTGTCATTTCTTTCATTTAAGGTATTATTTCAACAACTTTAAAACTTTGTTCAGTAGAGAAAAGTTCAAAGGAGAGCAGTATATTGCATTTGGCAGTTGGTCAAGCCTCCTTTGGAGAAGTATCTCCACATAAAACTCTCCATTGCCAGGACACCAGTTTAGAGTTGAAGTCTCAGGGAAGGCTGGAGTACTTTCACATCTTGTTAACACACGTCAGTTTCTGGTTTTTTGGGTTTTTTTGTAATTGATCATGTGAAAGGAAAAATAGCGTGTGCCACTGCTGACTTTCAGATCATTAAATGTACATTAAATGTACTTAACAGATTAGAGTAGGTGTTGACCCAGCAGTTAAACTGGGTGACAGGAAACCACAGTCCCTGCCAGAGCAAGAAAATTATTTTAACATCCCTTCAACCAAATAACATTCTAATTTACAGAAGGAAATTAACTTAGACCTTGTTGCCCCATGAGCAGGGGAGGTGACACCACACAAATAGTGTGCTGCTGCTACTAATATCCATTTCCTATGTTGCTTAAGTTACAACTTGCAAAAGGGGCCCTGGTACCAAGTTTCATCCTAAGAAATAATGTCAACATGAAGATGAGTTACTTTCCTACCTCCTGTTCAGCTTTAGCAGGTAATTTTTTCAGTTGTGCCCAGAGCATGGATATTAATGGTCAGAATGCTACAGGAAGCACAGAGCTGCAGGATCTCTGATGAGCAGGATGTTACCCAAAATTTCTGAAGAGAAATAGCTTCCTGTGCATCTGATAAAGTTTTCATAATGTTCCCTTCTATCCCACCATACCTGGCTTTCTGACATAGCTCACAAAGGCCATCCTTGCCTTGTCCTCTCAAACACAGTTGGAAAGGACAGACCCCTTTGCAGTCTGAGAGGAAGGGACAAAGGACCAAAGCGAATGTTTACTCTTTGCAGAGTTCAGAATTGCAGAGAGGCCACTGACAAAAGCCTCAGAGGTACTTTTCAGCTGTGTTATTTCTGGGCCCAGACTAGAAGGTGGCAACATTCCTTACTGTGCTCCAGAAGCTCCCCAGGAGGCACCTGTTCTTTCTGCCCAGACCTTTCTTGTCCCTTGCTTGGAGCAGGAAGCCTGTAAAAAATTGACAGCGTGACAGTAAAGCAGCTTCATGAATATTCAAGTTTTCTATTAGACTGAAAGGCATTAATGAAGTTAGAGTGCTCTTTCCAGCTGCTCTGGCCTTTGGTATTCACATTGCCTTGTCAAGCCTGTTTAGAATGTAACATGTGCCAACACTGCTGAGTGCTTCAGCGCCTGTTTGAGAGTAACAAAAGAGCACCTGGAGTTGATCTACTGCCAGCAAAAGGGACATGGAACTAAGAAAACTGCAAGCAGAGGCAGACTATCAGTTTGAGAACTTAAAGAGCCTTAATTTCTCACCATACAGTGAGCGTGAGTCGACAGATGGTGAGAACCACAACATTTATTAAATTGCTCTTTACTTTGGTCTCTCTTAAGTTGCCAAGAATGCATGTGCATACATGCACTGACTCAGATTAAACCACACCAAGCAGTTTCATAGTCAGAAACTGCCTTGTGCTACAGAGGCAGCTAAAGATGAATTACATTGTTTAATCACAGCTCTTGAGTTCACTCCTGTAAGTGCTCGCAAATGTGTAAAGTTTAGGCAGAGAAAACAAGGAGCACAGTTGCAGATTTTGACTATAAAAGCTGTCCAAGTAGATGAGCATTAGAAGTTAGAGAATGTGATCCACTCAGTCTGTGCCAGCTGCCTTTCACTATTGAGGTTTATGTAAGGACGTGGTTAGAGCTACATGTAATAATACTACTTTTACTAGTTTTATTGAGCAAGAAATCATTGGCTAATGAGTCACTAATCACACATATTTACCCAAGGTGCAGCTCAAGCAATGAGACTTTTTTGTGTTGAGCAATTTTTTTATAATGGGCCAAAAGAAATGCAAAAGGATTAATATAGTTGTTTGTAACATATGTTGTTAACTCGTGTATACTTGGAAATTAGGGAAGAATACTCACCATTCATTTTATCCACACACAGAATAAAACCAACATAATAGAAAATGTGATGGTGCTTCTTCTTTATAACACCCCCAAGTGCTGTTATGCGTGTTTCAGGATGTCATAACTGAAAATAAGAGCCACTCTAGAAACTGTTGGTTTTATGAGCCAATATAACTGCTGTCAGCACAGGAGCAGAACCATATTCTGTTATCTGCCCAGGAGCCTTGACCTGAACCTAGGGAAGAATAGGGTGTTGGAGCCTTTGGAACTGATAACTAATCAAGATAATTTGCCCAATAATTTTTCACCATCATTGTCCATCAGCTAAGCAAAACAGATGCCTCAATAAAGGAGGCTGTGGAGAATCCTTTCAGACTTCCCAAAGCTATTAACTAATAATTCAGATCGCTGCCTTGTTTAATTGTGGATTCTAGAAGCATCCAAGCATTTGAGTTAATTTGTTCACAGTCAGGTGAGCTTGCCCTTACAGGAGTGGTGGTTTGTGCCTGGTGCATACCATAGCTTGGAGGAGACTTCTTTCAGCTCCTGGAACCTTCTGGGCAAAGTGGTGACAGCAAACAGGAAGAGACAGCACTGCAGAGCATTGTAATGCTGTGCTCTTCCTTTTCCATTCCCTGAAGGAGAATGTTGCAGTGCCTTACCACTCTGCTATTTTAAGCCTTTGAGAAGTGAAGAAAATTGTTTGGTCATTAAACAGACACACGCTGCCATGTTGGTGGCTGTGGGCCACAGGCCAGAGCTATTACCACATAATTTTATTTCATATAAAGCTCAGCTTGTTTTTAAGCCTGGGACAGAAAGGCCAAAGCTGTTTTTGCCAACCCTTGCTGCAGTTCCAGCCGTGGTCAGAAATGTATTTTGCATGTTGCAGACAGTCACTGCTTTCTTCAGTTCAAGCATAACAACATTGTGTATAGTTCTTGTGTCCCTGCCATGTACAGAAGCCCCCCAGAACTGGCCCAGTGCCTTCTGCCCTCTGCTGACAACCTAAGACCCCATAGTGCACATTGTACAGCCTAGACAGTGCTTTGTTACTTGGATATCTGAAGACCTGCTAAGATAACATCATTATTTCAGCTCTTCAGTTGTCTATATCCACCCATAATCCAGTGCAGCTCATTTCAGTCCAGTGTTTGGCTGCTGCCATGTCATGATGGATGTTATTCCTATATATTCCTTTCAAGAAGTGTGAAAGGCTAATTCTGGTACCTTTAATTGGAAGGAAGGTCTTTTTGCCACATTTTCTTCTCTTAAATGGAGAAAAATAACAAAACTGAGCAGTACAAAGTAATTTCTAGATTAGAGCATATAAAGTAAGTTTCTCCCCCACTGGACAGTCTTAAGTCTAAACTCACAGTGTAGCAACTGTAAAGTCTTTCTCACCAAAACACTAAAATTGCCAACAGCTTTAAGACTAGACTCCCAGGAACAAGATTTTGAAGCTACAGTAGTACAAAACAATGATATTTGGAGACCTTGACACGCTTGAATTAGTACTGGATGCTGCACTGCAATAGGTTTACATAACCACTTCTTTTTTAAAGGCAGTCAAGTAAACTGCAGGCAGACTGATTTTTCCTCAGGATGTTTTAATAGCAACACTACTTCCCTTTATCCAGTCATTGCATTAACAATAGCACTTGCAGGGAACTGTTTTTTCCTAAGAAAATTCAAGTGATGAGTCTCCATGGTGATTGATGCACAGGAAGGACACATCAGGGAGCCCACTCAAGGAATATCTTTGCAGCATCAAGACACAGCTGCTCCTGTTTTGCTTCATTTGGTCCCTGTGTACTCCCTGCCCTTCAAAATGTTGAAACAAACCTCTAACTAAGATTACTTTTTAAAATAAATTGAAAGCAACATTCTGGTGTTGTTAAACTTCGACAACTTTGCTTGTTTTCATCATTCTGTTCTTGAAACATAACAGGAACTCCGGGGACGTATAATTAACAGTATTATACTGGAAATATTCCTGTTAGGCAAAGCTGGCACTGCTTGATTTGATCCATCAGGAAAACTGGTTACCTGCATTTTCATTACAGCTTTACTGTTGAGATATGGTATGTTCCTGACCTGGTGATTATGATCATTTTCTTTTTAGAGAGGAGGAGGATGAGGAAGGTCCCTATGCAACTTCTTCATATCACCAGTAGAAGACAGATGTGATGGCCTGAAAACTTTCCATGAAATCAGTTCTTAAAGAACAGTCAATAATTGGAAACCCAAGTCTTTTGGACTCATCATCTTGATGTACTTAAAAGAAGTCATGAATGGGTAATTGCACTGAAATTATGACCTCTTCTGCCTTCCATAGGTTAATGTCCTTATGCTATATGAACAAAGGTTTTAAGCCTTCCAAAACTAGCAATGGCCTTTCTACCCCTTCTGTGCAAACTGTAGCATGGTAGCAACAATATATCCTTGAGGTCACCTTTATGCAGGAAGTTGATCTTTAGTAAAGATTTTGTAAATACTTGTTAAAGTGAAATTTGTTTTAAGTATTTAAAAATATTAAATAAGTTTGCTTATAAATGACAAACTATGAAAGTAATAGAAATCTACTTATTCTGCAAACATAGGCAAGTTTGCTGTGAAAGTTTTGTCTACTTCAGGGCTGCAGAACTTGCCTCTGAACTCTGTATGTGTGTCTCTGTGTTTATGATGTATTTCTAGAAAAGGGAATTCAACTTGTTTTGATTAGTTACAGCCTTTATGGTTAAACAACTGCTTGCAAATTGGATTTCTGGTAATAAAAGGGACCAGTTACAGAGATTTTTCTTCGTGAGATATGACATTGGAATATCAGATGTGTGTTCTTGTGTGAAGTTACTTTTTGTGTGGTTTTAATTTAATAAAATACAAAAATACTGCCGTGTCTGTTCATAATGAAGTCAGCTTGGTTCTAGCCCAGTTTTGGTGAAGAATGGTTTGTCTAGTTATATGAGCTATTAGATACTACTTTCAAGGTAAATAGTGCCCTTTACCATATAACTCACCCTCTGAAATGAGACCTGTAAGAGCTGTTTTCTCTAGTCGTGCAGTCAAGAAGACTGTATTAAGATGAGTAAGTGCCACACTGACAAGCCCTCCCCGTTCTGAGAAGAGATACCAGGATACAAGTTTGGAAGTTGACCTTACCTGGAGCACAGGAAGGCAGCCTGCATTCACTCTTTGCCCTGAAGTTAATGTATTAGCAACTTCTTGTTAAGCATCCTACATTTTTCCTCAAGCATTCAATAAGCTTCACGAAACTCATCATTAGAGACTTGATAGATCTCCACTATGACAGATGCAGTTTCCTGTCTTTCAGCTCATCTATATAGTTTATCACTCCCTCAAAACAAGACCTTTCTGCAGCATATGAAGTGGGAAGCAATACAGAAAGTTTAATTAATTTACTAAAACCAGAAATAAAAATTCAAAGCTCAGCAGGAATTGGTATTTCCCTAGAGCTGGCAGGACTCAGAGCCAGCAGGCTCATTTAGATCAACTCTAGCTCTGGTCTGCAGTGGCACACAAATGAACTAGAAGAGAGAAAGCTTAGAGCGAATAAAAGAAAGCACTGATTTTTCTTGAAGGGACTGGTCTTGTATCTTTCTTAAATTGGGATATGTGTCTTCATTACAGAATTTTAACTTCTATTGTTGTCACTTAATTTTAGTAGGACATGACAAAGCCAGAATGAGCTACTTTTCCAGAAGGAGCCCTCGCTTCAAACCCAGTTGTATTTTGTAATCCTACAGAAAAATTTAGTCCTTTTCTACCAAAGACGTGCTGTTGTGTTACTCCACCCATCCAGCACACACAGGGCCTGAGTGCTTTGCTGAGCAGGTCAGCACAGCTCACCGGGCACAACAAGCACTGCCCCTCCTGCCCATCACTGGCTGAGCTCCCACACTTCCCTCCAGCCCTCCCAGCAGCACTGCTGTGCTCGTGGGCTGCAGGGCCCTCAGCACAAACAGTCCAGCACACCAAGCACACCTGTTTTCCCTGGCTGAGGAAGCCAGAAGAGAACAGAGAAGGGAACGAAGGAAGGAAGCAGCTCTGCTAACCGGAGCCCCACGACTGCACACTCGACCTCTCAGACGTAGCAGCCACACGGCAAATGTCAGCCCGGCACATTGATAACCCATGGATCCTCTCCACCCTGGGAACCCCTCCACGCAGGCACACAACATGCCATTCAGAGGAAGACCAGCAGAGACACCCAACCCAACTATGCCACACAAGCATCTTCCTGCAGGGAGGGTGTCAGGCCTGTCACTGCCCATGTCACCACTGCCCCAGCACAGCTCTCTGCTCCTTACCTGCCGCACCAACACTTCACAGCACCACCCAGGGCCAGGCAGAGGGGGCTCAGCTTTCACTTCCACTGCATCTGCTTTGGCTCTTCCAGCCTTGTTTACCAGAGTCTGCAGCAGCCACTCCCCCCTGCCCTGGGCCTGACTGCTCTTTCTGGGGAGGGCAGGAGCTTTGCTGAGCGTTTAGTGGGGCTGAGCCCTGACAAGTCTTTGGGCCAGCTGGGTCTCCTCACCTGTAGGCACCCTGGCTTTTACCTGGGTACCAGTTGCACAGATTCTTTGTCCTGGCAGCTCATCACAGTGTGCGCAAAGAGCTAGAGTTTGTTGCTTTAAAGTCTGCTCCTGGTTTTCAGGTAGCTAGAGAGATGTTGTGTGTCATAATCCCTAGGGCAAATATAGAGACTGCCCATTTTTTATGTAGGGATTAAATCTTTTAAAGAATTGCTTTCCTGCACCTCTGCTGGTTCCTCACAGCCCTTCATTGGTGAGAGGTTCTGTAACTAGTCATCACTGCAAGGCAGCTGGGCCTGGGGAGAACTGAGTAGGCAAGAGGAAACTGCCTGGAAATTGGTTGTAATACAGAGTGATTTAAGGTGAAGCTTTACTACTCTTAAAAAAGAGTTCTTAAGACTGAAATAACTAATGTTTTAATATCTTAATCCACATTTTCATATTATTACTTAACAAAGTGACATATTTTCCTGTGTATTTTATGTATTTTTATTCATTACCATGTATATTTTACTTCTCACTCTGCCTTTATTCTTTGTACACTTGTGGCTTGATTCTTATATCTTTCTACCAAATCTGCACGATGTAGTTTAGAGCTGGAAAAGGGCAATTTCAGATGGATGTGAAGCACTTAGTGCAGATAAAATTCCATGTTTTGCACCTATTTTGTGAGGAACCTGCATGTTTGAAGTTTCATTTTTACATATTTCTCCAACAAAAGGTTGAAAAGTCAAAACCTGGGCAGGCTTGGACGAGGATCTTTTCAAATTAAATATGTGGGACATACCTCATAAAAAATTACATTTGGAACTCAGTTGTAATGTGCCTGGAGGCTACTAAACCCTTGTAAACCCAGGTAACAGCCATCAGATGCTGTAGTTCCATCTGACATTCTCATGAACTCCTGTTGCTCCATGGCAGGATAGTCTAAAAAACTGGGCAGTGGACAGAAAAGATGTGTTCTCCTTGACACACAAGAGCAGCCTTGTACTGCTTGTTGTGTTTAATCCCAGCTGGCAACTCAGCCCCATGCAGGCACCCGCTCACTCCTCCTCAGTGGGATGGGCGGGGAGAACTGGAAGGGTGACAGCAAGGTAACTAATAGGTTGAGATAAAGGCAGTTTAATAGGTAACTGCACACAAGCAAAGGAAAACCAGGAATTCATTCACCACTTCCCATTGGCAGGCAGATGTTCAGCCATCTCCAAGAAAGCAGGGCTCCCTCACAGGTAATGGTTATTTGGGAAAACAAACATCACTCTGAATACCCCACCCCCTTCCTCCTCCTTCCCCAGCTTTATATACTGAGCATGATGCCACATGGTCTGGGGTATCTCTTGGGTCAGTGGGGTCAAGCTGTCCCAGCTGTGTACCCTCCCCACAACTTGTGCACCCCCAGCCTCCTCCCTTGGCGTGGTGGAGGGAGGAGCAGCAAAGGCCTCCCTGTGAGTGCTGCTCAGCAGAAATTAAAACACCTCTGTGTTATCAACACATTGGTGTTTCCAAAATATAGCCCTATAATGGCTCCTGTGGAGAAAACAAACTCTACCCCAGCCAAAACCAGCACACTAATGTAGCTTGTAGTAAAGTGTTTAATAAAGTACAGTATCAGAAACAATAGTCTATTAGAAAAGCTCAAAAGGTGAATACTGTGTATCTTGTACTTGTTACATTTTCAGTGATAATTTAGGAGTGAAGGATTTCTGAAGAATCCAGCAGAGACATAAACAACACAGAAACTGATTTTTGCCAATTTAGAACCATAGATGTGAGGGTGTTGAAAATACCTTTGTCACCAGGAAGAAAGCAAGCACTGCCAGAATATGAGCTACTACTTATGGACTGAACACACCAGCAGTGGAGTCCAGTCCTAATGTGCTCCAAGTGCTCCCTGAAAACAAGGACTGATCTGTAGTGCAGGTTGAAACTTGCGTCACTCGGGTTGATTTCATTCAGCACAAGTCACAGCCCTTTAGAGATGCAGGTGATTCATCAGGCTGTGTTTCTACTGTCTAGTTCTGAAAGGTGTGATGTACTGATAGATGTTCATCCAATGTACCAGCAATGTACCAGTGTTTGAAACACTCAAGTAATAAGTCTAATGGGCTTGGGCAGGCTGGGAAGTGAATCTAATTTGAGAAACCATAGCTGAGATTTCTGGTCTATCAATCAGAGGCTTCTCTGTTCTCAGCTACTCATTAGATTGGTGCAGTTATCTGTGTGTGCACCCCAGGTGATGCTCAGCAGCAGGGTAAGCACGGAACAAGTCCAAGAACGTGCATACTCTGAAATACAATCATGTCATACCCAGCGTTTGTATTTTTTTTGGCTAAATTAAATAATTGATATTTGGTTGAAGTTATAAAAAAGGGAGAAGTTAAATATCACACCAGCCTTTTTGTGGACGTACAACTGTTTATAATCACAGATCACTAGCTAATGACATCTTCCCATTAGAACCAGACTCGTGAGAGGCCAAAGTAAGAAACTAACTTCCAATGAAAATATTATTATACTACTCATTATATTCACAGGAGAAGAAAATTTTGTGTCTTTTTTAAAGGTAGCTGTTGGGGAAGGAAAGTTTGTCATCAGGACTACTTCCCCAGCTGTAAAGGTCTATGGTTAGTTACCATTCTCCCAATTTCTTTCATAAATCCAAAGTTGGGAATCAGTCTGCTTTTCCCATCAGTCACAAGCTGTTGCAGAACTCAACTGAGATCTATAGGGACAAAATGAAATTTTAAAAAGAAATATTTGGAAACATTAGCAAATAATAATAAACAAATTAGAGGGTTTAGATGAGAACAAATACACTGATTCAAAACAACAGGAATTCTTTTTCCCTAATTATTTCCTCTAGAGTTTCTAAAGGACTATTTTTCAAAGAGGAATCTTACATGGACTACTTTTTTATATACAGCTCTTACCTTAAAAAAAAAATTACCATTAGTGACTGATACTGCAACTGAGTGATTCGTGTCAGGGTGTGTGTGAGCAGGCAGTGATGTTAGAAAGCATTCCTTGACTTATGTATGATCAGTTTGCAAAGAGTTACACCTCAATGCTGTCACATTCACTTAATATTGGTTATTAGTAATGCTCAGTTGATAATTTATGTTTTTCAGGAATTGCAGAGTTTACTTCAGTTGGCTAAGAAACATTGCTCAAATCTCCTCCTCCTTAATCTCCACCTGTGCTGAGAAAATGAGGAAGGAAATGACCCAAAGAAATGATTTAACATTTACAGAACTCTGTGCTGTGCGAGCAGGGCTCTAAGTCAGTATCCTCCTTCATTACAGACAAATGCCAACCTCTGCATCAGCTATCTTTTTTTAACTGTTTCAATCTCAGAGATATTATGAAGTTTTTTAAAAAATCAGAGAAGGGATAACCTCAACTATCAGTGAAGAATCTGTAAGTAAAGAGAACAGGGCTTTTCTGGAGTTCATCTACACAAATGACTGCTGCAGGGGGTAAGTCTCAGGACTTACATCTTCTGGAACTCAGTCTAAAATCTACCTTTCTAAAAAGTTTTTTACCTTTGATTTTCCTTTATGAATTCTTTGTATTTAAAATTATCCATTCATTTAAAGATAAAAGACCTCACAGACCATTCCTCCAAAACTCTAAGTTGAGGAAGAACAGTGAGGGTGAAATTCTTGTTTTACTTTTTGATTCTTTGGGAAGTACCAAATTCTTGGCTAAAGATAGCATATATAGGCCAAAAAAAAAGAAAAAAAAGAAAATGAAGTTTTCCAAGATAATACTGCTCCACATAGAGCTGAGGCCTTGAAATTCAGAGATACTGAGATATGACAGATTAAGTCTTTCTTAAAAACAAGGCCCAAGTTCCTAAAAACATCTCTAGTTGCAAACTTCCCTTTCCATGCAAAATGACTTGAATTGCTTTCCTTTTTTTTTTTCTTTTTTTTTTTTTTTTTTTTTGCTTGTTTTGTTTAGAGAAAGTAATGGATATTTACACTTTCTATCAGGATACTCACATCAGGAATTCAACTAATTATGCATGCACAGTTATCAAATGGTGTACCAAAGAGAATGTTTATACATGCTGAAGAAGAGAATACAGCTCTGTAATATGAAAGGCAATTGCAATGTTAAAGATTTATCAGTCAGGACACTACAGTTACAGAATGCTACATAAAGAAATAAATAGGGATCCGAAAAAGTATTAGGATTTAAAACCAAAATTTCGGAATATAAAATAATATTAAGATTAATGGAAACTTTAATAGGTAAATTATTTTCAAATCTTTTATTTAGAGAACTATGAACTATTTTCTAATAATGCCCTTTACATAGTTGCATCTATAGAAAGCTTGTTGAGTGAGAGCAAAAAGATGGAGCATTAAAATAACTTTCCATCAGAAATGATTGGTTTATCTAAAAAAGTAAACCAAATACAGATAATAAATCAAAGAGAGCATTACAGAAATATTTACCGTATCCATTAGAAATTCAGTGTCAGAATTTGGTGTTCAGGATTGATTTGTGAATGTAGGAAAATACAGCATGGAGAAGGTGAATGGAGCACTATAGCTCTTCATTTCTGTCTACAAAGTTGTCAGTACAATGTAAACAGAGCGTTTCTAATGATATCTTCAAATTGACAGATCATAAGTCATTGAGCCAGGAGTAGGGGAAACTATACTAATTTTCTACATGTCTGGCAGCCACTGACTTCTTACAGGCTGCCATAGATGCGCTTAATGACATCAGCCTCTTCTTTGTCCAGGATGCCCTTGTCCACATAAGCATCAGCTTGCTGATCAATGAAATCTCTCAGCTTTGAAAGATCATAGTCTGAAAAATAAGAATTCATTTGCACAATGAGTCATTGCCATTAAATTGCTTCACCTAAGAAACAATGTCATTGTAAAATTTATGTGTCAAATGCACGGACGGGATTCACTCTTAAGTGCAACTTGTGGAAACAATAAAACCCTCCCAAGTACCTGGCTAAATCTTTTTACACATCACCATGTTTTTAGTATTCAAGAGGAATAACTATCTCTTGCTCTTGATTGATTGCTGTCAGATGCTAAAATAAGAGTATTTTATGGTCCATAGATTTGATGTTCTAGTCTGCAGAGCAAAAGCTGTAGTTAGAACACCATAATTTTCACAGATGTCATGGAATCAAAAGATAATATTAGCTGGACTATTTCCTCTTGAAATCCCAGGAAAAATTCCCACTTACTACCAACACGGTAGTGAAAATTCAAGTAAGCAACTTCCTGAAAATAGATCAAAATAACACCATTGTTTACCTTGATACAGAACTTAATATTCTGACTTGAAAAATACTGCAGTGAGCAGTCTCTGTGACAGTGTTAGTGTCAGTTTTTGACAATCTTCACCTGTCAATCTGCAATAGAGATCCTCCCTCCTTTTCCAATGGGTGAGTGCAGCCTGATTCACACCATATGCATTAAATAGACTTTTCCTATGCTGGAAAACATCACTATTTTCCATGGAAGGAATTCTACTGCAAAGCAATCTTTCAAATAAGATAAAAAGGTAACCTATTGTGTAGTTGTAACTCCGGCAACAGATTCAGGGTATTCACACAAAAACACAATAAAGTTTCAGATACGTAATTTGCTGCACAAAATGCAAAGTATAATTTGTTAGAGCCAGAAGTTAATTCTTAAGAATCAGAAGAACATAAATGTTTTAAGCTTCACAATAAATTAAATTAATTAGTATCTTTCACAAGAACAGATACTTTCTGAATTTTTCAGTATAAATTACTTATTCCACAGACAGAGCCCTCAGAATGCATTAATAGTGATTTTGTAATGTAGATTAATGTATGACATCATACAGCTATATGTGAAAGGACCTTCTTTCAAACTGTACATTCTTAACAAAACGGGCAATAATGACTTTCTGTCTTTTTAGGGCTTGGTGACCAAAATTGAATAGAAAAAGAAAGACATTAAGAAGGAAATTGGTGCTTGCAATCACTTTTATAACAGTATAAGGCAATTTCAAGTGAGTAATACAGAAAATTGATACTCAAAACTCCCCACTCCTGCAGAGGTGTCCTCTCCATATCTAAGTTAACAGGAATTTTGCCCTTTGCTGTAATGAGGCCAGGATTTCTTTTCTGGTCTGTTACTGTCATTGCTTAAGAGGATGCAATGTGCTTGTCTCTCCATCCCATGTGAATAACAGGGACAAATAATCCTGAGCCATTTCATAATGAGGTTGTGAGATTTCATTCACATTGACAGTATGAGGGTCCCCAGTGAAAGATACCAAGGAATGGAAATGAATGAGAGAACAAACACTAAATGAATATAATATCCACATTATTAACATTAAAATTCCTGAGACTATTTTACTTTTAGAATACTACTGATAATTCTAAGATCATTACGTGGAGATGTGAAGGTTTAATGCCTAAACATTTTGTGTGGGATAACAGCCATTACAATATTATCCCAATATTAGTCCATTCTGACTGATTTTTATATCTCACAGCATTTTCTATTGATTTTTTTTTCCCCTAGAAATTTATAACCTCTAATTTCTAATACTTATTTACAACCTATTGTAATTAGAAAAACCAGCTTTGGGTTATATTCACAGCAACAGCTGCACCATTTCATTGAACTATGAAACAGCTACAGCAAATGGAGTCAGGTCTTATTTGCATATTCAAATCAAGCCATTTGCCATTGCAAATGATTACAGAATGGCTACTGTTAGTGTTATGAAACTATAAACTATCCTACCTAAATATTTGTTGAAAAAATTGTTGTATTAGTTAAATGCCTCAGTTCTGTGCTCTGGAGTCCAACTGCAACAGAACACCCAGCAGCCACGGGGGGAGTGGTGCTAATTTACAGAGGGGAGGAGCTCCTCTTATAGAGCACTGGTTTCAAACATCGAGCCAGGTCTGGGAGATCCAAAGGACAGACAGGCCATTATTGTAAATAAGCAAATCAAACTTCGGACACAAAAGGCAATCAGCCCCAAATCCAGGCTTTTTAACATGTTTCTCTTTAAATCAGGCCAGCCCCTCAGGTTCACCAGCCTTCTTAACAGGCAATTGTTATTTTTAAACTGGGGAAATGCAAATTAACATTTCCAGGCGTATTAGTCATTGAATGAATAATAATTCCTATGGAAATTCACACAAAGTTCAGGATCTACAAACATTTGCCTGTAGAAAACCTAAACCTCTTTGAGTATATTCAGTGAGTAAACCAATCCATGAATGGGGGTGGGAAAGACTGGACATTTGAATACACAAATTGTTTTGAGAATCCCTTTTCTGCCAGTTCCCAGGTGGTAGCTGGAAGTGGAGAAATGATTGATGAGCACAGCAATACCACCTAATCTTGTTCTGCAGAAACACACCGCAAAGCATTCGTGGTTAGAGAAGCTTACCCTGACTGCACTTCTTCTAACATCATCCCAGGGGAACTGAATTAGCATTTTACAAAAATAAAAAGTATTGAAAGGCACAATAAAGATGATGTATCAGAAGAGTAAGAACACTATTCTAATTTTGTCATAACTTACACTCACTTCAGGGCCCATTTCCATTGCCAGAGGACAATAAAGATATTTTAGTGCAAATGAAAATCCATCTACACAGAAATGTATACCTTAATGCAGTCATAGGCACATAAAATGCTATTGATCTGCAGTCACAGCCATTTTCAGACTGCAGCAGTGCAGAGGAAAGGTTACTATGAGGAGGAGGGGCTGCCCAGGCAGTATGTGTGATACAGAGATATAATCACACATGACTGAGATCTAATTACTATAATGAGTACACTGCTAAACAGAACCAATTATTAGAATTGGCAGGAAAACTGAGCAAATATGTGTGCCTGCTGCTAATTGCCATCGCCGCCATTGTGGAGAAATGATTTTAGAGCTGGACATTTTTATTTTAAGTCCTTCCTATTACAGTTTCTGTATAGAAAAATGAATGTGTTGGGCTGCAGGCATGCAGTCATCTCTGAAATGTAATTCATATACACTTCAACTCACAGAAAGGATGGCTAGATTACCCAGGGCAATCTCATCTCACATCACCCTCTGGGCCTGCTGGTGCAAGAAGGATCCTTCTTGCCAGGCACCAGTCATAGCCCAGGGATGGAGCCCGTGGCTAGGAACCTTCACTTCCCGAGTGGCTGATGGCAGAATACACAGCCATGGCAGAGAAAAGGGACAGGAGGCTGGTTTTATGTGAAGTCTTGAGGGAACTGGTGTGGATACATAAAGATCTGTGAAAAATCAGCGAGGAATCCTGCTGCTGTTAGCTCCTGCTGCCAGCTGTCATACTGCCCTGCCTCCGAGGAGGAGTCAAATGGGGGGACAGCTGGTGAGCACACCCTGTGCAGCTGCTTCAGTCACTGCTCCCTTCTGCACAGCTTTGCGTGTGAGAGCTACAAGTCATTCCAGTTGATTTGGGCTGTATTCCAATGTATTACAGTGCTAGTGACATAAGTTTGTATCGTAACTATCCATGGTTATGAAACTAAACTCATTGCCATTTGTGAAGGCATGCTAGCCAGATGCACTGAGTTTTGCTAGGCACATCCAGACATTTGAAATTCATTTAGCTCACTTATAAAATCATAATTAAAAGTTATGTTGAAATAAGAAAGAGAGGACTAGACAAAAGTGATGCACTGGTACCTAGTAATAGACAGGACCACCGGGTTACTCAATGGCCATTTGAACCAGTTTACTATTTCCATTCACTGATTTAACTTTTACATCACCTGTATTATTTAATTCTAACACCACTAGTTACCACTATAATCTAGGCAAGCACAATTTCACATTACAATTTTTTTACTTATAACATAATGCTATGTTATACAACACAATATAAATTACATGCTTTGCAATGTATGTGGTGCCCACCCTAATGCAAAGGCCTTTTACTTCATACCTTCTTTGTTACCTTGTTTATTGTGTTTTTTCAGCCATTCTATGTTCTTCCTGATTGCTTCCAAATATGCTTCAGATTTCCCTAGAGGAAAGGATGAGAGAGAATTCAGGCACTTACATCAATGATTGATGCAACTTGCTTAACTGGGTGAAGTTGGTCACAGTGAAGGCAGATTAAAACTATTCTTAGTTTCTGTTTAAAAGCCGAGTCCCATCAAACTTAGGCAAAATTCCCACAGATGGCTAGAAGGTTTTGTCTGTGAAAGATGAGTCATACACAAACTTTGTATCATGGCTTTTTTTGATCTTCATACATAATTATTGGTGGCATCCACAGGAACTGCAAATATGGATTAAAGGCTTTTTGATCATCATAATTGTTTGGCAAAGATGAAGCTGTTGTGATAGCAAGGACTTAATTAAGACTGGGAGCTTTGAGTAGCAAAACTCCTCCATATAACAGTGCTAACAGCATAGAGCAAACTTCAGGTTGTAATATTTTGAAGGACAAGTGGAAATATAGCTATTACATTTACAAAAAAAAAGAATAAATTAAAATTAACATGATAACTCCATGTTATAGCTGAAATTTTGAAGTGATGGCTATTTTTGGGCCAGAAGGCACATATGACAGAATTAGCTCAAGGATTACCTAATAAGGCCCCCAAGGAAATATTCCAGCTACTGAATTTTGAATTCTTAACTTGACTGGAGTTTTATTGTTGTAATGTCAGGAATAATAATGTAGTGTGATTAGAGTGTAGAAGGTTACTAGTGCCAACTATGCATATCTGCTCCTGTTAATAAGTAATAATAATAATAATTTATAGGTAATAAGGAATAATAAGTAATAATAATAGTATTAGATATACAATAATTTTTGAGCTGGGAGTGCAATGACTTTATACATAGTAAGTTACTCTGGGAAAGAGCAAGGGTCATTTTATGATGAGACAAAGAACTAAATACTAAACTAAATACTGATCCAATTTGCATTTCTAAAAAGCTATTGGGCTGAAGGTAAAGGAAAGTAACCTGAATGAAACTGGAAAGACAAATCTTCAACACACCAGTGAAAAGTGTAATTTATCACTTCCCACAGGTATTGAGACAGTTTTTCTTTTCTGTGGAATGAGACAGCCATCTTGAGCTGTTTACCTCTTCTATGCTCAAATAAATGGCCTGCTGGAAAACATTCCACCTTCCATCTGTGAGTGGCTGCACAGCCCACAGGACTGAACCAGGTGACTGATGCACTACAATCTACTGCAGCCTTGATTTCTGCAATTCATGACTGAGCAGGCTGCAGTGAAAACATATGCAGTCCAAAAAGTATGAGCATTAAACAGCATTGGTCCAAAACAGATAATAAGCAGTTCTGTTTAACCAACTGAATACAAAACATAGATGCTTACGCTGGATCCTTAGCAATGAGAACTCACTGTAAGGTTTCTGCACCAATAAACATTCTCCTTCAAAAGTTCAGCTCGATAAGGAAGCACAATGTCCTCTGCAGATTTGTTTTGAGATACAGTATCTGATTTGCACCCAGGCAACTTCAGCCATCACTGGCTAATTTAGCACATGGCATTTTGTGTCACACTGAGGCAACTGGGATAATAACAGTTCTACTGTGCTATGTTTGCTTAGGGAGACACTGATTTACTGTCACAGGTTTTCAAAGTTATTGTAAAGCAGGTTAATTGCTGGTATCCCTTCACCTCTGGTAGAGAGTAACACAAACTGTGTCACTGCAGAACTTTTCAGTACCTTTCAGTACCAGTTTGTTCTATCACAATGTACAGAAATCCACTCAGATTATTGAATATCCTGATCATCTGATTCCATGAAAAGACACAGATTCAAAGAAGAAAAATCCCTCTGCACTACTGTGTTAAATTGCATTTACATTGTTCTCACAAGGTGTTATGAATTCTGTGAGAGACCATGGCCCTACTCAGCAAGGGATATAGTGTCATATGTTTAAAACTTGGCAAATAGGTACTCTTCTGAGTCAAGCTGTTGTATACTGACTCCCAATGATTATAATGAAGATATTTATGTTAATACGATGGAAAAACAATACCAAAGATAGGAGAATATTCCAATCACTTGAAGCATACATTGTAGGAAAAGGAATGTCTATTTTGTACCTCCAGACTCTTCACTGTTTCCTGCTGCATTTTGTCCTTCATTTTTTGTAGAATCCTTTGAAACTTCATATTCCTTTTCCATTTTAGCTGCTTCCTCCTTCGTACTGTCTGCCTCTTCACTACTCTTGTCTAAAGAAATGACAAGAGCAAACAATTCTGCGTCAAATGTAGCAAAAGCATTTCTCAATCACAGCAACATGATCTTTGGCAAGTCAAGTATGTATTTTGATTGATGATTGAGGAAGAGCCTCACTGGAGTCTCTCTCAAAGTGGTTTCTAAAGGCCATCTGTACTCCAGACCTCTGGAAACAGGAATGCCTGTTTCTGTCCTTACAAACAGTAGCTGCATACAGGTGACTACGATACAATAATATGTAGCTCATAAAGGCACATTTCTTTATGCAGAGAAAAATTCTTTGAAATTTGCATTCACTAGATCCAAAGTTGACAAATAATGGTTTTTCATGACTATGAAAAGCTTGCTTTTATATATGTTTATTGTATGGACTCCACTGAAGAAAAAGACAGTGAACGTACTTCTCAAAGTCTGGGCAATTAAGTGAAAATTTCTCTCTTCCTGTGTGGGTACAGGTCCTTGGAGGACTGTAGCTTTAACCAGCAGTCTGGCTGCTAAAGCAGTTAGCATACTTTGAACTGAATGGGTGTTAAAAAAAAGTGTTATTCCAGGAGAGAAAAGTGTAGAATAAGTACCTGCTGTAAGTTTTGTTCTGGTTTTAGTGGAAGGGTTCTCAAGCTTCTTCTTTGTCTGCTCAGCTATCATTGTATCTAAGTTTTCTAGAAAGCAAGGCAAAACAAAACCAAACCCCAGTTATTCTTCAATGGATAAGAAACAGAATCTATGCTATATTCTCCCCAAATCCAGTCTGAATGGTAAATATAAATCTTCAGGAACAGCCTGTATCCTTGCAACTGAAGGATTAATGCAGAGTCAACTCTCAAAGAACAGACAAATAGCAATATGGAAAACTGATTAATCTTGAAAAGCAATAGCAACTGAATCATGACAAAGGTG
The DNA here is from genome assembly GCA_013390025.1 of Pitta sordida. NCBI lineage: Eukaryota > Metazoa > Chordata > Aves > Passeriformes > Pittidae > Pitta > Pitta sordida. Next base: position 123,654 of record WEKX01029567.1, on the reverse strand, counting down.
TACCAAATAAAGCCAATATGCATCAAGACAGTGGAAGCGTGTATATATATTCTGTATTTCAATCACGTAAGTCACAAAACACAGATAACTATCTGTAGCAATGTATTCTGATGAAAGCAATGAAAGGCTTTAATTAACTTCACAAAGAATACAAGACTATGAAATATGTGCTTCAGCCTGGTGAGAAAACTCTATCCCAAGCTGCATATCTGTCTGGATTTTATACGGTTTCATTGGAAAAGAAGTCTAACGAGATTTAAAATTATATTTAGATGAAATAAATATGTAGATTGAAGTGATTAAACCAAATGTTTTCTAAAGTTGCTGAAGTGAAGCATTTACCTGAAAACCCACTAGACAGTTGTGGCCATGTACACAGCTCTAGAAGATTAGAAAATGTATTTCTATGCAAATTTCAGGGCTGAACTTGTCTAATTTGAAAGTAAAAGCATCTCTTCATAAAGATGGATACTTCAGATATAAACATTGTGTGCTTGTGTGGGAAAAAAGTCCTTTTGATACCACACTTAGTAGGTATTCAAAATACAGATCATCACAGAATTTGCCCTATTTCCTCAGTCATATTAAGGACATGGTGTAGGATTTTCCTTCCCTTTATGAGCTTTTAACTGGGTCAGTTAAACATGGATTCAAAATCTGATGCATATCAGCTAGTTGGTGGGTATTTCTGAGACTTGGTTTTGAAGTACCAAAATTCCTTTTATACAAACAGCTAAAATATTCGGTATGTGATGTGGGAACTGGAGCAGAATAGATATAATAGGGCTAGTAAACATTTTAGATCCTATTTTCTGTGTAAGGCCAACATTTTATCCATCAGCTAGGAGCATCTTTTTCATCAGAAAGATATACTGAAACCTAAAGACTAGCTTTTAGCAAGCCTATTTCTCTTCATGGCAGATGAGCACAAGCCATTGTGCCTGCCATCTGAGGAGAAAACATAATCCTGTCTGCCTGAGTCCTCTATATTTTGCTATTTACATAAAATTAAAATGTAAGCAGTATTTGTCGGCACCCAGCCTGATTGCACCCTTTCAATTCTACATCACATGGTGGGGGTTTTGTGAAAACTATTTTCATTTTATATACTATATCCTTTTAATGTGATTCCTGACCTTCCCATATGCTCAAAACAAAACAGGTCTGGGCTGTGTTACAAGCTGGATCAGACATACTGACAAAGAAAAAAACAAGCTAGAATTATAGTGGTGGTATTGATGCCTCACTAATCACTTGATCCAAAGCTTATTGAAAGAACCATAAATATTCCTTTCAGCTGAATTTAAGATTCTATTTTTTTATCCTGAATCAGTACCATACTAGTATTTCAACAGGAATATAAGGATTTCTCTGTTGCAAGAAGCACAGTTTTCAGGATAAGATTATACAGTTAACAACTTTAAAAGCCTTTGTAAACACAAGTGAATAGATTATTCTCCTTCACTAATTCATGCAAATGCAAAAATGTAGCTTATTTTAGAGCTTATTCCAGCAAAATCTATTAAATCAGGCTTAATTTTGAGTCTAAATATAGTACTTAAAAATAAATAGGAGTATTTAAAAGTTTAAAATGTCATACATATGTAAATACATTGATTCATAAGTGCCTTTCATGTACTTTACTAGGAATGTCTGCATTTAGGCACTGCTGAAGCAAGTTTCTATTAGCAGAAAACAAAAAGATCACAAGATAGATTTATAACCTGCTTTGACATCTTTCGATTTAAATGTCTGCAGACTGATATTTCCAGGAGTTTTTGTTATGTTGGTAGACTGTAGTGTTTAAAAGTTTCCCACATATCCCCATACAGCATGTGCTATTGAAGGCAATAGGATTTATACTCCTCCATTGTTTAGTCGCTTCTATAAATTGCAACAGGAATTCTACAGTTTCTCTGAGTCTTTCAATTTGGCTCACAATTCCATCTGAGTTCACTCTGACTCCTTTGTCAAGTACTGTATTGCTTTCCAGCCATGTAGACAAAGTATAATAAGGTATTGTTGACCACTAATGATCTGAGCTTTGCCAATAAAGCCAGATTGAACATGCTAACAACTATGCTCCATTTACAAAGATTTATTTTTGTCAGTAAAGATATGGTCCAATTTATATGACAGACCTTTTAACAAGCACTGCACCTTACAGGAGAAATGGTGATGCTCCTTGCTGGCTGGCTGGCACATCAACATGAACCCAAAGATTTATAAGGTGCTGTACGTATTTCCTCCGTGACAGAGAGGAGTTAACGATGTGGTCCTGTCCGTGTTTGTGGGGACTGTCTGGTGTACCTACATATATATTCTAGAGAGGGTATTATCAAAGAATCCCAGTTCTTCCCGAACAGGATTTATTGCCCTTTCCCTCGCTTCAGAATTAATGCTTTAACAGCTGGTATCGTTTCAAAACATGTTTGTACTTGTCATGTGTGGCTAGGCCAGGGCTGAACAGTGTTTGCTCTGAGTTACCCTGATGGAGTGAGTCATCTTCTCAACTACCATATGCCTGGCCAGCATCTAAGCAACTCTGTGTCCTATTCAAGGTCTAACAAGAACTGTCATCTTAAGGAAAATTATGTCCCACCTCCAGGAGGGTAAGGAGATCAGACCTAGTCAGCATGGCTTCAGGAAAGGAAGGTCTTGCCTGACCAATCTCATTTCCTTCTATGATCAGGTGACCCGCCTGGTTGATGAGGGAAGAGCTGTTGATGTGGTGTACCTGGATTTTAGTAAAGCCTTTGACACTGTCCCCCATAACAAACTCCTGGTGAAGCTGGAGGCTTGTGGTTTGGATGGGTTTACAGTGGACTGGATCAGGAGTTGGTTGGATAACAGATCTCAGAGAGTGGTGGTTAATGGTGCTGTGTCCGGTTGGAGGCCGGTCACTAGTGGGGTGCCTCAGGGCTCAGTGTTGGGACCTGTCCTGTTCAATATCTTTATTGATGATTTGGACGAAGGGATGGAGTCTGTTATTAGCAAGTTTGCAGATGACACTAAGCTGGGGATAAATGTCGATCTGGTGGAGGGTAGGAGGGCTCTGCAGAGGGACCTTGACAGGCTGGATAGATGGGCTGAATCCAATGGCATGGGGTTCAACCAGTCTAAGTGTCGGGTCCTACACTTCGGTTACAATAACCCCATGCAGAACTATAGGCTGGGGTTGGAGTGGCTGCAGGATGATCAGGTGGAAAGAGACCTGGGAGTGCTGGTTGATAGAAAACTTAACATGAGGCAGCAGTGTGCCCAGGTGGCCAGAAAAGCTAATGGTATCCTGGCCTGCATCAGGAATAGTGTTGTCAGTAGGACTAGGGAAGTTATTCTCCCCCTGTACTCGGCACTGGTTAGGCCACACCTTGAGTACTGTGTCCAGTTCTGGGCTCCTCAGTTTAAGAGGGATGTTGAGATCCTTGAGCGGGTCCAGAGAAGGGCGACAAAGATGGTGAAGGGGCTGGAACACAAGCCCTATGAGGAGCGACTGAGAGAGCTGGGGTTGTTCAGTCTGGAGAAGAGGAGGCTGAGGGGAGACCTTATCGCTCTCTACAACTACCTGAAAGGGAGGTGTAGCCAGCTGGGTGTTGGTCTCTTCACTCTGGCTACAAGTGATAGAACGAGAGGACACAGTCTTAAACTGCGTCAGGGGAGATTTAGACTGGACATTAGAAGGAACTTTTTCACAGAGAGGGTGATCTCACAGTGGAATGGGCTGCCCAAGGAGGTGGTGGAGTCACCGTCCCTAGAGGTTTTTAAGAAAAGGTTGGATGATGTACTTGGTGGCATGACCTAGATATTAGGGTAGTGTGTTATAGGTAGGATGGTGTGTTGGTAGCAGGATGGCAACAGGTTAGGTAATTAGGTAATAGGTTAGGTAACAGGTTTGGCTAGGTTAGGTAATAGGTGATAGGTTGGACTCGATGATCTCTAAGGTCTTTTCCAACCTTACTGATTCTGTGATTCTGTGATTCTGTGATTACTTTTCCGGGGTCGTTTCCTGGCAACAGAGGAAGAGATTAGAAAGGTACTGACCTTTCCACAGAGACGGCCACTTATTTGAAATGGCACTAATTAAAACAACAGAACAATAACTACTGAGCTAATGGAAGTGACCTAAGTTGGTAAATAGGTCACTGCTCTGGCGGCGCTTTCCCCGAGCAGGATAATCTCATCACTGGAACCAGACACCCAGAGTTAGAAGACCTGGATTCTGCCTTGCCTCACTTTTCTAACTTGCTCTTTGATCTGAGATGACTCACTGAAGCATTCATGCTGCAGGAGGGCTCCTATTTTGAGCAGGCGTTCTGAGACACCTTAGGCCCGGTTTCTACACACTGATAGATCCTCTTAATTGCATCTAAAAATGCCAGTTCAGCACTTTTGAAACACTGGAGTTCTTCAAGATGGACACCCAACAATTTGAACTGCCTACGAGCAGAATGTTTATTTTTACGGTACGAGAATACACTGTGGTAACACCCTCAAATCCATGGGAGAAGATACTACATGAAAAAAAAAATTACAATTTAAATTACATTGTTCTTATGAGAGGAGCAAAAACTAATGTATCCATTTGAGCATTTAATAGAATTGGTAATGAAAGCCTGAAATGGACCCTTCACTATAGAGATATTCATGGTGTTTTCCATACTCTTGCAAGTTTTCCTGCAAAGCTTTTTTTCTTCTGAATAATTGCCTTGTACCCGGGAGGCAGTTTCACATTCTATCCTCATCAAATTGACTGAAGCTGAGATTTCATGTCATTAAACTTTCACAGAAAGGCCTGCTTTGCTGTTCTGTTTTCATACTGCAAAAAAACCCTGTGTTTATTAATGAGGAAAAGGGATCATGAAGGTACCTGAGATCAATCTAAATGATAGCTAAAAAATGACTTTATTTAATGAGTTCATACTCTACAACTAGTTCAGGTAGAAATGTTTGTGCTGACAACTGCTTGTATGAGATGTAGAGGCATTAAAAAACGCAGCTCTCCCAGGGTTTTTCTATCTCCTGCAGCAGATCATCCTTAAGAGTTTGCAAGGCCTTTTTCCATCTGTGAAAAAACTCAAGGCATCTCAGCATTTGCCTGTGACTATTCTGTGGGAAGAGTGTATCTGATAATTCTTTGGCCAAATCTGCCTTTAGTTTACGAGTGTAGGTCCAAGAACTGTCAATATTCTCTGGATTTTCACCAGTGTAGCCAAAAGCAGAATTTGACCTTTAGTCAGCTCATGTATGTATCATGCATATGTCACATAAACTGCTAAAACTGTGACAAACAGGAGGAATCTCTCCACTGTAGAATTACAGATGGGTCTCAGCCTTGGAAATCTGCTCGTCTCCAGCTCCCTGCCTTACACGTCAAGATATGGCATTCATTTTCTTTCTGAATCTTCCTGTTTGACTGATTTGTTGTGATGGTCTGTCTGAAGCTTGATGCTGCCACAAGGAATGACATGTTGGGTGACAAAGCCCAGGTCATGGCATCACAGGCAAGATTGGATTACAGGCAAGATGGTCAGAGCTATTCGAAATTAAAACAGCAGCAGTATCAGTTGGCAATCAGGTTAAAAGCAACTCCAAAAGCAAAACACAATTAAATAGATGTGTTTTGAGGTAAATAAATCTCTGATCAAGTGTCCTTTATTATCCTTATTAAATTTCCTACCTCACAGACTAATTCTCAGATTTATCCTTCAATATTCTACAGGCATTTCTTTTGTGTTACTCCAGGTCACCTAGAGCTGTGTGGTGCAGTCCTTTCCAAATCCTTTTCTCTCCTGAAGCTAATACATGGCCTGTGCACATGTTTTGTCCCTTTTGGTATCATGCTCTTTATAAGCATGATGGTTTGGGACTGAAGCAGCAGAGCCACCTTTTCTGCACGAGTGGGACGTAGCTCAGTTTTGAAAGTTCAGTGACACTCTCTTTACCCTGCACCCACATAATCATCTCAAATCAGAACTTATGGGCTCCCTGCTCAGCTGTCAACAGAGTGATACTGGATTCAGAAAGTAGAGGATTTTATGCGGCTGTTAAACACAGTGAGAAAAAATAAAAGCATTTCCCTGCTTTAGAAACATGAAACAATTGGTAGGATGCAAACCCTAGATTTTCAGGAACATGAATTTGTCAAACAAGACAACATGATTAGATGGCAATTTCTTACAAAGTATCCAGTTGAGGTAGTACAGAGGAGCCAGTGAAGGGAAATGGAAAAAGTGGCAGCATGTTTGCAAGAATAGCTGCAAATTTAAAGGGTAGATAGTGACAAGCAAAGGAATTAACTGTAATATTTGGGTTCTTAACACATGATTTGATAGTCATGCAATGAGATGGGGAAAACAATTAGTGATACTAAAACTACTGGATCTCTCCCAAAACATATCTGAGAAGATTGAGATCCTATGGATACTGGCAATGCTATGCTCTCACACATACTGTCAGCCGATGCCCAGTTTACTGTAGCATGGGACAGGCATGGATGACGCTACAAAGGGAAAAGCTAAAGCTGCAGTGAGGGCTGTGATCAAGATACTTCCTTGGTTCCAGTCTTGCCTGTGATCTTTGCATGCTCTCTCTGCCCACATCCTTACCTCCATGCAAATTCATCTTGAGTTTAACTGTTCTCATATACTTTCTATGAGCATTGCTGCTCCTCAGTATTCAGCTCACTCTCACCATCTGAGGTGCCTGGTTTCTACTTTTCAGATACAGTACAGTATACTGGCATCTGCGTGACCTTAGTTTATCAGATATAAAATAAACAGCAGAGAAAAGAGAGCTGCCTGAAATTAAGTAACTCCCACTGGCATCTGTATGCATCAGTCATATGATAAAGTAATACTGGGCAAGGAAAATCACCAGAGGGAAACTCAGGGAAATTTTTGATATTTTAATATTTGTGAAGAAAACCTACAGTAGCAACAAAGAGGCCTCTGGAAAAAAAACAACCATCTAACCAACAAACAAAAAGAAGGTGTTATGCATGAAGATTTCCCTGTATGCAATACTGTCAGTGCCCTCCATCACCTAGGCCAAAAAAGGTCCACATGACGCTGTCCCTGTGCCACTTGTAGCCTCTGGAACTGCTTTAGCCACAACGTTCCCCACTTCTTTGAAATCACAGTCTACATCAGGGAGCACCAGCTAATGGTCAGAGTAAGGAGGGGAAAGATAATGCCAGTCTGGGCTGTGATCTGCTTTTTGCCTCACGCTCTTGGCTCTGTGCCTGTTCTTGGCTAACTAAACAAATAGCAGGATCAGACCTTTGGCCTGCAGCATCTGTGCTGATGAGAACTTCAGGCATTAGTCACATCATTCAAACAAGTCCTCTCCCAAGAAAAAGCCAGACTGTGTCTATGCACTGGCCTATGATGGGGAAATTGTAGAGCTTTGCCTTCACCAGGAGTGGAGCTGTGGAGGGTATCAAGCATGAATGTGAGAGGCAGAAGAGCTATTCCATACTCCTTAGCATGGAGAGGCAAGGACAGGTTAAAACCCTGCATTTTAAATGAGGCTTTCTGCCTTTTCTATTTCACCTGACTTTTTTTAATGCAGTCTCAGTCTGCCTAAAAGAGAGCATTATAGTAAAACAACATCCCAACAGTTCTTTAGAAAAGGGCTAAACTAATGAGTGCTCTTATGCCTCAGCACTAGTTCACCAATGACCCATCCATCTCCCTAATGCTAGTGTATCTGGCAGTTTGGTCTTCTTCCCTGTTGTCCATGAAGAACAAATGATACGGGGGTGGAAAAGGTAAACAGAGACATCTGTTCATGGCCATTTCTAACCAACACAATCTCCTACTCAGTCACGGGGGACAGTGTGGATTCTGACAGTGAGTCAGAGCCAAAGCGAGGAGGTGTGAGAGGCTTTGGTTTGGTCTATGGAGGAAGGCAGCTGTGACTCAAACACTGCATACTGATCAGCTGGAGCAGTTTCTCTATTTCCCTCCTAAATAAAGAGAGGTTTGCTCCCCAACCAGTCTGCTGTAGGTTGTGTGCTGTACACTGTGGCTCCAGGAACTAAGTGCTTCACTACAAGGAGGTGAGAAGTGCTATTCCCTTCAGAGAGAGCAAAGCTACAGGATTCTTAAACTTAATTTTCTTCCCAGTCCTTTGCCCCTTTTTTTTCTCCAGTTGTGGAAGATAAAGAAGCCCTGACTTAGAAACTGAAAACAAAATTACCAGCATCAATCATACGATACAATAACATATGCTTTATATGCAGTCTAACAGCAAAGCTTCTGTGTGTCTGGGAGACAGAGAAGTACCAATGGCAAAAGTTTGTGCTACACATACTAGTCAATAAATGAGAACTCCACACAAGAATATAAGGTGCACATAACTAATTTGCATTTCTAGGGTAATAGTTCATTGGAAAACACAACTTTCATTTGGTTGGGGTGGCAGTGGGTAAATTTTCTACAAATCTCCTCTTGTAAGCAGAGCACAGCAGGAGAACATAATTAATGTACTGTGTAAAAAGAATTCAAAGACACACACTAGTGCCTCTTAAGAATTCATCTATTATCTCTGAAAGCTCTAGTTTTGTTATGGTCCACTAGTCTCTAATGACAAGCATTTCCTAGAATGGTTCTAAAAGTCTTATTAGTGGAGATGATTTTCAAACGTATTTGAATAAACTGTCAGAAAGCATTTGTTCTGTTCTAAGCTGACAACAATATTATTAAAATAAACATATTACAAAACTATAGTTTACATAATTACTAAAAATAGAGGTTTACCAGGATGGCAGTGGATTGATACACTTTCATTTTATACAGCTTGGCATACATAGGAAAAGTCACTTGTCACACAAAAAAATTCCTCTTCTTTGTGTGGTGTAGATGGAGTTTTTCCTTAATATTTTTCTGGTCTGTGATAGATGGCTCTGAGAGAAAAGCTGTCAGACTGAATCTCCACCATGACATTTCTCAACAGACAGAAGGAAAATGAAATATGATATTATTCACAAAGTAATATTCAGACAGTACGAGTACCTGTGCAATGCATGCCTTATTCTGCTCTGCTGAAAGCAAAGTGAGTTTTGTTTTTGGCTGAACAAGCACTTTTTCTCTTGAAGCACTCAGCACCGTGAAGGACATAGTCCTCTCAGTTCTGCATGGAATATCACCCATTTATGCATCAGAATCAGCATCAGCTATTTATGCAACATAAATGGTATGAATGCCATGAATAATGAAATATTTTATGCTGAATCAGTCATAACATCTCTGAAAGCCCTTTGCCGCTTCCTGCTGGTCACTATGTGGAGTTATTCCAACTCTTCCATTCCACTCTGTCACTGCACCCTTGCCAACAGCAACATCATTTCAGTCTCAAGTTCCTCCCAAAATTCAGCCTGTTCAGACAGAACAGCCTGTGCCTCCAGCAGGTTGGGCCAAGCAAGGGGAGTTCTTGCTTGGACAGCTATTTGCTGGATGGGCAGCATTTGCTGGATGCTGACAACAAACCCAGAGGTGGGTAAGTTGATACCACAGTTGGATCTAATTCACAAACCAGCTGTGTAACTGTCATCCTGTGTCATATGACTTATTACTTTACTCTTCCTGTACCAATAATGCCTCTCCGTTCTTTTAATTGCAAAAATGATTTAAAAGCAGCTTTCAATCTTGAGGGGCCATATGGGCTTTCTAGAAAGATTTCTGAAAGCCTTTCAGCAGGCTAGAAACATATCATGAGGCTTTCACTTCACAAGAGAATTTGTTCTCTGTACATCAAGATACAAAATTCATAGCTAAGAAAGTAAAGAGTGATAGAAGATAGCAGCATTGTGCCACAGCAAGGAAATTATCAAATATGATGAATTTCTGCTGAATACACATTTCCTATCAGTTTGTTACAGCCTCTAATGTTTCCAGAGCAATACCTTTGTAACGCACACTATAAAATATAGGCATTACTTTATCTCGTCTTTCATATGTATATGAATATCTTGGGTTTCGCTTTCTGTTCTGTTACATATTATAATTAGCATTTGGAAAGCTTTTAAACATGTACTGCATAATATTGAATATGTGTATTAAAAAGTGAACTTATTCCTTTTGTTTCCCTGTGTGTGCATCTGCATTTTTCTTGCACCACACTGCAGCTAGATCTTTGTAACTTAAGGCTAAACCTAATAACATCAGTCACTGCAGCAGGAAAATACTTTCCCCTAGAGTAAGACACAACGATGATGACATAATGCTGTGGTTTCCAAATCCCAAGCCAGCTGTTACTGGTACATACATTCAAATTCACTGCCTCTGAACCTGTGTGACAGGCAAAAGATCTTGTGACTTGATTCGCTAAATGATTTATTTTTTTGAATGTATAATTTACAGACATAGCTTATGCATGGCTTCAGATACAGAGCGTGGAAAATTAATGTAGGCAGTTTCCCACTGTAATAAAATGGACAGAGGATGTAATCCATCTGCACAGACCCAGTAGGTATTTTCCACCAACTAGCATGGAATCTGCTCACTGATCTTGGACTGAGAGAACAACGAAAAGGTGCCAATTTTTAAAAAATTGATTCTTCTCTCTGACAGATATTCATACTAATTCCTTTATGTGCTATAAATAAGCATACCTGGGCATCAATCCCCAAACCCAACCTGCAGTGAGATACACAGTGCATATCCAGGTATTACTGAGTATGTAACTTTTAGGTGAATAAGAGTGGCAATAAAACTGCTGCCATGCTTCAGGATAGTGCAAGAAGATGTAGCACGCTCCTGTGGATGCCCTTCTTGAGTATTTGAGAATATTAGTTCAATAAATGAAGGTCAGCATTAAAGTAATTTCTTAACAGTAAGCCTAAAAAAAGAATACCATAAAAGCAACTTGAGACCTATGAGAAAGCTTTTTCCACTGCCGTAGGTTGCTTTGATGGAGCACAAGATCCATCTCTGCATAAATCACACATTTGCAAGACAGAGTCTGGATACATCAGTTGATAGTCTTACTTTAAATCCAGACTAAATCAGACATCTGAAACTCTTAACCTAATCCCTGCCTTCTGTACTATGTCATCATGGCAATTTGTTTCCAGGGTTACAGTATTTATTTACTCAAAGTAAAGCCAACCTGAACAACTGCCCTGAATTTTAGCATGAAAAAAGCGTCCCTAGCGTAATTCCATTATCTGAGTGGTCTTGCATCAGGGATGAATGTATCCTATTAAGTTTTGGCGCAACACTATCACTGAGGGCAATATCTGCTCAAGCCATACTATCTTCATTTGTGGAATGACACTGAAACCACTGTGCCTAAAGTCACCATTTCTTTATGTGCATTGTTCTTTAAATGCAAAAGGCAGACAGGGAAATAAAGAGCTGAACTGTGTCATAAATTGTCCGAATATTCAAAAATTCAAGGACTTCTCATAGAAATAAAGGGATAGTCTTGGTATAATGAATTCTTCAGAGAGGAGGTCCAGTCATGCACTGAGTGTGAGTCATGATGCACAGGATCTTTTGTAGCCAAGTGGTTGATAATCAATCCATACAGTTACAGTGGCATTGATCAATCATGTATCTGCAACGGCTCACATCAAACAACCCTGCAGAAGTCATGAAAGATCATTGCCAGCCTGACCTCTGTGAAAGGCTGATTTATGAAGCTGCTCTAAACAAAAACATTGCAGACTAATCCAGATGAGGAATACTTATGAAAAATGAAAGGGTTGTGCAGAGTTTATGCAGATGAGGCCTTCTTCTGTATGTCTGCTTGTTTACATACAAAAGCTACCGACAAGAAATGGAAGAGAGTTTGTCAAAATCAGGAAAGGTGTTTGAGACACAGAACCAGAACAAAGCCAGGCTGTTTCAAATTCCCTCTTCAGGAAATTATAATGATTTTACAAAACCTACATAGCCACAGACTCTAAAATGGATCTAGGAAAGAGTGCTTCAAAATCTGTTCCTGTGCCAAGATGTAACACTTTTCATAGATGGACAGAGTTTTACTTGATAGACAACCATATCATTAGGTCCCATTTATTCTGGCTTCTTACAGGTAACAGATTAAAGGCGTTGAAGTGCTGGATTATTTCTGGAAAATGCAGCTACCTGATTCACCTCAACAGAACAGAGAAAACCCTGATCTTGCCCTGAAATAAAGTAATTGAAATAAATTGTGTTTCACAGGTGCACAAGTGTACTAATTCTCTAAATATACATATATCTGATAAATTACCTTCCCTTCATTAGACAGAAATATTAAACCAGTATGGCGTTCAACATTGCTGTACTTAATGACCCATCATTTAAAAGTATAGCTCTAACGTTTTGAATGAACAATCTGAAACAGGTTTTGTAAGAGCAACGGAGATGAGAAGATAATTATCACTGTTGGTAGAGTAAGAAATAACAGTGTTGCATAAAGTATGTACTCTCACCCAGGTAGGAAACTCCTTCTTCTGGTGTGATTGTTCCATATTTAACCATCATCTTCACAAAATCAATCAAGGTTTTCATGATTGTTATCAAGGTCTCCTTCTCTTTTGACTCTGTCTCTGTGTAAGGGGATGAAGTAAAACTAGTCAAAGACATCAGATAACCTGGAAGAATGCAGTTGTGTAAATTGCACGAACTTCAAGCATAAAGAATGACCTACTCACTGAAAAAAGAAAATGCTGTGCTGGATTAGCAAAGAGAACTTATACATATGTTTCTTTTTAAACTGTTCCTGCAAAGCACAGCTGAATATACTTCAAAAATTCAGGGTTTGGTTCTTCTTTATAGCTTTTTGTCTTGAAGGGCTGTGTTATGAAAAGCATTCTATTTTACGGCTAAGAACACTAAACACACTGAGATGAAGTGACCTGACAGTTCAAATTGCTGGTCAGTGGGCAGATATAGGTAGAGTTTTCTATCATCTCTCTCATTTTTCTTTTATTTGTTTGTGAAATATTTAGTAGACCAGCCTGTCTCTGTATGGGGAAAAGAGCTCAGAGATCCTTTCTCCTACAACATCTATGGACTCAATGACAAAAATACAAAGTGTTTCAAATGAGATTATTACCATGCACAAGTCCATGACTCATGTACTGGAACAACATAATATTACACGGTTGGGAGGATTGTGACTTCAGAATAGGATACAATTATTTTTTTATTATAAAAATCCATTTTTTCCCATACTTAACCTGCTTCTTAGCTTTTATCTCCCCACTGTGTTTACCTGCTGAACAATATTACTACTATTTCTGAATTAGCAGCATGAAACCCCCCCATCACACAGTTGAACAAGCTCTTCCCACTCCCCAGGTTGTCACTGAAAGACCCAAAAGAGCCAGGGGCACTGCCAGTCAGGGACAGTCAAAACATACTCCCAGCCTTGGCAGAGGGCCAGCTGCTCTGGAGAGCTGCTGAACAGGCTCTTTATTGCTGCCTGCAATTTAACACACAGCTGTAGGATGCAAGTGAATCGCTCTCCTCCAGCTTGATATAACCCGACAGGTGAACAGCATAAAGCAGGATACAAGGCAGAGATGCCCAGCCAGTGGCTGGTTCTATTTGCTTGATAACCTGTTAAACCCAACATACCTTTCTGCTTTGTGAGCAGGAGAAGAACTAGCATTCAAAACTACCATGGAAAAATGAAAAGAACAGGAAGAAGAATATGAAGTTTGTAGGTTGGATTCAAGCAAAATATGCCCTCAGGTTTTTAATTTTAGCTCTCCACTCAGAAGTTTATGGAGATAGTTTGAAGCAATATGTATTAAGGCTCCTGCAGAACAAGGAATTTACAGAATAAACACACACACACAGAATTAAGTGTGTGTGTGTGTGTGTGTGTGTGTGTGTGTGTGTGTGCGTAGAGGATGCTGACAAAGGGGCTGTGGCAAGGTGCCACAGTCTTGCCTGAGGTGACTGGAAGGCAATGATGTCTAACACCGGAATAGGAAGAGACATGCAGAGCTTTCACTGCAATAAACAGCAAAACTGTGGTTTTTGAAAAGGCTCAGACACATTTACTGGTACCATCACTGTGAGGATTCTACTGTGGCTTACTCGTATCTCTGCTGGCTTAGAAGACATGGATTTTACTGGAAAGATCTCTGGAGAAAAGAATTTGCCAGTTTTTTATCATATCCTTACGGGAATGAAGAGTATCCAGGACTCCTGAATCACACAGCCCAAGATGGGAAGGGCTGCTTAGGTCACACTCTTCATTTCTGGGCGCTGTTCCTCCCAGTGTTTTGCTATCAAAATCACTAATCAGATTAGTTTCTGCTATACATCTTAGATAATATTTTCAAAGCACATGGTCTCTTGCAAGTAGGGAAGTTGTGAAGAGGGGAGAAGAGTAGGAGAAAACAAAGAGAATCTTAATTTTCCAAGTTTTTTCCTAAATATTTTTGTAAACACATCATAAGCTCACCTGAGTTAAGACTTTTTAGTAGAGCGTAAAAATTTGGAAAATATTGGAGGTCTTCAAAATTGTCTTCAGAAGGCAGCTCATTTCTTCTTTCCAAGATATTGGATGACGACCATGTGTTATCCAGTGTATCATCAATTTCTCCATTAAAGAAACTATCCTTATCAGATTTACTTGATGTCTCCACAAAAAATATTAAAAAAAAATATATATAAGCACATTGCTCTTGGTGAGAGAGTTAATACAGTAAGAAATTGCATCATAACCTCATGCCAACATTTTCCTAATTGCAAGGTGAATATTATACTATTATCTTAAAGTTATTTCAATTTGACATCTGGCTTAAACCTAAAAGTAACTCGCGATTCATTTTTTTATCTGATAGAATTTCTTCAAACATCTTTACTTTCCAGACTGAACTAATTGTTCCTTAAAGAAAACAGTGTATTGGTCTATGAGTACCATTTGGCAAGCAAGACAAAATAATTAGCTCAGAAATTACCATCCTTTCCTGTTGCTTTTCTTTTGTATCACTGTCTGCTCTGCTTGCAGGGTAATCAAAATCTTCAGACTCCTTCTCACGATTCTTTGCTTCATTTGCAATTAGCTGCTGTAAAACCTCTGCCACTTCATCTTCCAGGGTATAGGCCTGACTCTCTGTGATCTGTTAAAATATTTGTGCAAAGTACTCATAGAACACTGTGCTTTTCCTAGAGTAAATATCAATATGAAACTTGAGCTTTGCAAACAGGCTGCTTTAAACGTTTGCTTCAAAGCTGAGCCCAACCAAATTAGTGTCGTATCTTCACTGCTCTGTGTGTGTGTACATGTCCACACATAGCCACGTATACATGTCTGTATTTATATAAACATACATATACATATAAACACACACCAAATATGTGTGTATACATGAAAACCACCCATCCACAGGAATGGGTGGTTTTCAACCAGCCTCCAACAGGAAAACAAACCTGTTTAACACAATGGAGTGCAGCTTGAAAGATGGAGCTGCAAATGAGGCATACCCTCCCTGCATGTGTTTGCACGTGTGTTACATAGAAATATATACATTCTGCAGCACATCTATGTACAGGTGAATAACTACAACAGAATACAGTTATATGAAAAGGGGAAAAAGCAAATAGCTTTCTATGGCATCATCAAAATGTCTTCTCTTTTGTTTGTAACAGCTGTCACTTGAATGAGAATTCTCCCATGCAGCTGTCCCACAGCTCTCTCTGTAATCAGTGGGGGACAGCATCCAAAAGCTAACTGCAAAATCTAGTGCAGAAAGGATAAGGTTAGTATTTTAAAACATAAAGATCCCATATGGCAATGGATAAAGCCATTGAGACACCCAGAGGTCAGAGACAAATCCAGTCTTGCTAAATCAGTAACAATGCAAACTAAGCAGCAATGTTGTATGTTTGCTGATGACACTAATTAGGAGGTGGATAGTTATGAGCTCAGACCTTTCCCCTTAAACTTAGAAATTAATAATACAAAAGAATTCAGTGAAAATTGGAAGAGAAATGAAAGGGAAAATGAGGACAGACATGGGAGACGTACAATCAGTGAAGGTTTTGTCAACATCAGAAACATTCTGCAGTTTGGCCTATTTTGTTGCAAAGCCATCACAGGAACAACAATGTTCTTGCAGAACTAAACCAGTGTGCCCAAATGAGCCTAGAAATTTGTCTAGAGCCTGAAACCCATTCATTTTCACTCAAGCCAGTATTACACACATTGTTCATCCAAATTGTTTGTAAAAAGAGCATTAAACCAATTCACAAACAAGCTAGATGAAATATTAACAAGATACTTACTAGCCCCAGATTTAGGAGCTTTGAAACAATCTTGTCAAACACTCCTCTGTCATTTTCCTCATAAATTCTTGCAGCAATTTTCTGAACAATGTCTTCAGCAGTCAGAGGAGTGCCATCTAATTGATGGAGGCCATCTGGATCATCTGAAAGGATTACAGTTTAACTGTGTGCTGACTGTCCAAACTCATTTGGATTAAACATCTTGTAAAAAATATCTGCCCACATCTTTTTCTCTTCAGAACAAAGCTGCACTTTTTAGACACACCAGGACTATGCTTTGATACACACTTTGCAAGCCATTACATCAGTAACAGTGAAAATTTCTTTGTGTTCATTTTACACATCTGAAAAATGTCTTTCTGACTGGCTCTTTTGAAAGAGCAGAGATGAATGTTAGGAGCAAACTCTCCTGTTTATAGAAAAAATTGAAAGAACGAGAGAGGACTGGTCTCATATCCACTTATATGTGTCTTCCTAGAACCTACTTTCATTGTATGGCCACTTAGATCAAATCAGATCATGACAGAGCACACGATCTTCTTGTTTGAATTTCAGCAACTAAACTTTTAATTATGTAATAGTTAATTATGGCAAATAATATTATCATGACAATGGGGAAGGAAACATGATGAGTAAGCTTTGGTCTGTGATCAGCTTACTTTGATATAATTAAAAATATCCTGAGCTAAATGATGTCTACAATTCTCAGAGGACTCAATTAAACTACAAGTCAATTAAATACTCCTGTAGCAAAGGCAAGTATTTTTTGGCCTTGGTAATTTCTTTTAGCTCTATGATGAGAATTATCTAACACTGCACATAACATTTGGAATAAATACATGTGATTTAGCTGTATGTGAAAGTGATTCTTCCTCTTAAATCAGAATAAATATATTTTCATATAAAAATTAGTCCCATTTTCCTTCCATCAAATCTGAATTGCTAAAAATTAATACACAGTTAGATTTTCCTCCCCAGAATAAGACTGAAAAGTCAAGAGCAATTCTCTTGCACTATGTTTCAAAATCTAATTGTAATACAAGAAGCTTTCACAACTGGAAATAACTTAAATTGCACAAACAGAGCTCATGCTTAGTGGTGAGTACAACAGCCATGATGGCAATCAGTTTGCAAGAGCAGTCTAACATAAAAGTCACTGAAAGACGATTATAAAATACCTTGGAATTTATAATCCAGCCCACTTTTAGTGGAGTCATAGTCATCCACAAGCCTGCGGTTCTTGGTGGAGTCTGCATCATCAGTGGCCAGCTGCTGTTCGTACAAAGAGCTTCTAATTGACTCCCTCTCCCTTTCACTCCTCTCTCTTTCTGCTACTGATTTTAACAGATTCAGGTCATCAACAAAGGAATAATTCCTGAACTCTGGCTTATTTTCTGGAAAATATATCAATGCACATATAACATAAAATATTAAATCTCTTTGAATACCATTATGAAAATTGCTATAAAACCAGGAAAGATATTTTACCTGTGGGAGCTAATTTCCTATTCTTGTCTGCCTCAGCTTCAGCAATCTAATATACAAAAATAAAACAAATAAAACAACAAACAGGCAGAAGTAGTAAAACATGTGATCTCTTAATTTATCAGTATCAGCAGAATGTCTGATTTTCACTCTTAGTAAAAAGTTTGCCTGAATAAGTAGAACAGGATTAAGCACTTGGCACTTTCTGTCAGTACCACCCATCCTCTGATCAGACACTACAAGAAGGTGCAACAGACTTTCCATTTTAAGATAAATGCCAGTTGTCCTTCATTCCAAGCTCATGCTATATGCCCATAGGATGTCAATACAAAGGGTGGCATGTCTGTGAGCTGTTGGAGCCAACAACCTACTTTCGGAATGCTGGACAGTGAAACTCCATATTCCAGTTCTTAAAAATTATTAAAACTCTATTTTCTATCCAACTACATCAATAGTCACTTTCTAGACAAATCTATTTATAACTCATTAGCATATTCAGGGATTCAGTACCAAAATAATATGGGAATACCATAACAAAAAACCCCGTTGTAAATATTTTTGATTTCACTCACCTGCTCCTCCAAAGGTCTTTCTACACTTAATTGTCTGTTGTGTATAGCTTTATCTGGAATAAACACACACATATATACTCTGTCATATAATACATGCAACTGCAAAGAGCACATTTTTCTTAATTTAATAGTTTTCCCCCATAAAACACCATGTCTTAAATAGGATGCCAACTGCTAGTTTGAGAACAAAAGTTTTAAAAATCAAACATTTAAACAAAGCATGATTGGGGCAGAGGGAGAGGTTCTGCAAAACGTGCAGCAGAAATACAGATACAGATCAAGCTCTTTTTGATGAGAAAACTCGTAAACTGGGGGAAAAATGCTGGAAGAGATTGACTAAAATAGCAATAATCGGATTGGCAACCACCAAGAGATTAAAAATCTCTTTTATCCAGAATACCAAGGGAGACGGGGAGCAAGAAAAACCCGTGCAGACACTGCCGTAGAGCGGGGAAAAAACATCGCTTGGAAAACAAACTGAAAAAATTCAGACCTTTCCCCTCTACCAGCACCTATCCCCTCACTCCAACATCACACCGCAACTCCGGCGACGGCTGCTTTGGGATCCCGCTGCCTTTTGGCCGAGCGGGAGGAAAGTTTCCAGTGCCCGCAGCTCCCGCAGGCCGGCGGAGCGGGCGCTGGGGCTGCCGCTTACCTTTGCCGCCGGGTTTGGGGAAGGCTCGGGCGGGGCTCGCCAGCAGCGCCAGCACCTGCACGGCCACGGCCAGCCCCAGGAACATGTTGGGTCCCAGCCCTGCCCGCCGGGCGCTGTCCGCCCCGCGGTGCTGAAGCTCGGGGAAGCCGCTGCCGGGGGCTCGGCCCC
>WEKX01029567.1:0-97642 GCA_013390025.1 Pitta sordida | reverse complement strand
CAGCGCCCGCCACAACCCTGGTAAGTTCTGTCAGTGGCTGTGGGAGCAGCACCCCTGAGGGGAAGGGCAGCAGTGTGCTCACTCTTCTTGCCAGGTGGATCGACAGGTTTTCTGCATTATAGATATTTAATTATCAGCGTTAAAAGGTACCAATACATGTGATTTTGCAGCAGTTAAAATACTGAGAATAGTGAGGTTCTGTTTGATATGAATAAACTAATAACATGGCACCTAGGATTCTGTAGCAGAGCTGGGTAGTGAACTGCTTCCATCAAATAATGTTCTTTGCAGCTGACTTTGTTCCTATAGTTAATTTGTGCTCTTTGAGAATATGCACTGTTGCCACATTTGAGTTTCAGGAGATGACTGTGATTGGAGTTAGTTAATGTGTACCTCAATTCCATGGACGAGGATTTTTTTGATGGGAAAAATAAAGTTTTATCTCACATATGGTGGGAAATCATCCTGGGTCAGGGAGCAATTGGTAAAAAATAATTTGTGTTAACAGTGTGATCTTGAATGCTTTGGATAATTAATATTTTTATGTTAGTCATAGATAATCTACTGTTAATTGCATGCATACTAACAAAATAAGATTTTTTAAAGGGTAATATATAGGAAATTCTGCCTTTACAGCAGAAATTAATAATTATTGTCAGAAGAGGTTCATAGCAAAAAAAAATCAAGAATACCCTGACTTTAGACAACATATCTGAATGGACACATGCTTCTGTCAGGTTCTCTGCTGCAGTGGAGTAGTGAAGAAGAGCATAAAACACGGCTGATTTAAAGCTCTTAATAATTTATTTTTGATATTTCAGAGACTGATGAAAGAATGTATGGTGAGACTCATCTACTGTGAAATGTTGGGCTATGAGTCTTCCTTTGGATATATCCATGCCATCAAGCTTGCACAGCAAGGAAATCTTTTGGAGAAGAGAGTTGGTATGTGCATGGAACTATAGCCTTAATAATCTTTTTACACTCTATTTTAAAAATTACTTAGGATTTCTAATTCATGTAAAAATACAGCTTACTTAAAACATTCCTCTACTTCCTTGGTCTTGTTTCATGGTCTCTTACTCTTTGAAATTAGCTAAATCTGTAGTTTGTGTGGTGCTCTCTATGTGCTTGAAGCACAGAAGGCAGGGCAGAGCAATTTATTTTAAATCATCAGTTCTTTCATTGTTTTGAATTGCTGCACTACTAAAATCTAAAAGAACGTTAAACGCATTAGTTTGAAAAAAGAGAAACATGCTACGAAGTACACTTGTGTTGTGTAGTTCTAAATATACTTTGCTCTGTGCAGAGAAGATACTCGTTTTCCTGGAAATGATTTCTCATGGTGCTCTTGACCTCTCTTTAGCTGTAACAGTAACGTAATGTCTCATATGTTTCCCAACTTACAAATTCTTAGCTCTTACTTGTTGAGCTTTGCTGCAACTTCAGTATAACTGGTTTGCTTAGAAATAGAATGAAGTCTTGGTGTTTAAAATATGAGTAACTGTCATCCAACTTTTTTTTTGGTCAGGTTTTTGTGGTTT
This sequence comes from Pitta sordida, assembly GCA_013390025.1. Taxonomy (NCBI): domain Eukaryota; kingdom Metazoa; phylum Chordata; class Aves; order Passeriformes; family Pittidae; genus Pitta; species Pitta sordida. The sequence goes on along the minus strand of WEKX01029567.1, from coordinate 96,098 downwards.
TTTAACTCTTGTATCACAGACAATCTTAAGTCTTCTATCTTAAAATTCATTGTTGCTTGAAAGTAGTAATGGAGGCTGCTTTCTTTTATAGGTTACTTGGCAGTTTCTCTGTTTCTGCATGAAAATCATGAACTGCTACTTCTACTTGTGAACACAGTTGTGAAGGTACAGTATCTTTGGAGGTGGAAAGGGAAATCTCAAAGGTGCAGGAGAGGCTATTTTCATGGGCCAAAAGATGAGCTGGGGGGGGGAAGAAGACCTGGTTGAACAGAGAGCTTTATCTGGAACTTAGGGAGAAAAAAGGAGAGTTCATAACCTTTGGAAGAAGGGGCAGGCAGCTCAGGAGAACCATGTAATGGCAGAGGATGAGGAAAAGGCTGAGGTACTTAGTTTTCTTTGCCTCAGTCTTTATTAGTAAGACCAGTTGTTCTCTGGGTACCCAGCCCCTGAGCTGGGGGACAGGAACAGAAAGAATTGAAGGGGAAAGGGTCAGCAACCTCCTACACCCCTTAGGCACACACAGATCTGTGGGGCTGGATGGGTTCCACCCGAGGGGACTGAGGGAGCTGGTCTAGAGCATGAGTCTGAGGGGGCTCAGCCTGGAGGAAAGGGGGCTCAGCAGGGACCTTGTTGCTCTCTAGAGCTCCCTGACAGGAGGTTGTAGCAGGTTTGGTCTCTTCTCCCAAGTAACAAAAAATAGGGCAAAGACATGGCATCAAGTTACATCAGCTGGAAGTCTTACACATTCAATTTGTTTTGAAAATTAATAGTAGTCTTGTATTTCATGAATTCATCCATCTTTTTTTAGATAAGGTTGCAGTGACCTATATCTACTATTTTTAATTTTAATTTGGGGCTGAGTTTTTAACTTTAGTAGAATATTATGTGTAGTTTACATTTGCTTCTTGGGGAGTAGGTAATATGTTACTGTGCAAATGTGTAATTGGCAGTATTACTGAGCTTGCTTTTCTTTTTTATTTCTTTTGGCTCGATCAAAGGCACTGGATTAGAATAGTGTTGAATTCTGTGCGATAGGCTCATCCTTGTGATCCAGCTGGGGACTGTAATATATTCATGTAGTCATCCAACTATTTGAGTAAACAAAAATTGAATGTAGCTCCATGTGTTAATCTTGCATGTGTTTAAAATATGGATGTATTTCTATAACATGAGTGTGAAGAGCTGCCTGTATGAGAGAAGAAAAGAAGCCGATGAGCTCAGTGGGAGCTGGCACCTCTCAAACATGAGCAGCCAGCAGGATTCTGGCAGTGGTTGAGCTGTGTAGGTGGGCTAGACCTAGCCTGCTTGTGGAAGATTTGGGGTATGTCTGTGTGGAATTTGAAAGTCTTATGGAAATAAACCAGAATTTTTGTACTTGATTGTAACAGGACTTACAGAGCACTAATCTAGTAGAGGTCTGCATGGCATTAACGGTTGTCAGCCAGATCTTCCCACGGGAGATGATTCCAGCTGTTCTTCCTCTAATAGAAGACAAGCTCCAGCATTCTAAGTATGTATTCATTTACACAATTTCACAGTTGAATGNACAGGAACAGAAAGAATTGAAGGGGAAAGGGTCAGCAACCTCCTACACCCCTTAGGCACACACAGATCTGTGGGGCTGGATGGGTTCCACCCGAGGGGACTGAGGGAGCTGGTCTAGAGCATGAGTCTGAGGGGGCTCAGCCTGGAGGAAAGGGGGCTCAGCAGGGACCTTGTTGCTCTCTAGAGCTCCCTGACAGGAGGTTGTAGCAGGTTTGGTCTCTTCTCCCAAGTAACAAAAAATAGGGCAAAGACATGGCATCAAGTTACATCAGCTGGAAGTCTTACACATTCAATTTGTTTTGAAAATTAATAGTAGTCTTGTATTTCATGAATTCATCCATCTTTTTTTAGATAAGGTTGCAGTGACCTATATCTACTATTTTTAATTTTAATTTGGGGCTGAGTTTTTAACTTTAGTAGAATATTATGTGTAGTTTACATTTGCTTCTTGGGGAGTAGGTAATATGTTACTGTGCAAATGTGGAATTGGCAGTATTACTGAGCTTGCTTTTCTTTTTTATTTCTTTTGGCTCGATCAAAGGCACTGGATTAGAATAGTGTTGAATTCTGTGCGATAGGCTCATCCTTGTGATCCAGCTGGGGACTGTAATATATTCATGTAGTCATCCAACTATTTGAGTAAACAAAAATTGAATGTAGCTCCATGTGTTAATCTTGCATGTGTTTAAAATATGGATGTATTTCTATAACATGAGTGTGAAGAGCTGCCTGTATGAGAGAAGAAAAGAAGCCGATGAGCTCAGTGGGAGCTGGCACCTCTCAAACATGAGCAGCCAGCAGGATTCTGGCAGTGGTTGAGCTGTGTAGGTGGGCTAGACCTAGCCTGCTTGTGGAAGATTTGGGGTATGTCTGTGTGGAATTTGAAAGTCTTATGGAAATAAACCAGAATTTTTGTACTTGATTGTAACAGGACTTACAGAGCACTAATCTAGTAGAGGTCTGCATGGCATTAACGGTTGTCAGCCAGATCTTCCCACGGGAGATGATTCCAGCTGTTCTTCCTCTAATAGAAGACAAGCTCCAGCATTCTAAGTATGTATTCATTTACACAATTTCACAGTTGAATGATTTAATTTTGGAGGTAGTTTTAGTAAACGAGTGTCTTCTCTGAGTTGGTCTTTTCTAATAGTTAAATTTAGAAATTGTTCCTCCTAGTTTTTTCTCTTGGATTCTTGTCTCATTTATTTGCAACCTTGACTGAGTATTGAATAGGTATTAATTTTTCTTTATAGTCAGTTCTAATAGGGAAATGTTACTGAATTTAGTTGCTGGAGCCTTTTTAACAAACAGGGATGAAGCAGGTATTTGTAGGCCGTGTGGAGAAAGAGATTAGGATCCTTGAACTTTACTGATACTTTAAAAAAATAAATCTCTTTATAGAAACTTTTATCAAAGTGTATCTGCAGATACCAATACCCTTGAATTGTTTAAAACTTCGTTTGTAATATCCCATACAGAGGATACCACTCCAAGTGTGGTGTTGATTAGAAAGGGAATTGCAGAATGAACTGACTCTAACTTTTAGCAATGTATTTTTTGGAGCTGCACGTATCACCACAACAGACTAGTCATGGCTGATTTTATTACTTATTTGGTGGTCATTCTTTTGAATCATCAATCTGACATCAAGCTCCTATTACGCTTCAAAGGTTGTCTTGTCACTTCCTCACTTAGGTGGTATTTTCAAAGTCATTTGTTGCCAAGTGTGTAAGAAATGGGTTCTCATATCTACAAATAAGGATGTTCTGATGGATGGCCGCATGATTTTACAGTGCTCACAGAAATAAGAAATTCAAGTTGTTTCGTGAAGTCAGGTACTTAAAATACAGGAGCAGCTTCATTTTGTTAAGTGTAAATTTCATTTCAGGGAAATTATCCGACGAAAAGCTGTGCAAGCTTTATATAAATTCTATCTCATTGCTCCTAACCAAGTTCAGCACATACACGATAAGTTCCGGAAAGCCTTATGCGACAGGGATGCTGGAGTCATGGCTGCTTCTCTGCATATTTATCTTCAAATGATTAAGGTAGGCAAGGAATTAGAAACACAACTGAATTTGGGTGATTTTTTTTTTTTTTTCATTTTAGATAGTGTGCTCTACAGAAGTTTTGCGGGAAAAGACTTAGTTGTAATACGTCATTAGAAAAGCTAGTGTATGTGGTGTGTTATGTTTGTTTATGCTGGATGTCTGTTTAACTTGACAGATCCACTTGTTGCGTGATCTGAATGCTCGTTGGGTCCTTAGCTAGAGGTTCTGAGTTCTACAGTGTGTTCAAGAGTTTGATGGAATTTGCTTGTAAATAAGTTCTGTCTGTTCCCTCTGCAGGTGTATGAGAGGAGCATAGGTTTAAAGTGAAGAGCTTATGGATGTTGGGGGATGAGAGTTTGATTTAAAGAAATGGAGCTGTATGTGTGGGTGTTTTGATTTTACTCAAGTTGTGAATTACATTTACCTTTGAGTTGCTGTTTTGAAATACTTGAATCGTATTTATTTTTCATTATGTAGGAAAATTCTTCTGAATACAAGGATTTGACTGGGAGTTTTGTAACCATCCTAAAGCAAGTAGTAGGAGGAAAGCTCTCTTCTGACTTCAACTATCACAGTGTGCCAGCACCATGGTTACAAATTCAACTTTTAAGAATATTGGGGCTGTTGGGAAAAGATGATCCAAGGTAAATATATCTTTCTCTGTAATGAATAATTTGAAGGTACAAAGAGTACAGTCACAGCCTGCACCTCATAGACAGCTTTCTGCGTTGGGTTTGGTTTCGTTGTTTTTTGTGGGATTTCTGTTTGTTTATTTTGTTCTTTTTTGTTTTGTTTTGTTTGTTTTGTTTTTGTTTTGTAGAGGATTTCAGTCTTGAATTTCTACACATTTGTTATTAACCAAGACAGTGAGCAGATTAGTTCCTGCAAAATTATTTTCTTAGCTTCTGGATTGGCTAAACAATTGATTATTGTGGAATATGCTTAAACTATATTTTGACTGGGACTTCTATTACAAGGTTACCAATAGCTTTACTCTGGATTTTCAGTTATTTTAAAATGTGCTGCCGTTTTGTGAGCATCTAGTTGTCTGCTATCTTTTTCCTGTTGATCTCAGTATTTATACAAATAGGGAAGTGTTCTTAGTCTTGTGATATGATGTTTCTTTTGAAAGCTGCAAACAGTTTGCTACATGGCATTTAGGAATATGTTATAGAGCTCTACCATGTTGAAGTGAATTTGTGGATATGAATTTATTGCAGTGCTTGAGCTGTTTGGCAAAATAAGACCATGTGCTTATTAGTGCTGCCATTAATTTTAAATCTTTTTTTTCCTTACACAGGACAAGTGAATTGATATATGATGTTCTAGATGAATCTTTAAGAAGAGCAGAGATAAATCACAATATCACATATGGTGGGTGAGGTTATTTTTGTATAATTATCAGTATTTGAAAAGGTTAAAAACTATGAGTAGTTGTTAATTATGTGTCTTCCTCCCCTTGCAGCCATCTTGTTTGAATGTGTCCAAACAATTTATACAATTTATCCCAAATCTGAACTACTTGAAAAGGCTGCCAAGTGCATTGGAAAATTTGTTTTGTCACCTAAAATTAATCTGAAATACTTAGGTAAGGATGCCTGCTTTCATTATGCTGCTTTTAGTTTGGCTGTAGTGGTGTGCGTTGTCTGACATCACTTGCAATCACTCACGTTCTAGGTTTAAAGGCTCTGACCTACGTTGTCCAGCAGGATCCTAATCTGGCACTTCAGCACCAGATGACAATAATTGAATGTCTGGACCATCCGGATCCCATTATTAAAAGGGAGGTTAGTGAATTTCTAAATGTCATAAACTAACTTAAAGTTTTAAGATGAGTGATGGCTTTTCTAAAATGAGTCGTGTAAAGGCATATTCTGCTCTTGTGAGAGAACAGTTAAAAAACTGTGTAGATAAGCAGTGTGTTTCGATTAAGAATTGAGTCATTGAAACCAATTAATTGTTTTTTCTTCCTCTTTCAGACTTTAGAGCTTCTGTATAGGATTACAAATGCACAGAATGTAATAGTCATAGTTCAGAAGATGCTTGACTACTTAAAAGAAAGCAAAGAAGAGTATACTGTCATCAACTTAGTTGGCAAAATAGCAGAACTAGCTGAGAAATATCCTTTTATTTTTCTGAATTAGGTGAGAAATATCCTTTTATTTTTCTGAAGCTTTGAAGTAAAAGTTCAGGCAAATACAGCATTTGTAACTTTCATGATCTTTTGAAACAATGGTTACAGCTGTGCTCTCCACTCTTTCAAATGCCAAAGAAAACATACACAGAATCACAGAATCAGTAAGGTTGGAAAAGACCTTAGAGATCATCGAGTCCAACCTATCACCTATTACCTAACCTAGCCAAACCTGTTATCTAACCTGTTGCCATCCTGCTACCAACACACCATCCTACCTATAACACACTACCCTAATATCTAGGTCATGCCACCAAGTACATCATCCAACCTTTTCTTAAAGACCTCTAGGGACGGTGACTCCACCACCTCCTTGGGCAGCCCATTCCACTGAGAGATCACCCTCTCTGTGAAAAAGTTCCTCCTAATGTCCTGTCTAAATCTCCCCTGACGCAGTTTAAGACTGTGTCCTCTTGTTCTATCACTGATAGCTGAAGAGAAGAGACCAACCCCCAGCCTGACTGCAACTCCCCTTCAGGTAGTTGTAGAGAGCGATAAGGTCTCCCCTCAGCCTCCTCTTCTCCAGACTGAACAACCCCACAAAAATGACTACAGTGTTTTTTATATTTCAGTGAGAGAAAGTATTGGTACTCAAAGTACTTAATTTTGGCTTTAGAGTTGAGCATTAAAATATTTTGGTTTTAAATGCAAACTTGGAAGCCTTAGCACTTCGTTCCTTAACATCTGGACACATATGCCCCTAACAATGAGTGGTTCATCCAGACAATGAATGCTGTGTTTTCAGTTGGAGGTGATGTTGTGCATCCTGATATCCCAAACAACTTTCTGAGGCTGTTGGCTGAAGGTGAGCAACTCCCTGAATGCTTTGAAGAGCTATGCATGTTCCTTGATAATCTGGTGGGTTTTGGTTGTTTTTTTTTCATTTACTTTGAAATATTTGGTAGGATGTGTTGTTTGTGTTTCAGGGAAATTACGTAATTTTTTTCTGTGTAGGATTTGATGATGGAAAGGAAGATTATCAGCTACGGGTGTATGCAGTTCAGTCTTACTTAGCACTGCTTGGAGAGGAAGATGCATTGTATCCACAGAAATTCCTTCAAGTTATGAGCTGGGTAAGGTGGACACCTGGTCAAAATCCAATACACAGATAAGAGGAAACTCTCAAAGGTGGTGATGTTTTTAATAGATATTTATTGGACTTCAGTTTTAGTTGCTATAACCCCATGCAGAGCTATAGGTTGGGGACAGAGTGCCTGGAGAGAGGCCAGGCAGAGAGGGACATGGGAGTGCTGGTTGATAGGAGACTGGACAGGAGCCAGCAGTGTGCCTGGGCAGCCAGAAAAGCCAATGGCATCTTGGCCTGTATCAAGAATAGTGTGGCCAGTAGGACTAGGGAAGTTATTCTTCCCCTATACTTGGCATTGGTTACTGTGTCCAGTTCTGGGCCCCTCAGTTTAAGAAAGATGTTGAGTTTCTTGAACGTGTTCAGAGAAGGGCGATGAGGATGGTGAAGGGGCTGGAACACAAGCCCTATGGGGAGCTGCTGAGGGAGCTGGGGTTGTTTAGCCTGGAGAAGAGGAGGCTGAGGGGAGGCCTTATCACTCTCTACAACTACCTTAAGGGAGGTTGTAGCCAGGCAGGGGTTGGACTCTTCTCTCAGGCTGCCAGTGACAGAGTGAGAGGACAGTCTTAGGCTGCATCAGAAGAGGTTTAGAATGGATGTTAGGAAGAGCTTTTTCACCGAGAGAGTGATTTCCCATTGGAATGGGCTGCCCAGTGAGATGGGCTGCAGTGTGAGCAGGGCCTAGTTATGTTTAGTTTTCTTTTCAAAGCAGCTATTGGATTTTTAAGAATCTGAAAATTGGAGTCTTATGAGGAAAATAGTAAGATCACTTCAAGCCTTTACTTCTTTACCATTTTGTGTTTTAAATGTTAATTTAGAAGATGTTTGAATGCGAGGTGGATTTTACTGTGTTGTTGTTTAGTACTGTATTCTAATGTCAAAACTGAAAGAACTGCTGTGTGTGCCTAAATGCATGTTTTGTCTGTTCTTTGTGAATAGGTATTGGGAGAATACTTCAGTCTTGTTTCAGATACTGATCCAGAAGCTATTTTGACAAAGCTACACAGCCTGCTGAAGAAGACTTATGTTACTTCTGAAACGAAAGCTTGGATAATGGCTGCCGTCACCAAGATAGCATCACATACCTCCTGTTCAGAAACAGTTGACAGACTAATCCAAGAATTCAGCAGCTCTCTCGATACCTGCATAAGACAATATGCCTTTGAATTGAAACATCTGTGTGAAGACAAAGCACTGATGAACAATTTGCTTCCATTTGATGCTAGCTGCAACGACATGGCGGTAAGTCAGCTGCAGTGTGTGTTTTATTTAAACCTCTGTGTAGTTCATTTTTATTTAAACCTCTATGTTGAATATTTTGGTAAAAGTGTTTTCTATATGAACTGTATCTGCAGTTCTAAGTGGCGCAATAATGCGTAAAGTGAATTTTCAGAAACATACTTTTTCAGGCATAATGCACTATACTGAAAGATAGAAAACCACAGTGTTAAGCAAGCTGGAGTAGCTTGTAACAAAGTTGTCATTTCATACACTAGTTTATTTTTAGTTGTCTTTTGTGTGTTTAAAGACATGGTAACTTTTTTTGCCTTTTAGTTTAAAGGGTTTGTCTCCTATTTAGAAATGGCTGATCTTGACCCTAAAATTTTGTATTAAATGATGGAAAAGAGCATTAATGTTACTGAGGTTTTTGTGAGTCAAACAAAGTACTGTTTGCATTCAGTATTCTTGTGTATCAGTGGGATCAACCATTTTTGGAAGACTCAAATCCACTTTTTTTTGGTCTTTTTGTTTTGTAAATTAACTTCTCCACTACTGACTTTTTATATCAAGTTACAAATCTCTAGCTCAAGGTTATTTCAACATACTTGCTTAACAATTTCTGTTAATACAGCAGCTTTACTGGTAGATATGGGAGGTGTGAGACTGAAGACCCTGATTTGCTGATAAGACACAATCTTCTGATAACATCAGACTCATGTATAGCAAATGTTTTCATTGTCTCTTCACTACTTTTAATTCTGCATAGGTAGATGCTTCCTTATCCTTTCTGGATGGATTTGTTGCTGAGGGACTTGGTCGTGGTGCAGCACCATATAAGCCTCATCATCAGAGACAAGAGGAGAAACTTTCTCAGGGAAAAGGTGATAGTTCACTGCATTTATGTAGCAGCTGATAAACAATTTAAGTGTACAGTTATTATATTTTCTTAATAGTATCTTAATGCATCTTGTCTGTGGACAAGAGTTAGGTTCAGCTTAGATTTTAGTTCCACATCTGTCTAGCTGATGTATAGAGATGGTTATTCTGCGGGGGAGGAAGTTTTATTATAGTCTCTGCTGGTCGACAGGACTTGAGATTTATGGGGATTATTAAAGTAGAAGCCTTAGAAGTCGAGCTGTGCAGGGATATCCATTTTCAGAAGACAAATTTCTATTTTTTTTGTGTCTGATTGTAATTTTAAGGTTGTCTGTCTTGCAGCTCTGAATTTTGAACCTTATGGATTGTCCTTTGCTTCAAGTGTGTCCTCGTCTGGTGTCACCGGCAGACAGTCGCCCACTGGTTTATCGTTTGGTTCAGATACATCTGGTAATAGTGCTGAGACAGGTCACAAAGAGTGAGTTAATTTGTATTTGGAATGTAACACATTTAAAGCTTCTGTTCCTGTCAGTGTCATGTCTTTCTAGCTCCATATGATGAAGCAGCAAAGAAGGCAATTGAACTTGGAAACCTCTGCCGTGTAAGAAGAAATTCAGGTGGCAGCATCTTTGTAATAACTAGGGGAAAAGCTGATGTGGTTAGACTCTTCCACTTCCTTCACAGACTCCAAATTAGGTGATAGTAATGCAGTAAAATTGGGACAGGATTACCTCATGATTACATTAAGAATTTTTTCTGTCTTCTTACAAGCTGCACTTACTTTTAAAGGTATTACAATAATGTGCCTTTCAAGAATTTTTTAGATAAAAGTAAAGCTAGGATATGCAATATAACATACTTCAGAGTTTTAGAACACCAAAAATTAATTCTGTGTCCATAATTTCATACAAATCAATGATTTATACTCCAGTGAATTGGTATGCAGGAAACCTTCCCAGAATATTTCTGGGAAACCTTCTTCCCAGAATCTTTGTTTAATCTGGTGAAAGATAGGTACCATGTTGCTTGCATTTACTTGTAAAAAATTATTCAAATACATTATGAATGTAGTCTGGAACTGAGTAGAGATGGCAAACATAGTATAGTACTGGCTGCAGGTGTCTAATGCTGGTTGAAATAGCTCTGTAATTAGAGGTATATAGCCTAGTCCTAGTTTAGATTTGTGGGACATTTTAAGAATAACAGATGACTTTATTAACATAGGACTTCATGCAGAAATGTTAATTTATATTTCACTGCTCACTCTTGCCTACCAAAGCTGTGAATGGTGTTTGAGTGTTGGCATGTTTTTACAAACATGATGTTTGTACAGCTGATCTTGCTTTTGTTTGTTGGCTTTTTAGGACAAATACTCTGAAACTTGAGGGAGTGCGCAAGCTGTGGGGGAAAGAGGGCTATCTTCCAAAGAAGGAAAACAAAGCAGGGAAAGAAAATGAGCCACAAACAGTTTCCTGTGGCAGCCTGTTAGCAGGACCAGGGGGTGATCCTTCTGCCTTGAGGTCTGATCAAGGTGCCAGCCTCTCTGAGGAAGACAAAGAGAAGCAGCAATTAGCATCAACTTTGTTTGTTGGGCTAGGGTCTAGTGCTGGTGTCAGTCTGGTAAGTGATTTTCTTTGAGACTTAAGAGTTTAAAGTTTTCATATAGTCTTATTTAAAATTACAGACACTTGTTTGCACATGAAAATCAAATTAGTGATAAGACGAAACTCCCCAAATCATTGAAAAACTATTGAAAATTACTTTTGCAATCTGATAATTTAAGAGCATGAAACAGCTTGGCTGTTCCTAGCCCTCTGGAGCAGATCTGATTTGGTTACCAGAACTTTCTCTGTTTGCATGTTGTGCTTAAACTCGAAGTCTCAGTTTTTCCAAACAGCTGTTCCTTGGCCCAGCTTTGCAAAGCTGCTGCTATTTATTTGGCAGTAAGCTTGGAGCTTGACACTGTGAAGATTGTTTTTAATTTATGCATGGTATTATCTGAAACATAAGAATTCACCATTAGGTAATCTTTTTAAGCTTGGTGTTATATTAGCCAGCTCAAATCTTGCTCTTTATCACCAGAAAATGTTTGCCTGTACTGGGCTTTTAATGAGAGCTTTTAGTTTCCTAAAAGAACCAGGAGTCATTCCTGCATTATAAGCTAATTCAGAGATACAACAAAAACCTAGTTCTGTTAAATTGTTTGGAATCTATTTGTATTTGTCATTTGTATTGATTCCTTGGTCACTACTTCATGATGTTAACAGTAACAGAACTGGTTGGTCAAAACTTGACCTGTTTTTCATTGTTTGCTTTTTCCTTCTCAGATGGGGAAAGCAGATACAGCTACTCAGAAATTCAAAAGGAAATCGAAGATAAATGAAACTCGACATAGTGAGGAGGCAATGGACTTCAAAATTAGTGCTGCATCAGATTTTGGTCCATTACTTGATACAGTACCTATTAACACAGAAGACTGTGAGGGGAGTACACACACAGGGTTAAGGAAAACTTCCCTGTGTTCTTCAGATATTGTAGAAGATAATTTAGCATTTGAAACACCTCAGTCCCTTAAAAAATCTGTGCTGGATGACAGACTTTCAGACAATAGGCTGTCACAGACATCTTTGTTTGCTGATAGTAATATTGAAATTTTTCAGCCTTCTCTAAGTGCTCAATGTGAAAGTGCCAGTGAAACACCATTGGTCCCTTCCTTACCAGAAGAACTTAAAGGGCTTCCTCACTCTGAGGTGGTGGAACTTTGTCAGAGCGATGCCTTAGCTCTGTATTTATGTAAGGTGTGGACAGATGGATCTCTGTTGCTCACCGTTTTTGTTTGCAATAAAACCACTTCTGCACTTAATACTGTCAACTTAGTGTTTGAAGAAACAGAACACTTTCAGGTAAGAAACTTTGTTCCCATTGTGTTTCAAAGTCACATGGGACTTCTTGCTGTTCGCTTGCATTTAACTGCAATGCTTGGTTTAATGTAATAGCCATGCCTTTTTCCAAAGTATTTATTTAAAACCTGTGGTTATGGCTGTTACACAGATATTCTAAAGGGCAGTGAAAGAAATCTCTATATAAACATAGTGTAATTTGGTATAAAAGTTGGCATCTCACTATTTTAATTCACCTTGGTGTTGTTTCCTACTGCTTGCCTCCATATTAAAAGTGTGCTTTTTCACTTTGCTGCTTTCTTGTATATTAATTTATCTTGGGACTGAGCTACAGAGTTCGGGTCCTTGGTGCAATAATTCAGAGGTGCGAGAATCCAATTGTCATAAAGATCAATTTCACCAGTGTTTTAGTTCTTATAGAATGGTTGTAGATGTTAATGATTGACTTACCCTTCATGAGGACTGTTCACTTGTCAAATAATGCAAGAGAAATCAATGGTAATAAAATGCACTTACACAATTTTATAGCTGTATCTGAGTCACTTGCGCAACTTGACAGCAAGACTTACATTCTGTATTCCTTTTAAAACATTGTGTAGATTTTGGAGAGTCCTACCTACCAGTTTCCCCCAGTTGAAGTTCACAGTGTGGAACATTGCCAGAAATGTGTGAAGATGAACAAAATCTGTACACAGGGAATTCTTTCTGGCTTTGTTAATTGCCAGTCAGAGATGGAAACTCGCCTTGAATTTTCAGTAACTTTCTCATTGATGGACTTCATCAGGTAAGTAAAATAAGCTGCAGTTCTAAAAACACTTGTACGTACCCAAATCATCCTGTCCTTGTCTAGTAATTAGTTATTGTCTATGGAAAATACAAGGCTCCATCTTGAGCAGCTAGTTTTAATCTGAGCTGACTGTTAATAAAGGCTTATTTTGCACTTGCATAAAAAAGGGGCAAAGTTCCAGCAAGAAGTACAAATCCAGTGAGAATACTGACAGTAGCTGCAGGTTAGAATAGCCTTGAACTGTAGAATGTGTGTTTGAGGAGGCTGAGAATTGAGTGAACAGAAGGACATGCTGATTTAAAATATAGCATAATGTAAACTTGTCAAACTGAAACAAGTGATTTGAGTGCAGAGACCAGATTATATGAAAACGCAGGGGAAGCAAGCTCATTCTTTTAATTTTTGAATGCTGCATTTATTTGATGAGTAAAATAAACAACTGTCCTTTTTCCAGCAGGCTTTTCTTATTGAAGTAAAAATCATACATTTATTTTTTTAAATTTAGAAATCTAAAGCAAGGAATAGAAACTTGTTTCAATGGTAAGATGGAAAAAGGAGGGGTTTGTTTAAACTAACAGACGTTTGGTTATTGCATGTTCTATTGTCTAGTTGCTTACAGATATGGGGGTTTTGTAAGCCAATATATTCTGATTTACATGTATCATTTTGCTAAGATATGGGGTGAACTTCTTTTTAGGCCAATGGAAATAACTACAGAGGACTTTGGGAAGCTGTGGCTGTCCCTTTCCAATGATGTGAAGCAGAACATAAAAATGTCATCTTCTCAAGATTCCCTTTCAGCAGCCTTGAATACTCTGCAACAGAAGCTGAAACTCCATATAGTTGACATTATAGGTAAGTGAAAGTATATATAGTGTGTCTATATACTCTATATAATCTGTCCCAGGAAGATAAGTAAATGGGAGTTAGTATCTTCTAGTTTATGGCAGAGAACATTTGGGAACATAGAAAATGAGCGTTGTCCTATGGACTTCGCCTTCTTCAGGGGCCTTTGTGAGGGTGATGTAAAGGTACAAGTGTACAGCAAACATAAATTTTATTAGGAAGAACTTGCATCGTGAAGAGTTTTGGGTAGGATGAAAAGAAGGAATTAAAGCTGTATGACAGACGTGAAGCTGGGATTTTGGCATGATTTGTGTGGCATGTTAGATGAGTTAAAGGGAAAGGTGGTAGTAGTGATTTAATGGTAATCAGTGAGGACTCAAGGTAGTTGCTTGCAGAGAAAAAAAGTTTATTTTGGCCCAAGAACCAAGGAAAGAGGAACAGCAGTGTCCCCTGCTCCGTCAGGTGCCAAAAGCCCCCGCCCAGTAGTTAAAGGTAAAGTAAGGTGCATTTTCTATAAATTATACTATAGCAATTGTTGCTTGTTAATTGTTGCTTCTCTTTTTTCTGTGGTCTCGTTTGTTTTAAGGTAATGAGGGAATACTGGCATGCCAGCTTCTTCCATCTGTGCCCTGCCTGCTGCACTGCCGTACTCACTCGGGGATGTTGGCTGTGTGGTTCAGATCACCCTGTGCTGCTCTTCCAGATGGTTTGCTCTATCAGTGTCAGAAGGTGATGGGGGAATCTGAACAGCAATAGTGCCTGCCTTAATCTGTTTGGTGTGTGAAAAGCAAATCAAAGATTTATACAGTTGCACAGATAATTACCAAAGCTGAACTAAGATACTGCTTCTTGAAGTATTAGAAGTTTTCTTCCAGCTGGCATATGTCGTGTGGACTTGTGGGGAAAGAACAATGACCTAAATTACGCCTGCAAAAATACGCTCAGGACTGTACAGTATATTGAAGTACTGTTACCTGTTTAAGTGAAATGTATATTTCTTAATTTTGTTGTAAATGACTGAAAGTATTTATTTTTATTACACAGCTTTTATAGATGCCCACAATTATTTCTCATGGCAACTTCTTAAATATAATTTTAAAGAAAACACATATTTCCATTAAGAGGTCAGATGTGATCAGTTATCATCTAATTTTATTTTGGTAATATTTCTAAAGCTATTTTTAAGCACTGCTGGCAACAAGACCCATATTGGTGGTTGTATAAAGTAATGTATGTAGCAACAAATGCACAGTTTTGAAACATTTCCTATGATCTTTGATATTTACCATGGAAGTGATAACATCTAAATGAGTTTTTGATAGGAGTCAAGCATGTGAAATTATATGGAAGCATCTCCTAGGGAATGATTTAAGGCCCTTCAGGGTAGTTCCTGTCTGCAGTTGTTTCGGCCTCATATTTCAGTCTTGTTTTCCATTGGGGCCTCTGACAGTCACTGAATATTTGTGCATGTCTAAAGCAGAGTTTCATGTGGATCAGGTTTGACATGACTGAGCTGGGGTTAGTTGGCTGTGGTTGTTGAGTAGTGAACCTGTTTATTGCTCTTCAGTCAGTCCTATAAATTTAATTTGGCCAATATCTGTCCATGAAAATTCATATGGGGAAAACTTCCATTTATTTTGAGTCTAGTTATTTACAAGCTCAATGTGACTCTTCAAACCTTTGACTTGCACAGATGTGGCCGTGTGTGCACTGCTGGGAACTGCAGCAGGCATGAGAGATGAAATCAGAGCAGTATACACAGAAACTGTCTCTGAGTAGATTGTCTTTTCTTGCTGAAATAATCCAGCAATCTTAATTTATTTAAATGCTAAATGAAAACTAGTACTGCTTAATATTATTTATAGCTGGTCATGTTGTCTATTCAGAAACAAAGATCCTACGGTTCAGATATGCTATAAGTGGATTGCACAGTGCAATTCTCTCCTTTGTGTTTAATAATAACAAGGAAACCCTTCGTTATATTTTGGTGTTACTGATTCTCACCTGATAAGCACTGGTTGTAAAGGAAAATAAAGTATTCTGTTACTTTACTGATGTTTTGGTGAATGTTGATGCAATTGTCATAAGAAAGTTAATGTGCTGATAGTTTGGGGTTTTTTAAAGTCAAGCTACTTGTGTTATCACAGCTGTAATGACACAAGCAAAGTTCTTTTTTATTGCTGTTTCAGTACCCTCTTACTGAGGAATTTAAAGTGCACTGAACATGTAAATATATTTAATACTCTACATACTTTAATGTTTACTTGGCACTTCAAGACCATTTATAAATGAAAATTGATTTATAGTGGAGTAATTTCCAGCAAACTATTTCCCTGCTGGTAAATCAGACTTGTGTTATGCAATTGGACTTCTGTAATCATAGCAACTATAATACAAGTATCTGTTTGTGGCCTATGCATTCAAACCATTTCAGCAATGAGATGTTCGATGTCCTAGTGTTTGAAAAGAACAGCAAAGGATAACAATGCCTTCTGTTGTTCATGTAATGTTCTTTGTAACCTTTTTCACTGTATGAATAGTGTATGTCAAGGTGTGAATATTCTAATTGCTTTATGATAACACCACTTACAGGAGTTTGAGGGAATTGTACCTGTGTTGGTCTTGATTTTCAGATTCCCCAGGTAATGTTGTTCTGAATCTATCACTATCTTTGCATTGCTTCCAGTTTAATAAAATTCAGTTTTATTAAAAAAAAATCTGATATGTGTTAAATGTTCTTTGCAATCACATGTAGAAATGTTTCTCCATATTAAGAACTAGTTTCAATTCTATTTTTTTTTCTCTTTGCCTGTGAACAGTGATGAAGAAATGTAACATCGGTGGTGTAGATGTCCTGTGTCTCACTTGGTGATACCAAGAATGAAAGACTGCAATTTAGATCTTTGGAACAGCATTCTTTGTACCAGCTAACTTTGTTTTTGAAGTACTGCCAGATTGTGTGATTTGTTTTTAGGCATCACAGGAGTCTTCAGTCTCTCTTGTCATTCATGGTTGGCAGGAATAGCATTTTTTCAAGTTGAATGCTAACATGAAAAACCATTGATGTAGAGTTGGGATCTTGGGAAGTTTGGCGTAATGGAGCTAAACTGAGCTAAATTCATAATGGAAAACTTGCAAGAAGTTGCTTGGTAGTGAGATCTTGGCCTGTAACCTCTGCTCTTGCCCTGGCCCAGGCTGCCCCGTCTCTTCCAGGGCATGGCTCGGGCTGAGCCAGGGAAGAGGCAGTACCTGAAGGCAAGAAGTTCATGCCCTTTCTTCCCAGTGGCTTGTGAGGGGGTTTATGAGCCTGGTGATGATGCTGCACCTCTAAACACACCCAGTCAGCATCATTTAGTGACTCAAGTGCTCAAGAACTCTGTGAAAAAACAAATTCCACCTGCTGACACATGCTGGTGATGTGTGTGTGATGCAGCAGCGATGGCAGAATAAATAAATCAAAAGGAAACAAAAAAAGGCAGTAATCACACACTTTTAATCCACGAATGTGATAATACATAATATACTTAAGGTGACCTGAACATTGCCCATAATTTGGCAATGTGGTTACATACCAAACTACAAGTACAAAAGTAAACAATGAATATACAGGATATGCAAGTATGAGAAATATTTGAAAACATCTCTTAAGGCTACTCAGAATATTTATAAATAAAACAACAGATGTTCAGCTGGTGTGTCTAAAATACCAGAATCTGAATATTGATACTTGCAACACACAAAAAATCACAGATACAGGATCTCCCTTTCCTTTGGACATCTTGAATGTTGAATAGTCTCTGTTTCTGGCTTTAAAAAAAAGATCTTGAATTTATTTGCCACAAATTAAACACACAAAATCTTACACGTGTGCACTGGGACAGGAGCATTGGATACAATAAATACTGTTCAAAAGCATCTGTTGACAAGGTACGAGCTTGGAAGAAATGCAAGTAATGGTGCAAGTAAATATGGCTCTGCAAATGGCTGAACTTGCACCCTCAACTGTTGGTGTTTCATTACTCTGTTGCAAAGGAGTTGTCCACCTTCATTGCTACTAAATACACTTTTATGGTTAAAAGAAATATGTGGAGAAAATTTACATTGTTTCAAACTGCTCTGCTACTGCCTGTCATTTTTACCATGCTTCAAATGAGTTCTCCTGGGAACAAATGAAAATCCATCTAGCACAACCCCAGTGAATCCATGACTTGGGTCTGTGTATTCTCAACTGTATAAAGGGGTGATAGTAAAAGTTGTTGCAAGAGAGGAAATGCAGTAATTCTGAGTTATTCTGGTCCAGGAAAGACAGAAGAACAAGACAATTTTTGAACAGCTTTCTCTGCCCACCATAGTATTCAGGAGTTTAAATGCAAATTTTTTTTATCCTAAGTAGTGAGTGATCAACCCTGTAAGCTTCCCTTAAAACGGAATGGCTTGACTTTGTCAGTTTTCAAGTACATGCATCTCTGTATTGTATATACACGATAGGGAGGGTGTTACCTCCCGATAATGGCATTGTCTGCTCTCTGTGCCAGACAAAAGGAGAGGGTACCTATTCCTGCAGTGTCAGGGGCTAGAGGGGAGTCCAGAGGGGAGGAAAGGATGGATCGCTGAACGTGCTGCTTTTATTCTGGGTCAGTCAGCACCTACCCAGATCCTCCAGGTGACAAAGCGGTGTATCTGCTCTGCTCTCATCCCCCTTCATCCCAAAGAGGCTGTACAAACCACATTCTTTCTTTGCAAAATGCTTTCAGTTTGAAGACATCAAAAAACCAAAGTTTCTGAAAACATTCTGAACAAAACTAATTTCAGAAGCTCACCCGAGTCATGAAGGCTGCTCTCTTTTGGCTACTGTGGATATGCTACACTTGGAGGCACTGCAATAGGAGTGGATGAGATTCCTGTTGTATCCCACCTCTGATTGCTGTAGGCACAAATGTAACGGGCATATTAAACCAAGAGTGTTATCTAGGCTGAATACTTTGGGGATAGGGGATGTAAATAGTGGTGTCTTAGTTGTGCTTCTCACAAGGGCAATTCAAAACCTTCACAAAGAGTATTTTGTTCTGTCAGACAGAACAGTAAGAGCACAAAGAGCAGCACAACCTTCAGTCTAAACTCACCTGCTGTTACCAAACCCTGAGAGTGAGGGAACTGGTGCACTACTTTATCTAGTTATATAGTTACCATTGAGCTACTTTAGAAAATCAAAATGAAACCTCTTTTTAGCAGGTATAAAGCAAAACTCATGAAAATATTGCTTGATAGAGCAATTCTTTAAATTTTCTCTCACTTC
Source organism: Pitta sordida (assembly GCA_013390025.1). Lineage (NCBI taxonomy): Eukaryota > Metazoa > Chordata > Aves > Passeriformes > Pittidae > Pitta > Pitta sordida. The sequence goes on along the minus strand of WEKX01029567.1, from coordinate 77,298 downwards.
TACTCAGTCTGTATGCTTTATTATTCCCCTATTCAACTATATACCATTTAAATTAAGAGATATCATCTCATTGTTTCTTGATCCTTTTGAAAGGAGTAAACTTAATCTATTACAGCCCTACTTTCCATCAAAGCCTTTATAATTAGTGTGGAAATAATAAAGATATATGCACCAAGGGCCTTGAGTGTAAGTCTCATGCACTGCTCTTGCCTTCACCTGTCTATTTTTACATAGCCATGCATTTGAGTTTCCTTTCTTTTCGCGTGTTCAGCCTTGAACACAAAGCTAGCAAGGTCATGGAGTCTAGCAATCTGTTTCTGAACAATGTCAGCAGCCTTGTTCGCTCCTTGAAAAAGACTGAATTATCTGAACAAAACATTAAAAGTGATAGCTTTCAGATTTAAGTTTTCCACTTCATCATGAGCCTGGTGAGCACGTTCTGGGCCCTGCTGGGGCTGTAGTAAGACTGATGGGAAGGAAGCTCACTTGCCCACCACGGCTCATGAAGGGTGGCCAGTCCTAGCGAGAAGTTTTTGTTTGGTTTCTTGCTTTTGGCCATAGTTTCAAAGAACCTTCTCATCGAGTAGTTTGTTGATGCCATTGCAGATCTTTTTGAGGTACGGCCGACAATCCCCGTCAAGGCTGTACAGGGCAGTTAGAAATTCCACATCTGCAAAGTGATTGAAGACGTGGTTGATGCGCCCGTGGGATCGCGGTGTCAGGTGTCGACCTACTAGTTCATGCACAAGGTCTTTGCATTCATTCAGAAGTTCTGCAAGCACATTCCTGTCAAAAGTGTACTCTACCTCATAGAAACTGACGATTGTCATGGCAGTTTGGTTCAGCTTCTTCCTGAACTTGTCTACGATCTCCAGCTCTTCTTGGTTGAACTGATTATTTCGATAGAGAATCCCGATTTTTATTGCCACTTTAATCAGGTCTTTCATAATTTTGTGGGCTTCCTTTTTGTTTCTTGTGTGTTCCTTTGTTACTTTGTACAGCTCATCAAAAATTTCACTGCTTGTGTCATCGATTAACATGTTAGCCATGGTTTTGGTTGCCATTTTACTCAGGATCTTTTTCTGGGCTTGAAGTGCAAGATTCTTGGAGCTGAAATAATCAGGACCTGTTTTGAGATAGAAAAAAGGGAAAATGTTTTTTTTCATTTGGTGAGATATTTTTGAAGTCAGTTAAGAAAAGTAGTACCTGCATTCTTAACTGAGACATTGATTAATTGACATACAGTCATGACTGCAGGAACAAGAACACTTCCCACACGTTATTTCCGGGTATCCTGGGGTTTCAAACATCCATATTTCAGGTCGCGCTGTCACTTTATTTGCTTGCAAATTTTTATTTGCTTGCAAATAAAGTACAGAATATTCTGGCAGGGGAATATCTATGCTGATTCTCTGATAGTCTTTTAATTCTGAAGTTTCAATATTAAAACTTTCTTAGCAGAGAGATCTGCTGAGATATTGTGGTCGAAATAATACATAAAATATCAGACAGCAAAATGAAATATTGACAAGCAATACATATGAACCTGAAAGAGTTACACCTTGGACATTGGGAGGCACTGTTGTTCCATGGTTAGGCTAAGCAGCACCTCAGATAAGCACCTCAGAAAGCAGATCCATAAGCATGGATTTATTTTGCCTCAATCTCTAGTAATGGTGTCTTCCCTTTTTGTTACCAATCTGAAATATTATAGAATGTGGTTTTTCTAAAACATTGATGCTTCAGTGCATGTGGTTCCTGCCAAACAAATATACCTAAGCTATTTGCTCTGCATTTACCAAGTAAGTATCTTGTTATTTGTTATCTTTTACCCATCTCTGCAAATTTCACATGGTTAGTGCTGTTGGGCTTTATCCCATGAGCTACTATAATTCTTAATAGAGATTAATTTAACCTTCTTCTGTTTTTCACATTATTGTTGTCTTCTAACCGATCCTAGATGGACAAAGTAAAGGAAATATGGATATGAAATAATCACTCATCTTAATAATGGGGCAGTTGGACCAAAGGACATTTTATCGTTGTAGCCAAGCAGTCATGAGTAAGTCTGAGTACTAGGCTTACAGCTGGTGAGTTCTGAGTGATGGCAGAGTGGCCTCTTTGCTGGAAAACACCTTCTTTGCCTTTCCCTCACATCTCCTCTCAGAATCTGCTCATGCAAAGGAGCTGCCCATGCTTCCCGGCCAGCCGGGGACCTCGCTCTGCTCACTGGGAGACCAGAGACTTGGCTGCTGCAAGGGGGATGGAAGTAACCACATCCTTCACCACTGCTGGGAAATCAAACCACTGAGAGATTAAAAATAACAATAAAAATCAAATCTTCCAGTTCTGATTTGATTGTGGAGCTTGAGTGAGTCTTAGGCTGCTGGGGTGAGCTCCGAGGCCCTTTCCAGCTTTCAGCACACAAGTGCTGTCATCCTGCAGTGCAGCCCATGTCTGCTGGTGTTTGTGTCACAGTCTGACCCACTGGCCTGTGGGATGACCACAGCCTCTCCTTCCTCCCTGTGCTCCTTGCGTGAGGATAAAAGGGGTGCTGCGTGCCAGTACTCACTCCAGACAAGTAACACTCTGTAAAGCCTGTTTAAATCCTGATTTTCAGGTCGCCAGAATATTAAAGTTGTCATCTTTCTTTGTGTGTTACAGCTGTACTGCAGAGCGATGTGAAAGAGTAACATTTAATTTCAACTGAACCACCACCTGGAAAAAATAATTCAATGTGCTTAAAAGAATTGCCTGTCATTTGGAGAGAAAATTGTGGGGCTGCGCTGCTGTCTGGAGGAAATAGAAAAGCTGTGATTTAATCTAGAAATGNCCTTTCCCTCACATCTCCTCTCAGAATCTGCTCATGCAAAGGAGCTGCCCATGCTTCCCGGCCAGCCGGGGACCTCGCTCTGCTCACTGGGAGACCAGAGACTTGGCTGCTGCAAGGGGGATGGAAGTAACCACATCCTTCACCACTGCTGGGAAATCAAACCACTGAGAGATTAAAAATAACAATAAAAATCAAATCTTCCAGTTCTGATTTGATTGTGGAGCTTGAGTGAGTCTTAGGCTGCTGGGGTGAGCTCCGAGGCCCTTTCCAGCTTTCAGCACACAAGTGCTGTCATCCTGCAGTGCAGCCCATGTCTGCTGGTGTTTGTGTCACAGTCTGACCCACTGGCCTGTGGGATGACCACAGCCTCTCCTTCCTCCCTGTGCTCTTTGCATGAGGAAAAAAGGGGTGCTGCGTGCCAGTACTCACTTCAGACAAGTAACACTCGGTAAAGCCTGTTTAAATCCTGATTTTCAGGTCGCCAGAATATTAAAGTTGTCATCTTTCTTTGTGTGTTACAGCTGTACTGCAGAGCGATGTGAAAGAGTAACATTTAATTTCAACTGAACCACCACCTGGAAAAAATAATTCAATGTGCTTAAAAGAATTGCCTGTCATTTGGAGAGAAAATTGTGGGGCTGCGCTGCTGTCTGGAGGAAATAGAAAAGCTGTGATTTAATCTAGAAATGATAAAACCAGGATGAAAGCATTCTTTCACTTAGCAGTACGTGGGTATATAAATAGTATCCATGATGAATAATTATGTGCATTTGACACAGTGAAATGGCAGATTGTTAGTATCGGTTTCTGTAGTAAGCGTTTCTATTAATCAAATGGATGCAGTTTTTAGTATCTGTTTTGATCAAAAACTGAAAATAATTGCAGTAGATATTTAGAATATTAATTTTGCTGAAGTTCACAACCCTTCAGTCTCTGTGTCACTTTTACCAGGAGAGCCCCAGTTGGCTCCACTGCAGGGAGAGCTCTCCAGAGCTGTTGCAACTCTGCAGCTCGAAGCAAAGGCAGCAGTTTTGGTGAGTGAAGCACCACATCCCCCATCAAACACCCCATGGTTTTGGTACACCAGTGCATTGGTGGGGGAGCCAGGATCAGCCCAGCCACCAGCACCTTATCACACTCCACCTCCCTGCCAGTTGCCATCCCATCTATGAGATCTCTGAGAAGCTAAATTAGCATGTAAAACCTTCTAATAAAGTTACCAGAAGTGAAGGTTGTGTGGCATGAAAAAAAGTGGTTCTGATGTATATTCCTGTATTCAAAGCCCTGGTCCTCATCCATAAAACTGAACAATGTGATCTTCAAAGATGAATTTCTTTCCCTGTGACACCCCTGGGTCTCAGGTGACAAAAACACAGCTCCCAGTGGAAGGTACAGGCTCTGAAAGGGGCAGCACAGCTGGAAAGCATCAGACCGAGTTTAAGTGAATCTTAAGGCTGAAGCATTTTTCCATGGCAAGTCCCAAGTTTGGGATCTGCAATCTAACAACATGAGACTGAGCTCCTCATCTTTCTAAAAGTAAAATAAAGAAATCTGTTTTTGCATTGGAGCTGCTAAACATTTCTATGGAGGCTGTATTCTCCTTTCCTAGTAATTTCACAGGTATCAGTTATCCAGGTACTGAATTCCTCTATGTAATGGTCTGGAAGTCTCTGGCTTTTTAAACAGAGTTTGAGCACTCACAGATTTCACAGAATATTCTGAGCTGGAAGGGACCCAGAAGGATCAATTGAATGGTCCATATGGGGATCAAACAATCTGTGGTCTGTTTCCTTTACCAGGCCCTAATGCTGTATCCTCCCCCTCCTCTCATACCTCTTGCTCTCCTTTGTGTAAACCAGAACTCAAATTTCATGCCTCTTACACCTCCTGTGGCTCCCTCCCCACTTCATGCTCCTGTCTTTCCAGCGAATTTTACCACAGTATCTCTAGCCTCCAAGAGCCATGCCAGCCCTCAGAAGCCAGGCAGATCCAAATACTTTGTGCTTTCCTCCAACTCTGTCCATGACCTGTGCTGTACAATCTGTAGTAGCTGGTAATTAGTTTCACCATTGTGACTGCCATGTGCTCCATCCCAGTCAACTGTCCCAGGCAGAACAGGTGCCAGTGGGGAAGGGCAGAGCTTGGTGGGGACACAGATCTGTAGCCTCCTGTGGTGCTCTCCTAAATACAGAAGCTGCAGCTGCTGCCACTGTCCCTTCACCATGTCAGGGAACTGCTGAGAAGGTGAGGAGGAGGACAAGGGGTGCACTCCACCTGGAACAGCAAGCTGCCAGGATGGGCCCTCTGCAGAGCCTTGGCCATGGCCTCCAGCTGCCCAAGCACCTGCTGCTGGGGTCAGACAGTGTCTGTGATGGGAAGAAAGCAGACAACAGCCATCAGCCCATTTGTGCAGTCCAGACAATGGTGTGGGGGCTGTTCACAAAGGCTGTGCTCAGCTTTGCTTAAATCCAGAGTGTGCACGGTTTTGCTGGAGAGTGAGAGGCTGTTTGGATTGATTGTGTGGATTCCTGCCTCCAAAATCACATCGTGCTCAGACACCCAGGTAATGCCTTTCAAGGATCACGAGTGGTTTAGCCACATGATTATATTCAGGCTTTTGTGGGGACAGCAGGTTTAATGTGGCAGCCTTTTTTTACTGCAGCACATTGCTCACTACACAAAAGATATCTTCACCTCCTACATACAGCAATTCTATTTTCTGCTTTCTTTCATACAGCAAAACAAATCAGCAACAACATTATAGATGCTATTAGCTTTCAGGAACATTATACCAAAGCTAAAAATGAAAAGCCACCCTTCAAGCATACTGCTTGGTTGGGTAATGATTAGCTTCCATTATAGAAAATCTGACATCTTAGTTTTTACAAAAGGAAGGGCCAGTTCTGCTTCAGATCTGCTCTCACTCCTCTCTCTGTCATCTAGAGAGCTATGTATGATAAAAGCTATTTAAAAAGCCCCTTGTAATGGGATTGATCCCATAGCAATCTTCCACCCTTCAAGAAGTGCAGCTCTTCAGCCCTGTTTTTCCCCCACTGTGATGCCCACAAAGGGGCACATGCCCAGCTGTGGGCAGGAGGAAAGGGAGAGGTTCCCTGTGCCCAGGATACACCACTCCCCACCAGTGGCTGCCCAGCTTTTGGCACACGGTGCTGAATATGACAGAGATGCCTCACATCCAGTAAACTTAATAACAGGATTGCTTAATAACAGAGTTGCTTAATAACAGAAGTGCAGAAAAAGTTTGGCAACTATAGCAAGCGGATGTAAGAGTTTTATATTTTAGGAATCTTTGAGACTAAAATGCAAGAACATCTGTAATATTCTCGAAATATTTTGATTGCAGATGGTTGTACCCAGTACAAAATGGTCAGAACTAAATGCTCAGCAATACTATTTTCATGTAAATACCCATTCAGCCACTCTGTACAAAACACATGGCAAAACTAGTCAACCAGAAGATGCTCCCACTATGCCCAAGGGAGAGCATGGTTGACGTCTGCTGAAACCAATTATAAGGACATGGAAACAAACCTCCTGAGCACATAAATCCATTTGCCTCCCAGTTAGCCACTTAGTCCAAGCAGTAAGACCATTTTGCAGCCAGGATATTTTCTCCCCTGGCAAATGGCTGAAAATCATATTAAAATGAGCTCTGCAGGGACTGTGGCTTTACCACCAAGACGGAAAGAGGGGGAGTTAATCTGAAGAGTTTCTGTGGAGCTCATCCAGTGCATTTTAATTGTATTACCAGGCTGGCTTGGAGAGAAGGGACACAAAAGAAATTTCTTTGCCTTTACGGAACTTTTGTGGTTACACCTGATGGGGAGTTGTTACCCCAGTTCCCACTGTAGCTTGTACTGGGTAATCAGTTACCTCAACCATTAACTTCAGCTGCTCTAAAGTGAGACACACATGGAGCTGTGAGCCTTATTTCCCACCTACACTGTGAGCATAACCCCAGCTCCCAGCAACTGATGGTAGCTGTGTTTCTCAGCCATGTAGTGTACATGTGAAGGGTACTGAATTAGCCTGAGAGCATCCTGGAAAGGTGGGTTGAGTTGTTTTAAGTTAAAGCTCTGAGTTAAAAACATGAAGAGACTGCAGGACTACAGAGGGCTCTTGCAGCCTGGCAGGAATGGGAGGTGATGGGAACCAGAAAAGGTACCTGCACCTGTGCTCCAGTTGTACTGCAAGTAAGCAAAGGGCTGAATCTTAGCCAAACAAGACAGAGATGCATAAGAAAGTAAAGATGATGAAGAGGCTGAAATATTTTTAATACTCCTGAATCTTCACTTTTAAAATGCAGCACAGCTTCTGCAGCAAAAGACAGGCTTTAAGGAGTCAGCAATGCTGCTGGAATTGTGGGCATCTCTCCAGCTGCCAGGAGTTGCTTAGATTTGTGGGAGATGGACTAAGCTAAGGGCCAGGCACACTCTCAGAGTCTGCTATAGTGTGAGATAGAGGGTTGTGAAAATTGTCGTATGAACGAGCTGTTTTAATGACATGTGTGACCCAGTTTGAATACATCTGTGTGTTTTCATTTGGTGATATACCTGCCTCTGAGCCTGGAGAGTCTAGGAATGCCAATGAGCCAGCTGTATTGTAAAGCTCTTGCAGTAGATATCTGAATAGTTAATCCAGTGTTGCTGCTGGTGTTGCTAATTTGCTGGGTTGGCAGCTTGTCTCATTATAACTTATAGTAATGGCTCTTTATCTTGACATAGATGCAAAAAATCTAGTTGCTTAATTTGTAACTTTCAGGTAAAATATTAGAGGTAATGAGCTGCAAATGTGGTTTTTTTATCCTTCAAGTATCACTCACATGTTATAAAATTGATTAGAAAAGTGAAGCTCAGAACTCGGGGTTTTAAAATAGCTCTAAAAGCAGACAGTAAAAAAAAAAAATCCACTAAAAGCACTTCTCCCATAGTGTTTTAGTCCTGAGCAGCCTGGGCACGAGCTGTGTGTATTACTCTTGGACAGCTACAGGATCACTGCAGAAGAAACATTCAGTGTTTCCAGTAACTTTACGCCAAGAAATCCAATAGACCAGATGGAATACATCAGCTTTCAGGGAGGGCCAATTTAAACATGTGTAAGCACCAGGGGCCCAGTGCTCAAACTTTAACACTTCTAAATTGTTACTGTGAACATAAAAGGGTTGCACATATCCTCAATGAAACAGGAGATTACAGACTGATAATTATATGATCTTGGGAGAATGTACCCATATCCAGACATCTGAAAGCAAAACTTGGACTTGCTGGAAATGGCAGCAACAGCCCTGTACAGAGGGAACATGACTGAATGGAAAAGAGACCATTTTTCCTTTTACTGCTTTAGATGAGCAGCAATTATGCCACAGAAAAGTGCTGTCTGGGCACATAGTGCCTGGAGATTCCGAAGGATAGTCTTATTGCAGCAGCTGGCTTGTATCTGGCATTTACTTTATTAATGCTATGTTTTTGATACATCCTGGAGTTAACTTTCAATACCTGGTGGAGGTGGTGGGATGCTGGGGGGGGCCTTTAGGTAAAGCAAAGAGAAGCAGTGCAGACTGAGCAGTTAAACTGTTGTCCTCCTCTGGGTAATGCCTTCAGGAACCTACCCAGAGGAGAGGAGCTCAGCTGCAGTTTCCATCAGCTCTGCTGGAGCTGCCAAGAAAAGGGCTGGCTGAGCTTTCCTCCTGCAGCCCCTGGTAGCTGGCTGGGGAACTGAACTACACCGCTGTGTTCTTCTCCTGTGTCTGAATGCAGTAGCTGGCAAGTGGTGTCTGGGTGACAGCACTGTTCCTGAGCTGAGCCTGGCTCATGGCGTGGAAACCTTCACAGGCACTCCCTTCAATCTATGGCACAGCTGACACCATGCTGTGATTTTTTACGGCTGCTATTTCACATTGCAAATGAGACATTACACTCAGTCATATCCTGAAAACTCACATCCAGCCTGGGAGGAAACCACTCCCTGACAAAAGGGCTCGGTGAGGATCATCTCTGTGTGTTGTGTCCCACAAACCAAACAGCCGCACCAGGCAGTGGCTGTTTTGGCAAGGACCCAGCCCTGGGTCCTGCCCACCAGGGACCAGCGGGGCACATGCAAGCAGCAATCACCTCTGCAGCACAGAGAACAGTATCTTTGCAGAGTGACTTTCAAGTGTTCATTTTCAACTTTGCACCTCCCATTTTGCAGCGTGTGGGGAAGCTCTGCCAAGGCAGCAAACACATCTGGTTAGCTCTTGGCAACTGGCAGTGAGTGTAAATGATGCAGAGCTTGCTTACACAGCACCCCGGGGTACATATGTGGAGTGGGAGCAAGGCTTTGCTCTTATCTGAAACTGCTCAGGAGTTACAAGTCTGTCTGCCAGGAGCGATAGTAGAATACAGTAGAGTTCGGGTTTCTAAGCTTTACTGTGCAACTAAAAGAGGTTTTGATAAACTGACCACTGTATTTATAAACAGATTTGAAGCCTTTCACTGTCAGCTTGTTATTTTGATGGCAAAATACACTGAAAAGACTGAACAACCCTACCCCAGAAAATGCTGGTTTAGCTCTGCCTGACATTGCAAGGAAAAAAGCCTCCACGCTGACAGCAGAATTGTGACAAGGGAGAATTGGTTACTATCAGACCTATTAAACCTGTTCCTGTACTTTGAGACAGCTGTCTATGATTATATTAATATGGGGGGGTTTTAAATGCTGCTTTTGTTCAAAAGAGGTCTGTTGTAGTAAAGAGACATGCTGACATACCCCAAACAGTACAGCTGGATCTTACTTAAGGATGGGTAGCTCACAAACCCCAGCAGACCACGCTGGGGGCGGGGGGGCATCTTGAATTGGTCGGGAGATTTTGGCCTTTAAACTATCAGTGACTTTTCTTTCAATATTTGCTTTATAGAAAATCCTGGGCAGTAACTGTTGAAGACTTTAACTCCAGTCTCTGACTGTTGTATTTAGTGTCCTTTGCCTTCTCCACAATTACCACATTTCTTACACTGTCCTTTCAAAAAGACTGCAATTAAAAGAAGTTATCATGGGGACTATGTAGCAAAAATATTCAGTTAGCCAAATAATGATTATCTCTATGGGAAAATTATGCTTGTTTTAATGTCTGGCCATGTAATTTTCACAACAGGACAGTAAGGAGCTCTTTGATATGTGCTAAGGGATTGTTTATTACTTAGATGGGACAGAGGCTCTGGGGGAACATCAGGCAAACAATGAATGATAAACAATTTTCGTGGTAAGGAAAGAAGCCTCATTCAAGCTTCTTTAAAAGGATCCAACCATTGCATTCTTCCATATAAAAATTATCCAGGAAATAAAGGATTTTCTTGCCAAAGTATTACTTGCCACTGAGACTCTTACAAGTCACGTGAAACCTTTCAAGATCTTGCAGCTGTCCTGTTTTATCCAGATGCAATTATTGTAGCAACTTGTCTTTGTCAATGATCTGTACCAAATTGGTAGATTCTGCTTTGCACAAAAACTTGAAGAGGTGTTCACACATTGTGACAACTGCATGGATCTTTGGGGTTTTCAGTCCGAATTCATGAAAGACTTGGATTTTTGACCTGGGTGAGCAAGGTTCTCTGTGTATTCTTTTTTCCCTTCCTCTGGGCAGGTGAGGGAAAGAGGAGGACTATGGAGGCACCTGTGCTTTTGTGGGCTTGGTACTTGGCAATTACCACAGACCACTCCTGATTAACAGGGGATTCAGATTTACCCATGCTTCTTCAGCTCAAATGCTTTCTATTCTTTCCACAGAAGTCTCTTTAGCATGCAGGAGCTGGTTGTTCCCAGTAGGAACAAAGTAATATGCTGTCAGTAAAGCAGGCCTGGCAATATCAGCCCTAAACAAGGCCTCTGTGCAATCTGCATGCTTTAAACAGATAAAGTGCAGCTAAGAAAAAGGCTATTTGGTACTGCTTCCCTGATTTCTATTTTTTTCCCTCATCCATTTCTCATCCTTTCAGGAAGAAAATTTTGAAGGTTTATTTTTGTGCCTTCAAATTGCTTGCTGTTGCAATACACTGCTCTTTCTCCAGAGATAAAACGTCCTTGCTTTTTACATAGAATAATTCTATTTTTGCCTCTAATATATTAAGAACAGCATGAAAAATAACCACGTCTATGCCCTAGGGATGTACAAAACTCCATGAGAAAGCAAGCAGTTGGGACCTCAAGAGAAGCTAGTCTGTGAAGAAGAGAAGATGCTGTGGAATTCTGAGATGGCATTTCTCTGGAGCTTAATATGAGGCTGAAAGAAAATGATGCTAAACCAGGTCAAGGTGAATAAACTTCAAGGAACAGGCACAGTAGGCTGCAGCTGTGGCAGGTGTGCAGCTGCTGCTGGTAGAGTGGGCTGCCCAGCTGTAGGAGCTGAGCTTTGCCACATTCAGAGGGAGAGGATGGGGGTCAGTAGCTCCAACACTGCACTCCTGCAGAGCAGCGCCAGTGCCAGGCTGTCCAGGCATTGGGCTGTTTGGGGTGTGGGAAGCACAATTGTAATTCACTCCTGTTTGTTTTGGTCTTATTTTTAACAAAACCAAACTAATGCCCTGACAATAGTACCAAGTCTTCGCCGGCAGTGCTCTCTCTGAGTGCACTGACTTCTGGTGCTGGATGGGTTGGAGTAACACCTAATTGTGTGTGTGTGTGTAAATGAGGAGAGGTCGAGGGAGGTGGGGGATGGAGGGGAAAGGCCGTTGAAACTTGATTTAAGCTAATGGAGTCTATGTATCTGGCAAAGGAGGGATGTATTTTTTTTTTTTTACCAACACCATGTACTATTGTTTTCCTACCTTGGTATTTGGTTGCTTGATCAATTGGTTTTGAATTAAGAAGGTAATGGATAGAAGGGGAGTAAAATAATGGCAAAGATCAGGTACAACTGGAAAAACATGATCAAAACACGTTTAAAACAATTAAGAAAAGAAAGTTTAACTTTATGCATAGCCTATTTCTTGTCTTATTGTTATTCTTTACTTAAGTGTTTTGGGAGAATCAATTAAAGAAAAAATACTTCTAATATGATGATTAGTGCTTCTGAATCAGCTACTTGTCACAGCTACTTCCACTCATTTGTGGAAGATGAGGATTTACAGATAATAATCTATTTGAACCTGCTGTTTGACAGCTGACAAAGTGGCACAGCTATGGCTACAATAAAGCTGGAAGGGCAGGATCATGATGTGAGTATCACTAAAGGAGCTTCTGTATCAGACCCTCATGTTGCAGCAGGTTTGACATCCTTTGTTTCACGTGAGGCTTATCCTATGAGTGATTTTCTTAAAGAGATCAAAAACCCACCAAACTCAAAATCAAACAATCCCCTTAAAAAAAACCCAACAAAACAAAAAAACCCCACCAAGCAAATAGAAAAAGGCCACTAAAAAACCCCAAACCAAATCTGTTGATAGAAGAGAGACTGCAGGTGTAAGTCAATTACAAAAGAAATATTTTTCTTACCCCTCCCCTTGAGTCATACTTAGTTATATGTATTGCCTATGTCTCAGCATCATTGCTTACAAGGAATGTGGGTGCTACTTGTCTCTGTGTATTTATAACAGTTTTCACTCCCTCCATGAATGCAAAGGCCTACATTTGTAAAGGCATCTAGTGTATCACTAACTACAGCCCAACATTTTAGTTCCTATTCTGAGAATATGCAGGAGGTAAAAAAAGGGCTGTTCAACAGATCTGGAAGAATTAATGCAACTTGTGAAGTCTTTTGGGGTGAAGAACATACTCGGGATTAACTCAACACTCCCACTAATAGTGTCCCTCCTCCTGCCTGCAGGGCGTCTCTCACTCTCTGCCCCAGCTTTGTGCCCCACTGCAGGGTGGAGAGAGCATCAGCTTTTCCAACCCAGGGGTTAAACTATTCCCCCCTCAGTAGGTTATGGATGCAGATCTGTGGGATTTCACTGCTGCTTGAAGCAGTTTTGTTTCACCCAGCCCCAAGCAGCTTTATGAGCCTGGCACAATACCAGATGGGAATGTAGCTTGTGCAAGTCCATAAAAGACCTAAGGGCATCCTTCTTTTCTGAGTAAGAGCTGCTGATAATATCAGTGCCTGAATGGTGCCTGCCTATTATTTTTGCCCCCTTACTAAAAGTTTAATAATTTCCTTAGAGACTTCTAACAGGCAATCCCTTTGTGGCCTTGCTGAAACAATCTCTGCTTGCTGTTTGATTCTGATCAGGATTGATACTGTGGAATCCAATGATAATGTAGAATTATGAGTTAGTTCAGTGGTATAGTTATAAAAGAACTAATGATGTAACAAGTTTGAAAAAGAAAATAATCTTTTTAAATGTCATCTGCATCTTCTGGCTGACAAGCAAATCAGTAAATTCCTTTTCCTTGTAATTTATGGTTTTTTTTCTCTTTTTCAACAGAGAACAGATTAAGCCTGTGCTGTACTGAAGTAGCTGCTCACACACGAGCACTTGAGCTCTGCACACCTTTACAAGAAAAATCTAAATTCAGTGTGTCAATACTCTCTATCCAGGGTGAAACCAGTGCCTTGTCTGCAGTCTGAAAGTGCTAGAAAAGTATTTCTTAACAACAGCAAAGCTGAAACTGAAAAAACCAAAAACTTGAATATTAAGAAAGAAAATGAGTCTACTTTTTAGTGTTGTTTCCCAAAGAAGACAACAAAACTAGAAGAGTCTCCATGTACTTATTGTTTTAAACAATGCTTTGCTGTCTGCCTTTACTGGTTATTAGAAAGAAAACAAAACATATCCCACCCAAACACATTTTTACAGTTGCAGAAAATTAGGCTGTGTAGAATCCCTGACTAACTTTCCTCCCCAACCCCCCGGTCCCTTGAGGAGGATTAGCTGCTGGGGAGATGGCCAACCCAGATTCTGAATGGAAAACTCCTGACCAAAGGAAAAATTACTGCTGGTCAATGCAGCTGGGATTCATCACACTCTCCATCTCTTACAAGTTTTTGTGTATCTGATTTGGGATTTACTGGTAGAAAGAAAGCACATGTTGCCTCATGCCTCACATGTGATCTATAACCCTGTTTAAGATGAAGCACGATTTGGACTTTATTATATGCTTTGGGTGATCTGCTCTGCACTCCTTGTCTGCAGTGTCAGGTCAAGCATTTGATCAAGATGCACGAAACACTACGAATGGAATACGTGATGACTTCCATCCCTGTGGAAAAAGACACAGACTAATATGTATCCATCTATCCTGCATGAACCAGACCACCTGCTGTACTCTCTGTACTTGTTCTAATTCTGCCATAAAGCATGACCATTGTGACAATGTTACTCTAGGCTAATGAAAATGTCAGCTAACTGGAAAAAAGGAAGAGAAACTGGACTACAAATGATGGTTTTCTCGGATGGCCCTGGACCCCTTCCGGCTCAGAGTGGCCTGCTAGACTGTGAGGGATCTAGGTGGTGTTACGCTCTCGGTCTCTGTACGGGTATTAGGTGGTGAGTTGGACTAGATGATCCTTGTGGGTCCCTTCCAACTCATAATATTCTGTGTGTGATTCTGTGTGTGATCTAAGCATGGCATCAATACCTTCACAGGGAGGTAATTGATACAAGCTGCATAAATAATATCTAACAGTGAGAACTCTTGCAGAGGATAAATGCTAGTGAAGATAATCTGGTTTTGTACTTTTAGCTTGTTCATTGTGTGTACGCACATTGCAAAACACATCATGCCTGGAGGAATATCCTGATAACAGGGATGCTTTTGCTGTCATCAGGGAGTCTATAATAACAGTTTAACAACAGCAGCTGGAACTGTCTATGATATAGATGTTCACTCTGAGTGTAAGTCTTTGTTTCATGAAAGTGGAAATGCAAAAGATGCTGGAAGAGTACTGAAATGGTCAAGACAATTCTTAGAAGGTCTGTTATTCTGAGGCATATGAGTAAAAGCAATGTGTTGAGTGGGGGTTTATGTATATATTTATGTATGTGTCCTCATTATATAACATTGCAGCTATAAGGAGTCAGGATTGAATTTGCATAGGAAAAAACCAAAAATCATCGCTTTTATGTTACCTGGAGAAAACACTGAAAGGACAAGACTCAACAACCAACACAAGTAAGCAATATGTTGGTCAATGTTGCCATTTCTTAATCTTGAGCATGAATTTTTAGAGTGTCTGGGGTACATGCTGAAGAAGCAGAGTCACTGCCATGTTACTTTTCCTTCTGGAGCCATTCTAAGGACAGGCAGCTTCCTGAGGCTGATCTAGGAGGCCCAAAGGTGAGTTTAGACCCTTCTTCTCTCTCCTGGATTTGACACGGTATTCGAAGAGTGAACACCCCGTGGGCCTTTCTCAGACTAGCAGCCACCAGAGGGGGAATATTACTTAGTTTCCTCTCACTGCTTTGTAGGACTTGGCAAATCTTCCTTTCCTAGAGAACTAGTCTTGCATTTCTTAGTCCTGCTCTAAGGCTCTGCTGAGTCCAGTGCTCTTTCTGCCTGAAGAAGTGTGACAAAATCCACTTCTTGCTCAGTTCTCATCAGTCCTGTTGGAAGAAACTGGATTTTGCCCAATCTTATGTTTCCCATTCAACTTTTTCTACAATGAAGAAAAATGTTAATTCCTTTATTGAAGAGGTACTTGAATGTTTCTGGCATGTACTGATGTCCACGGAGAGGACTTTGTCAGGTAGGGATGGGCCAGATTTCTTTGACCCCTCTTCTGATAACTGGTCTGACTCCCTTTAGCAGGTGGGTCTAACAAACCCTATCATATGCTTGTCTAGAGAAATAAGACTCCTATGCTCATGCATTTTGTAGGGTTCAGATTTTTACTGCAGCGAGGTCTATCTGTAGTTCCAGCTCTGAGCTCCTGCCGTTGCCATAGCATAACCCAGGGGCATCCACATGTAATTACACAGGGAATGAGAAGAAAGCAATCACTGCTGCAGAGAGCCTTTGAACAAATGAGACATTTGTATGCTTTTAAATAGAGACTGGAGCCTTTAAAAGGAATGATTGTATATGTGTCATTATTATTATTTTATATACCAAAATAATCTTGAGATTCCTATGAGTTTGCACCAGAAAGGCTAAAGAGTGATAATCCAGTGTTTGTGCTCTGAATACAGGTATGTCTCATAGGGAATAAACTGCTAGCAGGAACATTTAAATAAACTCTGTCATCAAGATAAGTGATACTCTAAAATAATTGCTTAACTTTTACTAACAGTCATTATTAATTTAATGAAGCTTTCCAGGATGATTTAAGCCAAAAGAAAGAACATTTGCAGTCCTCCCCATCGAGACATCACACATTAAATATTCAACAGGAAAGGTCTGGAAGAGGAGCCCTTTTGTTTATTCTTATTTCATTTTAACTAATGGTAATCTGAGCTGCTAGTGTCATGCTGTTAAGCTCTACACTTCAATATAGTTGAAGCTTTCCTTGGCAAGTGAATGAGCAGCAATTCAACTCAGCAGGCCTCACCTTAGAGGAGCTAGTTTTGCTGCCAAACTCAAGAGCTGGCCTGCCTCTCTTTTTTTTTTTTCCTTTTTCCCACCTGATGCTATTAGAACAGTTTCTTTTGCAGCAATCTGTTCTCTTCCTCTGGCCCTGATGCTGGTGCTGAGGACCCCTTGGCATGGTCCTGGGTACCTAAGCCTGCCTTTGCCTTTCCTCACCTGCATTTCTTCAGCTTCAGGCAGCACTGAGCCCTCCCTAGTTACAGGTCTCAGTTTGTTGCAGGAGTGATGCTATGAGCATCTCCCCATTAGCTCTCTGTCCTCTCTTCAAGTCTAAAGCCAGAAGATGGTTTACCACTTAATACTTTTCAGTATTTTCTCCCCAAATATTAAATACTCCCATGCTTACAGAGAAAACACATGCAGAAGCTTTGCTCTTCAGCATGTTTAACAACCATCCCTACAATGCAAAATACGCTCATGATAAAATCACATCTTCCTACGGCAAATGGACACCCCAGTGAGTGTGCCAGACCCGCTTCCCACTGTGTGAACTCTCATTAAGTGCAGCCCAGTGGTGGTAACATAATGTTATTTCAGTGGACATTTATTTGACTTTAATGTACACAGAAATTACTTGTGGAAAGCTTTTATCAAAGACATAAAATGCCAGATACCCGAGCCCTGTCTCTTATACAGTGAAAGACAGTCTAGAAATCCAAGCAGCATGTTAGATTTTGCAAGATTTCTGACAAATGAGGTAAAAATAAGGCAGTCAGCTGTCATTGCCTATGTTCTAGTCCTGTGTTCATGCTCATGGTTGGCTGATGCATTTTCTTCCTGGAACTCACACAGAGGATACGTCTTAAGAAGTAACTGAAGCGAGATTGGTATCCTGTGACTTTTGGTGAAGTGAGATTATTAATGCTATGAACTTGATAAAACTCACTAATATTGTAATGGGTATGGTCCATAAAATTCTAGAAATGCTTGACTATATTACAGTAATCTGTTTTATTCCAAAATAAAAACCAGACCAACATCATAAATGCAATGTAGCATATTTCCGTATTTTAGAAGTGTACACTTGGATATCTTAGTTTGAATATGCCTGTGATGGCTTCTTCTAGTGCCATTCAAATACATTATTTTACATTTACATATAAAGGTTCATTATTTTACAATCAATGGAACTATATACATTTGGAGGCAGCTCTCTCCTTACTTTTCTTTCAAAAGAAAAATTTACAAAAATTGAAAAAAATGGCCAAGATGTTGTGGTAAGGAAAAATTACTTAGATATCTGTTCAAAAAAGCTAAAGAAAACCAAATGTTTAAAGAAAATACTTGCCCTTTTTTTTCTTCACACAGGTAAAGCAGATGATGCCTTGTGGAGGAGCAGCTGCTGTTTGAGGATCTGCCTCTGAAATACCTGATGCCATGTATGACATGGAGCTCATGACGTGGAGCTTAGCTTTAACGACGTACTTAGTTTGACTCCAACCATTTCTCATCCAAGACTGACTTAATATCCAGTAGGTCCTCTTTCCTAATTGTGTTAGTGGGAACATGCCATTTAAAGGGGACATATTCCAATCAAGTATTGCATTGCATTTCTCAGGGTCTATTACCTCTGCACAGGGTACTTGGTGTTATCGTTCTGATTTCCCAGAGCTACCAGAGCACAACCACACACTGCACAGCAGCTACTGCCTGAATTAATGTCCTGGATTCTAAAAGTGAGTCTTTCTCATGCTAAGTCTCTCATCCTTCACACTGAGGACTGAATCAGTAAATGAAGAGAATGGCTGTTTTCTGATTTCTTTTAGTTATGTTTACTTCTCACTATGACAACTTCTCAAAGAGAGAACAAGCTGAAATCTTACTGTATCTGTTCTTGCCTCATTTTTTTGTAATTGTTTTTACCACAAAGTAATACCAATCAACTGCAATATGGGAATATAATTATTTGTGTCAATGGCTAGACTTAGTGACTTTTAATGGCATAATCTTTGCTTTAGCTTCAGAAGTGAAAGACAACAGGGACAGGTCACCAAAGCTGTAAATGAAAAAGGAACTTCAGAGATAGAAATGGAGAAATGTGTGCAGAACTCCCAAAGTTTTGAAATATTATAGGTTAATTCTACCAAGCTCTCATGACTTATAAGATCTCTGATACTCTTAGTTCTGTGTTATTTCTTGGCTGTCATTCTTACTGCATTGGCTAGTTAATGTGTTTTGGTTAAAAATAGGCAACTATAATCATACTGTTCTTCAAGTCCTCTTGTGTATTTTCTCTCTTCTTTGTTGTACAAGGAAAATGGGCTTTCATCTTCAAAGGTTTATGTGGGCTCTTTAAAAGGTTCAGTGAGAAAAGTTTCCTCGGAATTGTTGCAGCTTGCAGCAGCACAGTGCAGCACACTCATGAATGAGTGCCAAAGGCTAAAGCTGCTAGGTCTGCTTCCCCTAATTGAGATGTGAAGAAATGAACTGAACTGTCTAAGTGGTAAGTTGAGCAAAGTAACACTTTTGAAGCCCCAACTAACTGTGAAGGGTTGGTGACATCAGCAAAGCCAACTCCACGTAGAAATATCAAATCCTTATCCTTTGAACAGCTGCAGTAAAGAGCCTTTTCTCCTTGGTTAGTCCTGGCTAACCCACTGAAGTGGGAAGAAAGTGAATGAAAAGCCGTTTCATTCTCCATTGCCAGAGAACAGCTCTCAAAACAGTGCTTTTCAGCTCTACCCTGATTAGAATGGCTGGAGGCTCAGGGGACTCCCCATTGCCAGCCTTGGCACCTTGCTGATTTTCAGCGCTATTTGTTACTTTCTTTAAACCCAAAGCAAGCTGAAACTAATGAAAACACACCTCTTTAACAGCCAGGGATTTCGCAGCCAAGCCCAGTTTAAACTTATTAATGTAAATAGCTTTGTCATTTTATAGGGCTAAATGAACAGACGTTACTGGGAAATTGAATTAAAAAAAATATTGATTTCCCCATCTTCTCATATCTTTCCAAATACGTCCGAAATTTTTGCCTGTGCTAAGGTAACCCTGTACACGCAACCTAATATTTAATAGCCATATTGAATAATACCTCAGAGATGAGTCAGAGCATGGCTGAAATTTGCACTGAATTCATAGAAAAACATAACCCCTGAATCAGAAAGAATTTGTGGTCTTTCCTATATCCTCTGTCCCAAGATACAGAACCAGCCTCTGAAACTGTTTGCTCTTCTTTAAAGCGAGAAGCTAAATCCCCTGGTGTCCACTGGCATGGTGTGCACATGCACTGACAAACTGGTGCAGTTCTATACCCGTTGAGGGAGCACTCCACTCAGCAGATTTATTTATTTTTATTAGGTTGACTGAAGAACAATAATCACTCTGCACCTAATGAGACTTAAGATTGGACAAATACTATGGCTGTATCCACTTGAGAAAAGGGAAAATAATATAATTCATGATGATGCATAATTATGGCAATCTCTAGCATTAATATAAGCTGGAAATGCTGTTATTATTAAGCTATTTTGAAAGAAAATGTTGGCTGCTTGAAATACTGTTGGAAACAGATGGGGTTTTTTTTTCTAAAATTCCATATGATTTCCTGTCAATCTCTCAGGTTGTCAGACAGCCCCTTCTTCCTGTGTCTGCCATTTGAATTAGCTTTGCTGCCCAGATTTTGGCTGAAAAACTGAGTTGTTCCTGTTGTGCAATAGGGAATGCAGCTCAGTGCTCCTCTTCAAATTCGCAGAGCTGATACTGACCTTGGTCTTGTAAACTCAGTGTCTTCTTGGAAAAGGCAAACAAACAAACAAACCCCAAAAGACCCAGCAAAAATATATGTAGATATATGCATAGGTATGTACACACATATATACATATTTTAAATTTTCTCAGGAAATGTGTCATTCTTAAGGACAAAAGAGCACCACTAGATTTTTACAGTGTCAAGAGTGCCTTTTAATCAAGTCTAATCTTGCACACACTTATGTAGATTTCTCTAATGATATTGTAATTTCATCTCTGTGACAACATAGCACTGACAATACTAATTGTTTCAGCATTTGTTATTACCGACTGTCTAAAGCCTTTGTCATTTCACAGGATACCAAATGCATTTATTGTGATACCCTATTTCTGAAATATGAAATGGAAAATATTATTGTTGTCATAAAATGTCCTAAACATATGAAGCATGAAGGGAGCAACCTTATTTCTCATTCATCCTGAAGGGTTAAGTCACAAACTTTGGGAGCACTGTTGCTTATTAAAAAATTATTTATGACTTGAATTGTATCACTTCTAAATATATAAAGAGTTGGGATGGCTTCCAACAATTACTCAAGAAGCCAGCCAAGTGATGCTTTCCAATTAAATCAGGCTGAGTCGGTTTTCTTAACATTTTTCTTTAATTTTTTTTTTCCTTAACTTCTCAGTGTCCTGTGTTCTGTCTCCTGTTTTTTCCTGATGGGAATAGATAATGTATTAACCCCATACAAGTGAAGTCTCACACGTCTCCTCTTTGCTATCCTTTCATGTGGTGGTGATCGGTAGGAGTCTCTCTGCAGGTACTCACTACATGAAAGGTTCCTTTCTTGTCTATATAAGTGCTGTTGGTGATGCTTAAGTTCTTGCTTTTATTCAGGACCAGTTGTCACACAAAGCTTCAAAGCTTATAACATCTGATGGCTTATTTATATTTGTATTGTTCAATCTTTGATAATGATGGTGTTAAAAAAACTGCAGGAAAGAGTGCAGAGCTGAAAACATTGACTTCCATGGTAGTGCCTGCAAAGAGACAGATGAAAGTCCATGGCCTGATTTATTAGCAGGGAAATAGAGTCAAGTTAATTAAAAACACCAACTAATGAACAGAAAAATTTCACCAAACCATAAAGCACTCCCTTTCCTGTTTGCATTGTATGAAACTCAGATGTTTATAGAGAGGTTATGCACCACTGCTCATGTGCTCTACCAGCTCTTGATAGAGAAAAAATTTCACAGCTCTCCACAGAGGTTTGAATTTATTTCCTGGGTAAAGCATATTATAGAAAGTTACTTTTATCTAGGCTGAATCCAAACTGTAGACCTGAGAGACATACCCAGACCAGAGCAGCCCATGAATTTTTTCCAGGATGTTAGTGAAGAAGGTAAATATGAAAATCTCAAGTCTCTACAAGCTTAAATTTACTATGTAAGCACTCTGAAGAAAAGTTAAGTAATCTGCAAAATTAAACAACACATTGAAAATGCAGCAGTAGATTATTGAGTGCTTATTCCTTGGCAGATCAGCCCTTCCATTGCTGGCTGTAGTCATCATCGCTGGAGTTCACTTTGTTCTGTGCTGAAGAAATATGTCAGCTCCAGAGTACATAGGACCTGCCTTTATTGCCGAGGTTGGAAGTTTGCCATTCAAAGATCTAATTAGAATTATTTATTTTTTTCCAGCACTCTGGAGTAGGTAACAAGCTCCTTTGGTATCTGGCATATTTATTTAGCTCTGTTACAGGTTCATCCAGATACTGACGACCATTCACAAGATTTAAATAAAGGTTTCTCCTCCATTAGTGCTGCAAAATGAAGCCAGCCTGTGTAGCTTGGAAAATGCTTTAAAATGATGGAAATTATTCTTGTATGAGGAAGACAGAAATAGCCCAACACAAGTGTATTCCACTGTTGCCAGTTGAAACAGCAGCCTATTTTGTGCTGCGCCCTTCACTGATTCATTTCTAGAGTTGTTCTCTAAAAAGAATCTACAGTTCGGCTGAACTGCTGCTTTCTGTCAAGTGGAAACTGAGTGGCTGTTCCATAGCCTTTTTCCAAAAGCTCCTTTTGAAAGCTGAAACACTGGAGCACAGAGATCTGCCAGAGGCTGCAGTGGGAATGCAGGAATGCAATCCTTGCCTAGTGTCTGTAGGTCCTGCCAGCCCCTCCCTTTCTGCTGTGACAATTCCAATGCTGTAATAGCAACTACTGCTGCCCATGCCATATGCAGGAGTTTCAGCCAGAGGGTTTGTGAAGCCAAATCCATTTGTCACATGTCCACATTTCCACCAGCCATTACAAGAATATCCCAGAAAAAATGTTCAACAGTCCTGGGATTTTCAGGCAGAGCGTGGCTTGGCACACACCTTCCTTCCTACCCCGCCATGCTGCTCTGTGTGACCTTATTCTAAGGGATTGGCACTTACAGACCTCTCTACTGTTTTTGATAAAGATTTCTTTGGGTTGGGTTCAGGACAATGTTTTATGGGCACAGAACTACCACCTAAATTGATGCTTTTCGGACACTGCAACCATCTCTGCATGAGAGACAATGCAATGGCAGTTCTTGCTGAGACTGAAAAAACTAAGATAGTGACTGATGTGCCTTGGGTAGGGGGAGGACAGTTTCTGACCATGCGCAGAATATCCCTGCATTTCCTTTACACTGCACATGGACAGCTGGAACCCTGACTACTGGTCAATGAAGTTCTTACTCTAAAAGTCCTGAGGAGCAAGTGAGGAGAGAAGTGGTCTGTGAGGCATTAGTTAGAGAGCACTCACAAGGCAGTGGACAAGTTTGTCATTATTATGGTTGAGCTACTACAACTTATGGTTAGTTTTATTCACAGATTAACCACATAAAAAATAATTTAAAGCCACTTTGCCAGGCCCAGGTAAGGCTGTCAGTCCCTGGAGTAACATTCCTTATAATCAAATGA
Organism: Pitta sordida; assembly: GCA_013390025.1. Taxonomy (NCBI): domain Eukaryota; kingdom Metazoa; phylum Chordata; class Aves; order Passeriformes; family Pittidae; genus Pitta; species Pitta sordida. The sequence goes on along the minus strand of WEKX01029567.1, from coordinate 54,297 downwards.
GGCATTAGATTGGGGAATCGACAACAAAATTCACCATCTGATTGAATTACACAACACCTCACCACATTTTCACAATGACATTCAAAGAATAATGGCACACTTAGATACATATTCAAGTGCTTTAAACACATGGCCTTAAACAGATTTTTGTGGAATGCCCACTGTGCTTTTTAAAACTGCATTCTCACAAGCCGGAAAGCTTCTGTAAAACTCTTATGGCAAGAATTGAAGATTTTTTAAATACTGTGTTATCTGAGGGTAAGGGGCTATATAAAGAATCCCTGAAAAACTCCTGTAAGGCCAATATAAGCCCTTAGTAGTATATGAACTCTAGGTCCCTACTGAAGTGTATCTTATGGAGATCTTTCTTGTCTCTTTTTACCCATATGTACCTCAGTCAGAGCTAGGATGGACCAAGGAAAGAGAAGGAGAAGGGAAAGTCTGATCCTGCTTCCACCCCAGTTCTGCTCTGTTCATTCATTTCATTATGTGATTGTGGCTCTAGAGTGTATCTTCCTCTCCGAGGTCAGGCTGGATCCACCCCTGCTGACTGTACACTTTAACCTCTTTTAACCTCTGACAATTGCTCATCTCACTTCCAAAATAGCGCCAAGCTGCTCCAAAAATTACCACAGCTCCTCTTTTGGGACACAGACAATATAACCTCTGTCAAACTGTTTATTTACAATACATCTTAAAAGCCCTCTGACATCCCAATCAGGAATAAAATAAAATAAACATTGATTTCTTACAAGATGTATGAATCTTTATACCATTATGGAGAGGAAGGAAAACAGTGGCTTTAGAGACAATCAAAGCAATAACTTTTGAATCTCTGTCTGGAAATAGCAACACACACACAAATACGTGTACATTTAACCAACACAGATTTTAAACATATTTTCTACATTTTTATAATTTGAAAGCTCTCAAAGCATACTGAACACAATTATCTATTTGCAGAATATATCCTGCTTAAGAAACCATCACCACAAGGCTGGCTCTTATAAAGAACCACTAAAATGCAGGCTGTCTAACAAAGCATAGATCAAGATGGTTATTAACATTAACCCTTAGCATCTACATAGTGTATGAGAGTCTCTGCTCCTTGAGAACTGAGAAGTCCATTGCATTTGCATTAGATATCTCCCCAGAAGATCCATATTTGCAAAAGAAATAGGAAAATATTTAGAAGGAAATTATTATTTTCATCTCCAAGCAGAACTTAAGAAAATTGTATATTAGAAAAATTTATACAGACAAAAAAATGCTTTCACAGAAATAATTTTCTGAATTATTTAAACTTTCCTTACTTGAGTTAAAAAGCACTATTATTGCTACCTTACATTTGCTAGAAAGAGAATGACAGATCTGTCCTGAGCTTCAAATAGCAGGTTCTTGTTCATTGTTCTTTCTTAATGAAATACCAAATTTTCACTCATGTTTGGAAATCAAACGACAAAATCCTTTGACTACAGCTATCTACAACGAAGGCACTAATTAGAAATTTCCCTGGCAAATGACACAGCCAAGACTTATTTCAAGTCTTGGCTGTGTCTGTTCAAGCCCATGAAGTTTACACCTATTTGAATAAATAAGAAATGCAGAAGACAAGGATAATCAGCTATCTTTGTGAAACCTAATAATTTTTACTCCCAAATACTGTACCTGGTTCTTTTTTTCTAGTTTCCTTATAAAAACTATACCTTCACATTTTCTAAAAAATCCCAGTAACATCTTTTATTCCCCACCTCCTCCTAAAGTGTAAACCTTGTCCTGCTGTATATTGTCCAGGTCAGAAAACTAATCCCTTTTGTTTGAATTTATCCAGTCACATCATCTTTGTTTTTCATCAGATTTCACACTCAAGCTGAGAATTTTCATTAAGGCCTGCAAAAGGACAGATTTTGGGACACAGCTAATCATGATTCCTTTATGCGACCCGGGTATTACACGACATTGTGGGAAATGTGAACTTTCCAAAGCCTTTTGCTGTTTGAATATTAGATATGATTTAGAATGAATCCTCACTTCATCAGTTGTGTTGGTCTGTGCTTTTAAACATAAACCGTATCTCTGTTCTCCTCATGGTTGGAATCCCACTTCACACCTTGGCTAATTAACTACAATTTAGACTGAAGTAGGAATGATTGCTCTGCTGCAATGCTGCTGTTTCTTAGCAACCGTGAAAGATATGGCAAAGGATGTGAAACAGAGACCCAAATAACATCATTTCCAGCTTGAGAACTTCCACCTAGACTAACCTACTAGTGGGACAGTAAATTAATTTTAAATTTCCATTTGCTGGCTTCAGTGCTATGTCCCTTGCAGACTCTAACACTGTGATTTTCACGGTACAGGATGGCACCTGAGCATTTAATTTCCACAGAGGTGACAATACTTGCTAACTATTAAATAAAAACCCTTGTAAAATTTCACTCGAAAAATATTTTCCTTCATCTTCCCACATAATGACCTATGTCTAGCACTGATTCCTCATTTAATGGGAGTTTGACTGAAGTAAAACTGCAAGGTTAGGCCTTGCTTCAGTGTTATGCAATAAACAAAAATTTATTTTATTAATAGCAAATTGATTTTTCCACATAATGTAAAAAAGGTATTTTGAGCATTTATATTGCTTTACTGTTATCTGAAGATACTATATTAACCAATTTTACACTGCAAGACAAACAATGCTGTCATTGCTTTTCAAAAATCCCAACAATTTTAAAAAGTCTTGCAGCTGAAAGTCCAATGAAAAACAGAATTCCTTTAATACTTGCTGAATCTTTTTATGACTTCCTAGTTCTACTCTGCAATTGCCACTTGCATATGACATTGTCAATGGTGCAGACAAGTTATATTCTGGTAGAAATGGAAGATTTGTCTCTGTGATCCTATTTATATTCTGGTTTTTGAGCACGGGAATGACTGAAGAAGGAAACCAAAAGAGTTTAAAGTACCAAAGTGAGGATGAAAACAAATGGCTCAGAAGTCACATTTTGGGCTACACATCGGAGACAGACAGAAAATACAGTCATGGGAGACATGACTGGTAATGATGATTCTTCTTCCAGCCCCTGGGAACTGGGAAAGCCCCACCTGAAAGGGGTGGAGGTCTGTGTAATCTCATGGGTAACCTGAGGGTCACAACCCCTACCAGGATGCAAAACTCCAGTGCTGCAGTCTGTCATGGCAAATGCATGTGGCACAGAGGGAAGAGCAGCGGTGCCAGGAGGCACCATGGTCGCCTGCCAGCCCTTCTGCAGTGACACCTTCCTAGGAGCGAGTCCAGGCTGTCTCACCCAGAGCACCAGGTGCTCCTCATCAGCACAACGAGGGCTGCACTGACCACCTGCACCTGCTGCTTGAAATGAAAGAGAGGGAGAAGAGGGTGTGCTGTTCACTGCAGGGAAGTGTGGAGGAGAAAGGAGTTGGAGAAAGCTGGAATATGGGACACACAACTGGTAAGGTGGGTGTGCAGCTTCTTGGAATTGTTGGCTTGTCTTCTTGTTTGGGAGAGCTCGGGGCTGTTTGTTGTTGGAGGCTGTGAGGAATTGTTTTGCTAGTACTACAATGTACTCTGGTCTTGTCTGGGGTTTTGCTGCTGTGAGACTCTGTGTGCTGGGCTGGAAGGAGCCCTAGTCCTGTTTGGGGACTGTTCTGTGCAGTCTACAAGAGTACCTGGGGGCTGCAGGCAAAGTCTCCGGGAGGGACAGTAGTGCTACTAGGTCTGCGTAGGGTAGGGGGTTGTGGTTCTTTCTGCTGCTCTGTCAGCATTCACAGGTGGAACTTGGGTTTGTCTGGATGGTTACTGCAGTTCTGTTTCATTCTCTTACGGAACTGATAATGGATCCAACTACCTTCATAGGTTGTTTTCTTTTCTGAAAGAAGCTGACTGTAACAATCTTTAGTCATAAACTTATAGCGGTGTTTGCTAGGGCATTTCACAAATTCCTGCATGTACCACGGAGTCAACTCTGTTGGCACTATGTCTGGTAACACAATCACCAAGCTGACTATGGACTTAAAGGACACCACTCTGGGATTGTAGAAGTAAGTTTATTTTAGCAGTGTTTGGATTTTTGCTTGGTTAGGTTGTGTAGCTCTCTGAGGGGTTTTTTGGTGGTTGGTTAGTTTGTTGGCTTCTTAAAGCAGAGATATTCTTTAGTAGACTGGAAGAGAGGAAACTGGGTTATCAAGTATCAGTACATGCTCCACGCCTATGAGATGTTCACAGCAATGGTGTTTTCTTGCAGTGCAAGTTCACATGGTCCTTGGGAATGCCATTCTATTATATTGTAGCTGCTTTCTGTTGAGGTATTTTATTTTTATCTAAGAGAGCAATAAATGCATAACTCCTTTAATATTCAAATGAGTATCATCAAGGCTTGATTAGCTTATTTCTGACAGCAGCATATAGTCTTGTTCATGCATTGTATTTCAGTAATTTTGCTCTGATGTGTTTTCCTTGCATAGCCCAGACTGACTTTGTAGCTCACTCCTTGAGAGGAAAAATTACTTCTCCCTTGTCTTCTCTCTAGACAATAAAACTCTTTTCCCCCCCTTCTTCAGTCTGCTTAGATTTTTTTTCTGGGGAAAGTTATAACAGTATGAAAAATGGAGTAAGGCTAACTATATTTCAAAGGTTCTAGCAATTATTTTTTTCCATCTAGTTAAAAATCAGATCCCCAAGACAGATGGTTTGTTTAGTCTATCTTGGGTCACTTCAGGAACTGTTCTACTTTAGTAAGCCCTTTTTTCCCCTGCTATGTATGGATTTTTTTATAACAAGATTAAAATCAAAAATCCAGATGTTTGATGTATAAAATTACATTGTCCAGTCTGTCAGAAAGTGAATCTGGTCCTCAGCAACTACACTTGGTATTCAATTGTCTCCTGGCCTCATTGCACTGCTGAGCTGTAAAACTGCGCATAATCAGTCTGTAGGCTGGGAGAAGATTTTTAATTGAAATCCACCTTCCTTTTTTCCCAGGTGTAATTTGTATCCACAAAGAACTTCTAGTGGGCATTAGGCAAATAATGTCTACAGCTGTCTGTGGGAGATAATTTTATTTTAGTATATTTAAGAGGGGGAACTTTGCTATTAGATGTCAATAACGGCTAGTGGCTGTATGATATGTACATATGGATATTATTGACAGACCTCCAGGGAGAATTTGCTGATTATTTGGACTGGCTCTTTTTCTGCTTTCTAAGTCAGCTGGCACAGAAGGTGGTTGCACCTGGATCCTGGAGGAACATTAGCTCCTGAAGAGGTGAGGGCAGTCCACAGCCTACAGAGCAGTGCCTGCTGTAGCAATTAAGGATCAGTAACACCTGAGGTGATGCTGGGAGGAATCAGTCTGAATTGAATCTAGGGAGATGAGAATGGATTGTGAAAGTGATCTGACAGCATGAGAGACACACAAGTGCTGCACCCTGCTCACATGGTTTAATAGTCTGGTTTTCAGTATTGCTGCAGAGCAGATGGATAAGAATAATCAAGCGGTTTTCTTCAAGTTTTTTCAGCTGTGTCTTTATAACCTCTGCAGCTGAACTTTCTGCATTCACACTTTGGAAAGTAATGTTTGTGTTAAAAGTCACCTGCAGTTTGATGGTTAGGTGGATTAGTTTGATGGATCAATGCACAAGGCTCAGGAGCTCTAAAGCTGCAGCCGGCAAGTGCTGTTTGGCTAATGTTGGGATTGCAGGGGGGCTATCTACACAGGAATTAACTGAAGTAGTCACACTCTCCAGAACGACTTCAGGCTTCATCTAAAAGACTATCAGTGTTCAAAATGAGATAGAGTTAAGGATGGAGTTTTGGCAAAGATGATTCTGTCTGTACACACAGAAAGCCAAGTCAGGTTTGGTGTAGAAAGTTGTTTACATTGCTGAGCTAAGCTTCAAATTGCTGTGTATTGTTCCAGTGTCATAGAAACAAGCAGCTGAAGGAACAAACTTCTTACCAATCAGCTAATCCATTCCTTTCCCTGACATAAGACTAGCAAGCAGGCTAGAAGAGATACTTGTCTGATCTCTTCCTCAAGACCAACATTCTCTCGTAATTTAATGCGGTGCTTCCAACTCTAACAGAGTGATTTTCCTAATGTCGGGCTAATCTCCCTGGCCGCAGATATGTGGAGTGCTGCTTCTTCTGTCTCCAGCAGACATCGATCCCTGGGTGCATTAGCAGACTTAGCATTCTTACAGTATGTGTGGAAAAGGTTGTTCCTACTGTGATCTCATTTCTTGATTAAATACACTGATCTTGAGAGTGAGAGATGAAAAATAACATTATCCACTACAGGTGTTTACTAGTAAATCTTCAACCTGTGTTTCTACAGGCAAGTTGGCTATTGGAGCTCTATTAATGAAAATCTATGCCTTAGATAGACCTGATTTTGGAGTTTATTTCAGGCCAGGTTTCATCTGGCTTTTTAGAATTTGAAGGTTAGTGGCAAGTTACCAGACCTTGTCACCTTTGAACAGGATTTATTATTTCTTCCACTAAGGCATTCCCTGAGATGAAGCAGCATAGGGCAGATGGTTTTAAAGTACAAATTCACACTCTAGAAAGCCAGTTTCCTGCAGAGAAGTCTTAACAGACAGGATTGGAAATTGTCCATACTCCTTGGCCTGCACACAAGGGATCTTGGCAGTGATCAACCTCTTGAGAAGATTAAGGTGTAGGTGGGTTATATATGTAAAGTCCACAGAAAATGGTTTACATGCAAGAACTGAAACTTGGGGTATAAAGAAAATAATGATTCCACATGCTGTGGGGAGTACTTTTCATTCTGACTTACAGTAGGGACTCTGTGGTCGTACACCATGATGTGTGTATGATGGTCATGGAAGAAACCCTGTGTCCTGCTGCTTGATCAGGATCTCTTTTTCTGCTTCATCCCACTCTGTATTTTGAAAGACTTGTATTGAAAAATACACTAGCAGACATAAGCAGGTTAATTCTGCCAAACACTTTCTCTTGTAAATTCTCCTTGGGTGAAAGGCTTTCCTCTTTTCAGTAAGAATATGTTAAAGGGAAAAGCAAAACAAAGCAACACATGATAATTTCAAATTGTGGGGTCTATTTTTATTCCAAACATATTTTCACTGCCAGAAAGCTAAACGGTTGGAATCAAAAGCAAATGGAAAAATGGAGGATAAAGTATAACATAACACATAAGTGTGTTCTCTTTAGTTGAATTGCTAAAAATAGTTTCTGCTTTTGTTTGTAACATTCTTTTGTTGTCTTATGATATGCAGTAGCACTGCTTATTGAAAAAAATAATTGCAGTAATCTGTTTAATATGACAAAAAGTCAAGTGTGGTTAAGATAAATTAGTGCTTAAACTGCAGTCTTTCTCAGGAAAGGCTTCTGAAAGACCTTGTTTGAATAAATTTGTATGTTTCATATTTAGGATGATGTGTTAACTGCAGAGGTGCAGGTTTTTTCTCAGCTATGGAAGCCATTTCATAATGTACCTTCAGTGATCATGCCCTGCATTGACATTAGTATTTACCCCCTTTTGATAAAGTGTCTTGGAGTTCTTATTGCACAAATGTAATGAAAGACAGTCCTGGCCTAAAAATAGTGGAGGTCAACAGAGAAAGACCAGGAATGGGAGGAGAAATAGATACAACTGAAAAACTTGCTTAAGGCTGTGATTAAGACCCTGCTGTCAGCCCAGTACTTTATCCACCAGTTTTGAAAGGTTATCATATGCGAGGTTGCACAAAGAAATTAGCCCAATATCTTTACAATGTCCTTAAATTTCCTGTCCTATTTGCTTTGAAATTCAGGAAGGTGTTAATTCAGGAAAGTTTATCTTGAAAGATACATGGATGACAGGTACCTTTTACAATGTAGTGATGGAAAAACTGGTCATATGAAAGTCCAGGCTTAAGATGAATACAGTATTACTAGTGCACACACATATGGTATATTACACCAAGAAAGGGATCCTGCCACTGTAGGAGGGGTTTTTTGTGTGTGTGTTTTTTTTTTTTAATGAAACTTATTTGAATGTTTTCTTTTCAACTTTTTTGAAATGATCATGAGAAAAGATGGTGGAGATTCTTAAATACTGCCAATCTCTATTACTCTGCACATGTCCATCCCTGAGTACTGGTAGAACAGCCCTGAATTACACAAACCCCAGATCAGCGTTCCATCTGTTGAATCTGACGTATCTGGGCATATCGTAGTCTCCTCCCTACACCCTTTAACTGTAGCCATCTCTTGTTTCCTCTGGGATGTCTGTTCTACTTGAGTAACTGTGCTATTACAGGGTCAGTCACCTGCTTTCACTGGCTTAGGTAGTGTTGTCCTGAGATGAATTTTTATTTGCTATTTCTCTATAAATAGCTTGTTTCAGACAAGCTAGCTGTTGTTTCCCACTTATCATTGTGGAACCTGTGTGTATATATGAGCCCAAGTGAAAGTAACTTTGAATACCCATTTTGTGAGTTTGCACGTATGTCTAAATCTTTTTTGTATGTTTGCTGAAAAAAAGGAAACTCAATGAGCCACGTAAAAAACAAGTAAGAGAACCTGCTGCAACTCATAGCACAATTCAGGTCTGCTATCCTCAAAGCCTGAGAAAAAGTGGCAAAAAGTCAAGATGCAGGTTTTTTTTCCCCCTTAACAGCAGCAGCTTTGTGTGCAGGTCTGTGTAGGGAGGAAGCTTCCCAGTTATGGTGCTCCCAGAGGCAACTGTGGGGGGCAGACATTGATTTATCCCCCATAAGTTTGCAATTCTGATGGCACAAGAATGCCCTGTAGCATTCTTCTCTTCCCCAGAGCTGTTTTCTACATTGCACATCCCAAGAGTTGCAGACTCTACACTTTCTATGACTTACTGAGGTTGTGACATTTGTTAAAAGTATTTAAGACTTATATTTATCGTGTTACCTAATGATGTGTGTGAACCTCCCATTCAGGATAACAGGAACGATCATTACTAGAGTGAAAAACATGAACCAACAGGATGATAACTTCCATTTTTCATAACAGTTCTCTTTACTTACTGTGTTTGACATTCTGCATATTCTTATGAAGGAAACTGGTTTTTTATTGTTTGTATTTCTGCCTCTCTAGGGAGAATGTCAAAAACCTACCGAAGTCTGTGACTTGAAAGTCTTTAGCTTTTCTTCTATTTATAGCATTTCCTTACTTAGGGAAAATTATTTTTGTCCACTTTACATATGTATAAAAAGCTTAGTTATATTCAATCACATGCTGTTTGTATAAAAAAATGTTTTCAACTCAAAAAAATGCTAGACCAAGGCAAGTTTCAAACCAAATGAAATCAAGCAGATAGCTGTAAAACTTTTTCAGCAACAAAATTACTGTGAGCTTTATGATGTCATATATAATTTTATTACTTCATCATGGTAAAGAAGCCACATTGCTTTAAAAGCAGGCTAAGTACTTATTTAAAGATTTGTTTTCAGTATCTTTAATAACATATGGTCTGTAGAGCAGACAGTTTGTATTGAAGTGACTAAGCATAGGTCTCAATTGTCCCTAAATTGTAATCCCCATTAAGAAATGTGACTACTGATTTAATGTCTGTAAAAGAGAAGTACTATTCCAAAATCAGTTGTTTACCAATGGCCCATGTGCTATCTGAATTCCATCAAATGTGACTACGAGGAAAAAGGAACTCTACAAATATAGACAAGCTTCTCAGTACTGTGTATATAAAAAAACCTCTTGCCGTCTGTGGTTGCCTGTATGGGTTATGCGGTATGTCTAGTCATGTCTCATTACAGTGCTCAGCCAGAGGTATCTCACACACACACTTCTAACTGCTTGTCTTTGACTGCAGTAACTTCAAGGAAATTGAAATCTGTTGTATGAAAATATGGGAAACATTGAATAATCTCTCCCCTCACCATCACCCTAAATTCTCGTCCTACCTGTCACTTGACTCTTTCTAATGTTACTTGGGTGCTGCTGAGGCAGCATTTTCCCTTGGGAAGTTCCAGAAGGTAAATACACAGAGCTCCAAACAGTGCGAGAGCAACTATTACTCATCTTCCAAACATGCATGGGCAAGTGTAGGCACAGCTCCTGGGAATTTGAAAGCTGCACAGGTATTTTGGCTGCAAAATTGTGTAATGTGAGTGTGTCTTGTTGCTCTGCATCAGGCAAATGGGGCAGAGCAGTGCCAGGGCATAGCTGTGCTTTCCTTGTGTCCTGGGCAGGACTGTGTGTCCTCTCATCTGGCTGAACACACACGAGATGCTGCTGACCAGAGACAACTGAGATGGGTCAGAGAGAGCTGCTGTGGTGGTGCAAAATGAGGGCCCTCTTTCTAGCCGCCCTGATGATGTAAGGTAAAATCTGGGTGTTAGGGTGGCTGCTGGCCTTCCACAGGGTAGACTCAGCTCCAATTTGAGTTTCATTCAGCTCAGCCCGGACAGTAGTGAAGTAGAAAATTGGATGCAGGTGCTGTGTTGGTGTTCTGTACGTTCTTGGCAATTCTTGTGGTTCAGCCCTTTGCCTGAAGCCTCCCTTGGTGTATTTCTGTGCTCTTATTCTTGCCTCACTGGCGGAACGTTGAAAGAGGTGTTCGTGTCCCAAGTGAAGAAGAATTTAGTGTCCAGAAGCATCTCTTGCCTTCACTGCCTCTCTATAGCTGTTAAAAGCTTCTGATTGCTTTTTAGAGGCACCTACTGTGCACTCTCTTCTAGTATTTTTTTATAATGAAGCAATATTGCTACTTTTAAAGAAATGTATAATTGTCAACTTGGATAGGGGAGATCTGCATGCCATGGTTCATCACAATACTCTGCAGAATGGCTAAGCTCTGTTTTCCTTTATTCCTTGTAATTAAGCTGTGTCACTAGAAAACAGTGTCCTCCTCTGACCTCGTTTGATCAGTGACAGTCACAGGCTGCTGTGTCTGGAGAGAAATGCAATTCTCCCCTGGATCTGCTGTTCAAGCCCAATGATTTGATCTCATAGGGGTGAAGACGTACCGTTTTTCCCAGCAGTTGTTTGTTCAGGAATGTACTCTGGAAATAACAGGGAAACTCTTGTTATCTGTGGAGATGCTATTGTGTTCTCACTTTCTGGCAAATATTTCATCTACTTGTTTCAGTATTTCAAAATCAAATTAACTTTCCTGTTCTCAGCATGTTTTACTTATCAAAATGACACCAATCCCACTGTCTTATTTTTTGTTTTCCAGGGGAGGAAGGTTAGCTCCTTTGGCAAGGCAAATCTGTTTCTAGTACCTTTAATTACAAAGACAAGACAGTTTCTTACTCCCATCATTCTTCCCTCTGTTGAAATATAACCTGACAATGTTCACTCCCACAGTGGTAAAAGTCATAAACTCAAAAGTGCTCGAGAAGAAATTAGCTAAGGAAGAAAAATCAGATCAGCACTGGAAGAGTTAAAAGTTGAAGAATACAATACGGTCTGAGGCAGGAGAAATGAGAGACTGGTTAGATGGTAGAAAGACATGGGTAGTTGGCGAAGGAACGCAAACTGTCAATGTAAAAGGCGAGGGTTGGTGGAAAGGCAAAGAACTGAAAAACATTCTAGATGTTAGAGAACAGAAAATACAGCCAAAATCTTAGTACATCTGGCTTCCTGCAAGTGACTTAAACTCTTGAGTATCACGCGGCCGTCAAAGGGAGGGTGCAAGATTTGAGACCCTCCCTGCCTTCTGCATGCTGCAGTACACTGCATGTGCCAGGCCTTTTCTTAAAACAGGAGGCATTCTGCACATCCTCTCAGGGTGCAGAGCCACTTGCTACTCTTGATATAGTGAAAACATCCATTGTTACAGGCACAAGTTGTTGCATGTGGCAACATAACCTTGAAAGCAGCTATTCCCTGGCTCCTCATAACTAGGCTTTTGAACACCTAACGCTGAGTAAAATCAAAAAAGTTCAAGAGAAAGTTGTGCTCAAATGAATGATACCAACAAGTTAAAAAGAACCCTAACTCAGTTTGGAACTTTGCCTCTAAATTACAGGAGATATCCTGGGCTGCAGGATAAACGGATGCCAGCTGATTAACAACTAAGTATTGGGACTGCTCTAAGCGCTCAGGCATCTGATTTAATCCGAACTACAAAGTTAAATCATGGAATTATGGAGAAAATTGGTATTCATCTGTCCTTCAGACAATTTGTTCTTGGCTTTCCATCAATTCAGTATGATTTCTGTAAGGGAAGTGCTTTGTGGAGAAATGCCATTGGTGACTGTTTTGGATGAATATAGGCGTCTGGGGTTTATTGGTTGTGTTCCCTTGGTGTTGCTTTTGTGGTTTGGGGTTTTTTGGAGGAGGGGAGAGGAGAAGGGAAAGGATGGTCAGGAGAGCAGGCAAGAGTAAACTCTGTTATATCTGCCCTGAGGATGCAAAGTGTTACGTCATTGCTTCTTATACAGGATAATCTGATACTGACCTTTAATACTGGTATGGAAATAGACTGTTAAAAACATACAGGTAAGAAAAGCCAGAGAAACCTCAGCTGAGGTCAGGGTAGATATATAAAATAGAAGCCAGTTTCTGGTACAGATGAAGTTTAATCACAGAACAAAACCTCCCTCTTTTAATTACATATACTCTGGTATATTTAAAGGGCACTAGCTTAGTCCAAGTCGGTAAGAAAGCAGCATACTGTCACCCTAAGAAGTTTGTGGAAATAGTCTTAATGTATACAGGCTTGAACTTTTTATCACATCCATAACCCTGTCATTCAAGTCAGTATTTTTCCTCAACAATTCTTTATAATTTTCTAAGGAATCCAGTAGCTGTGCATCATAATGACTGTACTGATTATTTTTGTATTTCTCCTAACAGCAGAGATGATTAATGAAATAATGTATAAAAATAGTGAGGCACCAACTATAACTTGCTTTGAAGTTAACATGAAGGTCGCTCTTAATACCTTTAGCCTACTTCCCTCTCACTTCTGGGAGTTAGAGGGAAATGATGCACAAATACACAAAGTTAAAATTAACTGCAAGTAAACAAAAACTACAGATGTTCACCTGGCATAGCACTATATGGCACCGAGCTTTTGTTGGAAAAAAAAATAATCTGAAAGATTGTCCTAATTAAAAAAAACAAAAAATCACCACTTTGAGAAGTCTAAAACTTCTGTTTGTTTGATCTGCATTTGTCAGTGATTTGACCACGTAAATTATATGCTTTAAAAGGAAATGGAAAACTATTTGGAATGGAAACACTAAGAATAGAAGTGTTAATATGTTTTTTCAAGGAGAGAGAAAATAATAATAAAAATTAGTTTTTCCTGCAACACAGAGGCTGCTTGGGTAAACAAAGTTAGTGCTAGAAATTAAATGCTCATTGGTAGTACCGAGTTATCCTACTAACTTTTAGTGTTGCAGAAGATTACTTTTCATATTAAACTAGCACCATTAAGAAGGCCAAAGACAATATCTTCGTGGTGAAGTGTTTGTTTCATATCATAGTGGCATAAGCTTTCTGCCTTGTTGTTATATCAACAGATGTTAGCCAAAGTCCACACCTGTACAGAGATACTGGTCAGACTTTTTCCCTATGGGAAGGCCGAACAGAATTAGCTGATAAAACAGAATTACAGAATATTATGAGTTGGAAGGGACCCACAAGGATCATCTAGTCCAACTCCCCAGCTAATGCCCATACAGGGATCGAACCCACACCCCAGAGCTGTGGACATAAACCTAGTTCCCTCACAGGCCTCTCCGAGCCGGAAGGGACCCCCAGGACCATCCAGTCCAACACCCCACCAGATAGACCATGTCACTAAGCTCCTCATTGAGTCTTCTCTTAAACACCTCCAGAGACAGCAACTCCCCAACCTCCCTGGGCAGACCATTCTGATGAGCGATCACTCTCTCTGTGGAAAAACCTCTTCCTTACATTCAGTCTAAACCTCCCCTGGGTTAAGACCATGCCCTCTCGTTCTGGTGTTGTCAGCCTGAGAGAAGAGATCCTCACCCACCTGGCCGCAACCTGACATAAAACAGCATCTGTACCAAGGAGGGATTAGTGACCACTGGAAAGGCCAATGAAGTGACTCTTGCTCTTTCTCAGCCTTTTTTATTGAAGATGGCTGCCTTAAAGATCAGAAAAATCACTGGCTACCAGCTGGCATCTGAGCTCAGCTTGGCTTCTCAAGGTGACGTCCGAGTCTTGGGTATGCAGTCACGGTTATTGTTTACAAGTTAGTCTCGGCTTTCCACAAATCTCCTTGTCGGCCTATACAATTATTTCCCATCACCTAACTGGTAGAAAGATTCAGAGACAAATGGCAAATAACACACCTTAAATTAGGCACAGGTCCAAATCCATGTCTTAACCCAAGTCAGCTGTTCTGCAAGGGGTCCCCCAGCAGTCCAACAGCCTGGCCAGCCTTGAGCACTGCACTGGAAGCCACAGTAGTACTGAAGAATCTCTGCACCCTGCTCTGACCCCAGGGTCTGTAAATAAGTTGGGACAGAACCTGTTGTACATGTATCGTACTGCCATCTGGATAGAGGCTGAATTCTTTCCCACACTCCAAATGTTGTTTAATTCATGCTGGCCACCGTTATCCTCTGTCTCATGCCAGGACATCTTGTGGGAGGCTATCTGGCATGGGCTGAAACAGTGCCAGGAGGTATATTAATAGATAAACAGTTTAGAGGATTGTGTACCACTGCTTGGGCTCACAGCCAGGCCCTGCTTAGTTTACCAGATAAGACAGTGAAGTATCTTAGAAAGTTACAGGATTCTCCTCCTTTCCTGGGGAGGCCTGTCGCCCTAAGGCTGATGCAGTGGGTTGAATGCAAATACCAAAGGCTTCTCAGAGAGGCTGGGTCTCCAGGAAAACTTCTTCTGTCTGGCCTGCCATCGCCCTTCTTACTGGGGATTTTTAGCTTTGTTCTGTTACAAACAAAATAAGGTGACTTCCCCATCCTCCCATGACTCTTTAATCTTTGGTGTAGATGAGATGAAAGACTAAAAGATTCCTTTCTTCAAAGGAGAAGTGTGAGGTTTGAGGAGATGCACTTTGTGCAGGTCATTCACTACTGCTGAAATAGTATGACCTTAAATAGAACTCATCGCAGGCCTTTGGCAAGGCAGACAGGAATGGTCAATAATTGCTGTGTGGCAGGATATTGCTTCATATTAATACTCTACAAACTTCACTTGCCATCATAAACTCCTGAATCAAGGCTTGTCCATATCCACATATTAGAAAAAGTAGAGACTTACTGTTCACTGACTGCTAGCAGTTCAAAATTTCAGGTAGGGGAATAGCTTGGCTTAGAGTTATGGAGAGCACCTAACAACCATCATTCACAGCAGTACAAAATCAACCGCCCTGTCAGAGAAACAGATCATCTCTGACCTGGCAAAGTTGTGTCTGGCTTCTGCATGCTCTCTGTGTGTCTAGTCTGGGTGGTACTAGCATATCCTGAAAGTGAGTTCTGAAGAATATGAAATATATTTATGCTAAAACAACCCAACATAACATTATTCATGTGTCTGCTGTCTCTACATGGGAGTTAGATTCTGCTTCACTCAGGATGACAAGTCCTTCTGAGCCCTCATGTTTTCACAGGCCATCCTCTCAAAAGCAGGAATAAAACATGTATCAAAGCTACTGAAAAGTGTTACCTCATGTACTGTCAGCTATGGCTGCTTAGCAGTCTCATCCACAGAGAATGATATTGTGCAACCAGGTGAGTTTGGGCTTCAATCCAGTGCTTCATGAATTTCATATTTCCACTTGATTTTAAAAACAGGAGCGTGAGCAAATTAACCTATTCAACTAAATTATTCTGTTTGTCCAAAGTGTTCAGTCAACTTGACAAAAATATGATTATTTACAGTGTTTATTATCGCAATCTTATTAGATTTTTTTTTCCTGCTGGACAAAGCTTCCTAACTGACAGCCACTCTGCTAATGAGAGGTCTGTATCCAAATCAGCAGCCCAGGTGTTTCCTGGAGGGAACAGTAAAGATTAAAAAAAATCATCCAACTGAGCTCACGTGGTTGCCCCAGCTGCTTCTCTTAACAGGCAGCTGCTGCCTGATCATCCCAAAGTGTCTCCTGCCCACTCTGTCTTGGCAGAGAAACTTGGACATGTGCTTGCCTCAGTCTGCAGTGTGATCCAAAAAGCCTTGTAGAAGTTTGGTGCACAGGTTCCTATGGCTTGCTAGTTCATGTCTGTCTGTCCACCTTTTTTTCACTTAACTTTGTTTTTCCCTTATTTTCCAGCAGAAGGAGAAGGGGGAGCCCTTTATTAGACAGGTGCTAATAAACCACTTTACAAAAATACTTTTTGCTTTTTAAATTTTTTTTCTTAGCTTTCATACCTAGAACATGTTATCTATCACTTCTGCTGGCTTGCCTGAAGTGCAATAAGTGCTCTTCTATCTCTGACTTGGAAATTTCCATGCAGAATCAAATCAAGGCGTTGATAAATCAGACTTCTTGTTGACACAAGTCCTTGGGGCAATGTATACCTTTTGTCATGGTAAACGTGGTGCAAATGACTTCTGATACTGCAAAATGTTATACAATACCTGCTTGTACTTTGTATTACACAAGCATGTTACCGTAAATAACTGTCTTCAGTACACTTTTCATTTTATATTTCTAAGAATATACTATTAGCTCTTGAATATCATTTAGCTCTAAAACAGGGATTAAAATATGTAATATGCTTGAAAGATTAACATCGCAAAACTACAGGCAGTTCACACAGCAGAACACATAATTTGCAGAAAAAATATATTTACTAAGCATTGCGAATCAAATGATATTACAGCTTCAGAAAAATTATTCATGTCTGTTGAGACTGTTCTACATCAGCAAATAAATGTTTAAATATGTCTGGGTTTTACTAAGTATGTATTTATTGTTTGAGGTAGAGCTCAGATAATTTACCAAATACACCAAATAAATTTAAATGCGTTAATATTTTTGTGCCAGGATTTGCAGGGTAATGTCTTGGCCCTATTGAAGGCATAATGAGCTAAGTCAGACTCTCAGTGCCTTTGTGGATGCAAACCCTGTGATAAGATTGTATAATGCCAAGGATAACAAAATCAAGACAAAGTTGAAGGCTCCACAGTGTTAATGATTAAAACAAACAAACAAAAAATCTTGTTTAAGAGTTTAGAGCTCTACTTGGAGTACAAACTTCTCTCTTTCCTAGGCCCAAATGTCTTCTGACTTCTCTGGGAGAAAACCTAGAGAAGGGACTAGTGGCAGTTTGCTCCTTCCAATATATACAGTATTCAGCTTCATAAAGATGAATCTGTGTTATTTCAAAGACCATACAGGCAATTTAGCCTCCAGTTATTATATGTTAATAGTATAACATAATAGTTCCATTAAAATAAACGTGGAAGTCTATATTGTGACTTAGTGGCTTGCAGAAAGGCTTAACTGGATATTGTACAAAAGCTATATAGCTGCCTGTTTCATCCAGGGAACCTAGGACAAGGTACATCAAATGAAGGTCTGCAACCTTTTTTCTCTTACATGCAGATTCTCCAAATCCACTGCAAAATTACTGCTCTTGGAGATGACCTGGATTTTTGTGAAACATTACTCCGAAAGATGGCATGAAAAATCATTCTTTCATGTGGCAGGATGCCTATGGAAGAGCTGAGGAAAAGGGGACCATTCCTCTATTGAATAGTTTTTTTAGAAATCTGACATCTCAATAGGTGGACACTAAAAAACGAAAACAACATTCAATTTTAGGATTACCTGTTCAGTTCTTAAAAGCTCTTCTTCAGGACAAGAAAAAGAATGTGACTAGTTGCCTCTACAGAGAAACTCAAGAAATTTCACTGAGGGTAGAGCTAGTAAGCATGTAACCTTTTTCTTTTGCACTACAGTATATAAATATTTCAGAATCATGAAGACCTGTTTAATGGTCTTAATAGCAGTCTGTCTTGCAAGTAACCTTTTTGAAAATTAAAGCTTTTTGACCCTACAGACAGCTCAAATGCAAAGCAGTAATAGATGGGTGTGGGAGACTTGTGGGAGCCAAGGCTGTGGAGCTGAGTGTTCTTAGAGGTGTGGCGCTTTTTGCTGTTTGTTTGCTTTAAAGTACAGCTAACATCTTGCACTACTTGTATATAAGGAGCTTTTTGTTTGCAGCAATGAAATAGAGATGCTATTGTGGCACAGTGTTCAGAATAAATACAGAAAAATACTTTTGCCTCCTTGGAGACTCATTTTTAAGCGGGCTATTAAAGGAAATGAGACTGTTGGGATCTTGAAGCAAAACTCCAGCTGGTTCTTGGAAGCCAAGTGAGTGTGGCAGATGGTGGAGGTGCCCTAGGTACCCTCCTGCCCCATGCACACCCATGTGAGTCCCAGGACTGTCAGGGGTGCAGCTCCACTGGGAGATGGCAAAAGGCTGGGTAAGTATTGCAGGAGTAGTGCAAACCTGTGTATTAAACATCTGTTTTGAATTAGCACCATGGAGCCCTGGAGATAAATTGTATCATGCTGGGCTTGAACAACTGGACAACCTAAGCAGTGGGCAATGGCTACAAGGAGTTTTAACTATGTAAAATGAAGCTCTTGCTTCATGAATAGGGAAGAGTAACCACTGGTAATGAGGCAAGTAAGCTAAACATTCAGATTGCTGTCACTTTCAATACAAAATCTAGCTGTTCTAAGATCAGTGGCCAAAAGTGAACCATGACTAGGATTTCATCCCAAATATTCCTTGGAGACACTGCACTTGCCGTGTGAACTGCAGGCAGAATGGCCCTGGTCACCAGGATCTCTGGGGTGTGCACAGCCCTAAACAAGGTGGTGACTGAATCCTGCACTACAACCCCTTCAGCTTCTGTGCCTGCAGCAGTGACTGACAGCCTGACTACTCAACACCCACGTACAGAGCAATGCTGCACTGTACATATGGCAGAGCACAGAAAAAAGACCAAATGAAATCTAGCAAAAATGAAATTTACAGAGAAGGATGTGGGATACAAACAGCAAGTACATAATTCTTTAATGCAGAAAAAAGATTGCCGCTGGTTAAGACAAAATAACTAAGTTTTCATTCTATTCCAATTTTATTCTACTGCAGACCTACCATGTATGGTCAAAATATCAGATTTTTTTTCTTCTCTTAGACAGTACAAAGAATGAATAGAAAAGAGGAGAGGAGACTGATGAATATCAACTCTTGGCAGCAAGCAAGTGATGACATGAAAAGCAGTTATGGCAATCTCTAAGCATAGTTATTTTTAATTTATTTAAAAGAAAATCCTATTCAGAAGAGGAGTAAGTTGTTGGCAGGAGCTATATTATATTAATTTGTTTGTAAATGTAATGTTTGTAACTTGCTCTTCATAACAGCTTGGAATACATTTATTTGGAAGGAAAAGTACAGCTCTTGGTGGTCTTGGATAGTAAGTTAAGTCTAACACAGCTCTGACTGTAAGGAGCTCTCTGACCTGTTGCTAGTCTTATTTCATTCTCCAGAACCCAAGTAAGGAATAGGAAGAAAGATATCAATAGTAAATATCCCTAATATTTAGAACTGAATTGGATTTAAGGTTATGCTGTAAAATGTTCTGCTGGGAGACTAGACAAGATAACACTTATCTTACTATTTTCTACTATTGTTCATCGCTCCTGTATTAATCGGACAGTTGAAATATTTCACAAAATATCTGCTGGTTTTTTCATGCTGTAGCTAGACTATTGTTTGGTGTTAAAATCTCTCCTTTTGATGGTGCAGGGAGGTGTAAGCTAGGAGAAAGTACATGTCTAAACTGGACTGGTCACGGTGAAAAGATTTTTCTCAAAGATGATCTTGTAAAAACACAGCAACTTTCTATTTGGATTTATTATGATCACTAGGGCTATTCCAGACATGCCAAGGGCGGCTACTTGTATCTGATCCCGGTTAAACGGCTTCAGAGAACATGCCTGTGGCTTCCACCACGGGAAGCGGGAGGTCACACAGATCCCTTCTACACCTGGTGTCAGTGACCGCCCAGCGTATGTCGTGTGCCAGCCGTGTGTGTGTGTGTGTGACACCGCGGGCAGGGTGACACTGTCGCCGACCCCGGAGTCGGATGCCCAGAGGTGTGTGTGGGGAAGGGGATGGCCGTGAGCTGAGCACGGATGGATCGATGTGGTCCAGCACCGGGCCGGGCGCTGTGCTGCCAGAGCGAGCCTACCTCTGTTGGGGCTGGCTTTCACACAAGTTTGGATTTCTTGGATTTCTCGTCTACCGTGTGTGCTGGACGGCCTTTGACTACGGCACATCAGCTGTGGTTTTGTTTGCGCAAGACAGAAGAACGTGGAGATTTTGGAAATGCCGGGAGATTTTTGTTCCCCCCCGTTTCCGTCTCATCCAAAAACTATGTGTGTTGTAGCAGCCAAACAGCATGCTTCTGGGTGACAAGTTAGGACCTGAAAACAAAAGCCCGGGGGCTCTGCGAGCCAATCTCGGAGGGGAGCTGCACGTGGGCCAGGCTCAGTGGTCCTGGACCGACAGCGGAATAGCCGTGATCAAACCCCAGAAACTTTGCAGCCCCCGGATATGCAGCACCGCATTGCCCCAGCACCGCGATTCAAGCGGCTGTCACTGCATTAGCTGAGCTCTTCGGGGCAGCTCTCCCGCACCCCGCGGGGTGTCCGTGCCCGGGGGAGGGGAGGCTGCTCGGCTCTGCCGGTGCCCGCTGGAAGGAGTCTGACCTTCCCCTTTTCTGTCTCCCCTCAGCCCCGGAGTTGCCTCGGAGGCAGCGAGGGGGGACCCGGTCCCTTCCTTCGCGCGGTCGCCCCGGACCCACCGCTCGCAGGTCCGGGCGGCTCCGGCCCGTCCAGCCCCCGCTTACCTGCGGGGGAGACCGGCTCGCCTTCGCTGAGCTCCCCGGAGTCCGAGTCCATGCTGCCGGTACCGGCGGGGCTGCGGGACCGAGGGGCGGCCGCTGGCAGGAGGAGCGCCCGGAGCTGGGGAGCGGAGCCCGCTGCCTTCTCCTCTGCTCCCAGCCCGGGCGCTGGGTCCGCGCCACCACATGCAGCCACCTCGCTCAGTGCCATTGGCTGCAAAGGAGGAGCGGGGCCGGGCGGGCTCGGCGAGGGCGGAGGCAGCGGGGGCGCGGCGGAGGAGCGGCTCCTTCCCTGGGCTGTTACACAAGTTGGGCTACCCGGCCCTGCTGGGTCCGCGGGGATGGGTGGCGGCTGCGGCCCCCCTGAGGAAGGACTTCTGAGCTGAGAAATGAGCGAACTGACGGTCCTTTACACTGCCATCGCATCTCCCGTCGCACTCTTCTTGTGGGCATCTCCCCTGACCCTTCCGTCGTCGCCTTGTCTCTTTTCATCGGCTTTGTCCCCTTAATGATTAGTGTCCTCAAAAATTAGTCATTAGAACGGTGGAGGCCGACGGGAAAGTGTGAATTCTTCTTGGGTATCAGTGCCCAGAAGTATATTCAAAGTCTGAATTCTGCTGCTGCCTGTTGGCGTGTTCTTCTAAGTGAAACAGTGCAATAACTGGTAAATGATGGCCATGTCATAGATTGTTTTGAATTCTGAGTCTGAAAAATTTATAAGCTGAACTTCGCAGGCTTTTCTGCTGTCCTACAAGCTACTGCAGTCAAGAGACATCTCTTAATTCAAATGGTTAAATGGTTAAGGCCGCTTGTTCAGCTCTGAGGTTAAACAGGTTTTGTTTCTTTCTCATTTTTCTTACTGTTATAGACTAAAGACCACTTGAATTCTAGCACAATTTTTCCAGGAAAGTAGTAATAAGAATATTTTCCTGACTGGGAACCAAATGCCATCCTAAAACAGATCTCAGAGATGTCACTAGTCCATAGCTATGTCTCATCACTGCAGAATATGTGGGGAATCTACAAGCATGATATAAACAATGTAGCAACAGAAAGATCACAGTATTAAATGACAGGTATAATTCCAGACACCACAGCAAGTACAGCATCTGAGAACTGGAAAGAGTTTAATCTCCCCTGATCTCTTTGTTGCTGTTGTTCTTGGTATTTGCTTTTTTACCAGCATAAATGCAACCTGAAAAACCTCCCTAATAAGAACATGGCTTGTCTAAGAGGAAGACCAATTTTGCATTTAAGTGCAAGTAATTAATTTTCTAGACTGTCTTGAATTGCTTGAAACACTAGTGATAATTTCTGACTTTGTAATGACAGTGGCTGTAATTAGATAAGCAAAAAGCCACAGTGGGTTTTTGCAGGGACACTTGTACAGCAGAACCTTTCCAGCTCCCCCAGGGGCAAAGGGAGGCTGCCTCATACAGCGTATTTCTGGTCATGGAAGGCAGCTGTGGATGCCTCTCCGAGGTGTTCTAGGCACTGGCCTTACCCTATTTCTGTGTGGGATTTCTTTTCTGAGTGCATTGCCTACTATGATTGCAGTTAAGAGTTAAACTCTTGAATAGTCACTTCTCTGATACTGATCATAGTTCGGTTAGTAGAAGGAGAGATCATTTTTCATCATCTTCTGAAATATGAAGTCTCAGCATGGAACAGTTAAAAGGAAAACTAATTCCCACTTATTTTAATTCTTGTCTTTTTTATCCTTGTATAACCACACTAATAAATATTATGAGGGAAATTATATAATTCAATCAATATTGTATTATTTCATGTGTGATATATATGTTGGGCATTCTCATTACTATGCTGTAATTACTTGCTATTTGACAGTAAATGTTGCTTGAAGATTACTTTTACTTTTTATTGCTGCTAACTGTAAAGCAGTTATAAAAGTTTTTAGCTGTAACAGAATGAGCATATTGTTTCGTTTCAAAACATATGGTTAGAATTCATTTTTTTTCCCCTCTTAATGTTCTGTGCCCAGCACAGTCCAGCACTTGGTTTAACATGTGACCTGGAAAATTCCATATGCTTAGAGTTCTGAACTTCATAGTTTCCACTCATTACAATACTGGTGCACAGAAAAGCACAAAAGGTTTATTAACAGCAATCCATGGACTGGCTAGATGCATGTTAAATGAAGCTCCACATGGAGAAAGTTGGCATTTCATTATTTATTTTTTGCTTTTAGTACAAATAGTGCAGTTACATATTGATAGTTATAAGCTAAAGCTCTGTGACTGTTTCCTTTCTTTCAAGGATAGGCCTAAAGACTGGGCTGTTTAGAATCTGGAATGTTTTCTTCCTTGAGGCTCAGTTAATATATTTGTCTCTAAATGTCTACAGATAGAACTTGCCAGAGGAGCTGGTAACAGAGCTGATTGGAGCTGCCCCATGTGTTGCATGCATTCCCAGTTATTTGATGCTGTCCTGTGGCGGATACAGCGCTCTGTGGCTCCTCCATTCACATTTCAGCTGCATCTGGTCTTGATCTTTGTTCCATATGGAACTTTGCTGAATCCTCCTCTGCCTACTCATTGTATGAGTGCTGGAGATGTGCCTGTGGCAGCTTTTACGATTCATGTTTTTTCACTGTTCCATTGGCAAATCACACTTTCATGTTCACACAAATGCAATTTTTATCGTACTCTAAATGCTAAAGTAGCCCAACTGTCCTAGCATCTATGTCTAATACACTTATCCTTACAGGCATACTGTGAAATAAGGATAATAGTGGGGTTTTTTTGGTTTTTTGGGTTTTTTTCCGAAGTGGAGGAAATGAGGCACTGAGAAGCTGTAATATTAAAGTAAAATGTGGAGCACGGACTTTCACCTGAATCTCATGAGCTGTACCTGAGCAGTTCAGTTATCCATTTCTGTTAAATAAAAGATTGGTGAGCTGACTCTGTGGTTTGCCGCTCGAGCTTTCCTCCTTCAAACTGAGCCTTAAAACCTATCATAGGAAGCAGTCTCTTTTTTTCTTTCCATTGTTACGTCTGACAGAGCTGCATTACCATCTTTGAGTTTGACGTGTCTGTTTTTAGACTGTCCAGACACAAGGGTAGGATTATATCTTGTTCTGGGTTCCAAATGTAAAGACGGTATTTTTTTCCTCACAAATTCTTTCTTAACATTATTTAAATAAGTCTGTCCTAGGAAGTACTGTTTCTAAACTTGTTGCCTAGTATTTTTCTTCTGTATTTGATATTACATCTTTCATATCCAAGTGCCGTTGGTACTGAATGTATTAACTGAGAAGGATCTCCACAGGCTGATATACTCATGAATTGTGCAGTAGCAGATTTTAGATTTCTTTCTCAATTTCTTTCTACTGTATGTTTATGTATTTGATGGAGAAACTATCCTGCACCATTATTGCCAAAACCCAAAGAATGTATCAAGGATCAGTAGATTCTCTGTCAACAATTTTGTCATTCTGGAGGCTTCTATTCTTACTGATGTCTGAAAGCTAGTCAGTCATATATACATTTTGCATGCATTTGTTAGTAGATTTTAGTTTCAATAATGCATCTATTATTGACCTGCAAACACTCTCCTTTTTTATTTAGAGTTCAAATAATGAACAAGATACCTGCATGACTTTAATTCTTACTTGTGTGCCAGTAGATATTCAAACATCTAGATTTTTGTAAGACATGATGTAGGAAGCACTTTTACATCCTGTGTTAGAGGATGAATATAGGAGAGTGCAATATTTTCTGCCTCATCTCTCTTTAAAAAAAAAAAGAAATACAGGACATGAGGTCTGAATACCTACCATAGTATGGACATATTTTTAGCCCCTGGTCTTGCTGAATTATGTTCTATGTTTGTCTGGTGTTGATTCCTCTTAAAGAAGAGCTGAGGAAGCTGTTACAGACTGAGACTGCAGTCTGGTAATGGTGAAAACCTATGCTGTGATGTTTGGAATATTGGATTTAAAAATAGGACTGAAATTTAACTTTAATCACCTCAATGCCTTGTAAGGTGCTTTTACAATATTTTAGTTCCAAATTAAATAAAGTGGAAAATGTAGTAACGTGTTCCTTTTCCTCTTAGCTTATACAAACAAAACTCCTATGGAAACTGAACAGCAAAAAAATTTATGTGAGTTTTTTGCCATGAGGATGTTGTTACTTTTCTATTCACTTATGGTAGTATTTTGCTCATAAAATAAGGTTTTCTATGTTAAACTTCAGTTTGGATGGCCTGGGTATTTAATAATTTTCTACTACTTTAGTGTTAGTGGGCTTTATTTTCATAAAGGTACTTTACCATTCCGTTGTGAGATGGTGATTTATCCTGTGCCTAGGAAGGTATCAGTCTTGCAGGTTATAGATGCAATTAGCTGTAGGTGATTTGGCAGACTCTTGAATTTGCTTTCTAAGTGATTAAAGACATGAAAGCTGCTTTCCCAAATTGAAAAAGCACTTGTTAATTCTGTTGGAGGGAAGTTTCTTTTGAGGAAACTCTGTATGGAAATTTTATTGTTTAGGCCACGACCCTCAATTTTTTTTCTATTAGCAGGGATTTAGTCATTATAAGTAATTTTCAGGGCATTAAAATAATCTTGCTTGCAACTTTAAATTTCATTACAGGTGGGATACTAATACATAATATGAAAGACTGAGGCTGATTTGCTGAAACAAATTTTTGCATTTTCTGTTCTGGGATTAGGAAAACAAACTTGAAAGAAGTTTTCTTGAGGGAATCACTGTGAAATACAGGAGAAAAGAGGGGTTTATCTTCTATTTTATTCCTATTTCTCACACTGTCTAGAGAAAGCAATGGGACAGCTGCCAGTTGAATCCTTTTTCTTTTCTGCCACTGTCTTTGGGAATTATTTTTAGTTCTTGTGGTGGTCACTGAAGTTATTTTAAAATATGGCACATACTTTACTTACCATGTGTTGTTCAGTTAGTTATCGTCTTCCTCACAAGGGTTGATTACCAGATGGCTACATTTAAGCCTTTGACCATGTTAAAGATGCAAATAAAATACAGTTAAACCAGCAATACTTGTTACTTTCAGTATGATTTAAAACAGTTCTCTGCTTCTAGTCTGAAAGATGGGTCATCCTTGTTTTCATCCCTGATTTCAAATTGTGTGTAGGAGGATTCAACAACTTCACCATACTCTGAGAAAGCAGAGAAAATTTTGTTGCTAGGAAACTATGGAGAACCTATACTTTAGTCTTTCCAGAATGTTTATAGGTAGCATCAGTTAATTAAATAACTTCTCTAATCCTGTTCTTTATGTAAACATCCATGGTTTTTCTTATAGTGATGTTTGTTACATGCTTCTGTATACTAGAAAATATACTCTTTCTGTCATTATTTCTATATGTTTTTATTCTTCAACATGCAAAAACCAACCCACCAGATTATGTTGACTTTGGAAGGCTATTATTTATTCACATGATTGTGTTGCCTAGACATCCTGAGTTATTAGGATACAGTAGATCACACTTTCCCACAAAAGACAAATGCTGAGATCCAGAGAGTTGCATACCTTGTGTAGAAATTTAATAAATTGGATATCAAGACAAGTCTTAAAGCATAGTGTTTTGCAGCTGATTAGGTCTGCTTCTTTCCATCAGATGCTTGGACTCTCATTTTACAGCCATAAGATATATCTGCACGTTGGAAAGATGAGAGTCAGTGATGAGGATTTCAGTCCAAGAGTGATGTGCCTGTGACTCAAATGGTGATGCAACAGCTGAGATGGCTTTTGGTGTAGAGTTTCTGCTAAGAAGTGTAGCATCTTTTAGACTAAAGAGAATCATAATCTCTGAGGGGCAATCATAGGGACAGAAATCAATTTTTTTGTGGAGCAATTCACTGACATCCACAGATTTCACTCAAATGGTAATGTTAATACACTCAGTTGTGGTTTCTGTAGAGCTTGATGTGATTTTTTAGATCAACATGGAAACTTCATCCTCCTCTGACAGTGTGTGGGCATTACTTTATGTCCATTTTTAAGAGCATGGTGAAAGGCACTCAGCTGCCCACCTATCTATAAATGACTAAATATCATCAACTCGGGCATAAAATTACATTTTATGCGTAGTCTTGGGAACATGGAACATAGGCAATTAGATTACATGTAGTCCGAAAACAGTCCTAGTAAAAAGAATGAAATTATTTGGAACCTCCTGTCCAGACCACTTTCAGGTGAAGTATTTCTCTTGCATGTATTGAGGGACTCAGAGTACCCGTAAATACAGTATAGGGATGAGTTGAACTCAACTTGGACAATGCAAATTTGTCTTTAGACAAGTAGACCTAGAGCCTTTACTTTTGAATAACTAAATATTTGGGTTGTACCTATTGGGTCATTTTTGCAGTTAAGGTGAAAGACCATCTTCCTAATATTGTGAGGTCAGCACTGATGTCTGACTACTGATGTTTTCTCAAGGATTTTATGTGAATTCTACCTATTTCCAACATGGAATCATTAAAGTTGGAAAAGACATCGAAGATCAGAGTCCAACCTTTGAGCAAACACCACCTTATTACTAAACCATAGCACTAAGTGCTATGTCCAGTTTTTTCTCTGCTGCTAAAAGTGTTTGTATGAGGAAAATGGGAAGAGAATGATTGCTGTTTCTGTTACTTCAAGGAATACTAATCTGCTTCCTGAAGGAGAGGAAAAATACCTTGCTTTTGTCTTTCATCACTGCTCCATGCCAAAGACCTGAAAGAGGGTGAGAGTTCAGGACAGACCTGCTCTAGGGAAACTTAACACTGATATCCTTGAAGTTTCAAATCGCTTTCATTGCGTGATGGACTTGCTTTACTCTTCCAATGCTTTATTTGTGGAAGATGTACAGACAAAAGGACCTGGAAAAAACAAGATTACACAACATGTAATACAGTGGTGCTGCATTTAAGTGCTGTAATATTTATAGCTGCCAATCAATCTGAATGGCTATAATAGAAAAAGTACTTGAGATTGTAGAATAATTCAGGTGGGGAGGCATCTCAGGAGGTTAACCAGTCAAACCTTCAATTCAAAGCAGAGCTCTTCAAAAGCTTTGTCCTTGATAAAGATAGAGGATACACCCACCTGTCACTAGGACACATTCTCTCTTGGTTTGTTATGCACCTTTAATATACAAACATAAAAATTAAAAAAGTAGAACAGAAATTGTAGGTAGTGGAGAATCAGATCCATTATCTGAAAGCAGTGTAGAGCCAAAGATGATAATGCAGCCATTACTGTAACAAATGTTTCTACCAAGGCTTTTTGTCATATTAAAGTTGCAATATCTAGTGGATTTGAAAAGAATGCCAAGTAAAGATTGAGCATTTCCTATTTTCAGACATGCAGGTAGAAGTGGAGGCTCAGCATCTCACAGGAAGCACTGAGCACCACAAAGGGATTGGAGACTGATAAGGGAACATAGTGCTGATGTGAAGGCTGCTGGAATGGGATGATGAGCTCAGCAGCATGTGGTGCAAAACCTGAAGAGGAGACAGCACTGTGTGTTCTGGAATGTGAGAATCCAAACCCTCTTTCCATGTGCATGGCTAAGAAGCCTCGCTCATTACTGAGAACAAAAGTAAATGAACAGATTTCAGATAGTATCCAAGAGCTGGTTGTATAACCGCACTCTCAGATCTCTATCAAGAGGTAGAATGAGCAGCAAGCTGAGTCACTGTGGAGATTCATTATGGACAGCACAAGCCTAAGGGCAGATCGGTGGCAGCAGCAGGTATTATAACAAAAGAATCTGAAGAATGATAAGTCATCCCAAAGTCTGTGAACTGCAATGCCACAGAACATCAGGATGCTAAAACAAGCATGCTGCTTCCTTAGATTAAAGAAATAATTTTCCCACCATTTTGAAAGGCAGTGAACTCTGATTGTACCCTGTAATAAACAAGAAAGGATACCCAGCAAACACCACTCTTATTAATGAGACCACATACCCCTAGGCAGAGCTTTCAGAGCTTACAATCAAACAGGCGCCATGAGGCTATAAGTGTACTGAGAATTTAAAGAGAAGGATCTAAAGGAGTAGCTGATGTCATTCTGGAGATAAAAATATCTTACCTGGGGTAAAACTGGACCTGGCTGCTCATGTTTTTACTGAAGGACAGCATTCTTTGTTCTCATGAATTCTAGGAGTTTAAGAGGTCTAATAAGCAGCGTTCAACACTGAAGTAGGGAAGGAAACTGGGGTGTTGGTGACACCTCCAAAGCATCATACAGTAGGAATGAGGAGACTCACCTCAAGTGCAGCTAAATTTTAATAAACTACTGGAGTTCTTAGGACAAGAGATCCCTAGTTAACTGATTATGTAACCTGTAAGACTTTCTTCAAGTTAGGGATAGATTTAAGAGGTAGAAATAAAAGTAAATATAACCAGTACAAGGATATATACAATTACCAGTCCAGAGCAGTATAATATCAGTCTGACCACTGGCCAAATTTGCTTTGAAGTAATTGAGGTTCAGAAATGGACTTTTGCTTAAAGTGAGGTGCTCTTGATATTGGAGAATACTGTATGAAAACTAGATGATCCTGTGGGTCCCTTCCAACTCAGAATAACCTGTGAACCTGTAAAAGGCGGCTTTAGACACAGCATTTACACAGCATTGGACAAAGCATATGGGGGTTGGATTTAAGCATTTCATTTGTTATTTCCCATGCTGTGGTAAAAGTGAATCCTGAAATACCTTGCATTATGACTCATTTGATATTAAGATGTGTCAGTGTTCATAAACAATGCTGTTCATCTTCTATGTATGAGCATGTGTAAGAGGTGTAGGTGGAAGCTCAAGTTTTAGTTGTGATGATTCAGCCTTTATTCACTATTTCTCTTATTTCTGATTTATAAAGAAATTCTCCTTTTTCCTATGCACTTACATGGGTGAAGTTCCAGGGCTCTGTGAGGAATGTAATATATTCATTTCCTGGAATAATCCTGGGATTTTTATGTCTGGGATATTTGACTGTAAGAAATTCAACTTTGTGTTTCAGGCAGTGATCTGGATTTTTTGCCCTCATTTCTGCACTTTCTTTCTCTGTAAACTACTCAAATTAATGGAGAAATTTTACCTATCATCTTCTCTGTTGGATTTTATAGGTAAAGATTTAAGATAAATATGCCTCTTATGAATGCTTATTTCAAGATTGACATTCTTATTTTCTCATCTTCCTGGACTATTCGCTAAGACAGGGACCAATTAGAATATAATGCAGAATGCAAAAATTATAAATAAGGACAAATAATTGTGACAGTGATTTATGTCTTGGTTGGCAAAGAGGTGAAATGGTCTGTTCAACTTTCCAGCATGGTGTTTTGGTGTGTTTGTTTGGCTTGGGTTTGGTGGTGTTTCTGTTTGGTGGTTGTTGTTTTTGTTTTGTTTGTGTGTGTGTTTGGGGGTTTTGTTTTAGTCTGTGGCATTTGTGACTTTTGGGTTTTTGGGAGTTTTATGGTTGTTTTTTTAATGAGGATTTGTATCATTCTAAATTTCAGATGCTGTAATTTTTACAATGTATTAGTTGATAAATCCTCCTTGAATAAAGTATGAAAAGAGTGATTAGTCTTGTAACAGGGCTGAGTTCAGAGAGAGCTCCCACTTGAGCTGTGTGTGCCGCACACCCTCAGTGCAGCCGGCAGATGGAGGGTTGTACCAGCTGCTTGGGATTCTTGCCTGGCTGTCCCTGGCAGACGCACCACTGACTGGGGGAAAGCTGATGCAGTTCTGGTGCTTCATATTTCCTACAAATCCATAATCTGTGTTTGAAAAGATGGACCCTTTTATAATTATTTGAACTACGTAGCTTTTCTTCACAATCATGTATTTCTTCATTTGTCGCTTTTAAACTTTTGGGGGTGATGATGGCATTTAGAAACGAGGTGATCATTGCAAAGCCAGGACATAAATACATATATGTGGGAGTGGGGGGAAGGTTCACTGTGTTTCTTTTTAATATCATGAAGCATCAAAGGTCCATAATAGAAATGTACCAGCTGGACTAGAGACATTGTAATGGTGTGTTGGTGATAATTTGAGGTTGCAGGAGCAATACAAGTGCATAAATATACACAACAGTTCCACTCTCCCATAGCTGTTGACTGCAGATATTGTTCTGGAACTTCTCAAGAACCTTGTTGCACCTGGTCGAATAGATGCAATGCTTATTGATACAGTAATCCCTTTGATTAAGGCATGCTCAACCAGAGACTTTCTCTTATATCTTTATTTTGTTGCCTCCTTACTTGAGTGACTAAAGCAAGTCCACTACAAAACTGTAAGAGCCTAAGCAGTTACAATAACAGAAAGAGCCAGTTTTGCCAAGCGGTGTTGATACAATATGGCATTTTCTTTGCCAATTTCCACTTTGTTCTGGTCCCTTGCACTTCAGGGAATAGGGGCACCAGCAACAGGAGCAAGCTGTTTGTGATGCCCCCAAAGTTTTCCCCTTGTCCTCCACAATGGGTCTGCTGGACCATTCCCTCTGTTTCTCTCTAGTTGGTCAGCCAACACAGCAGGACTTTTTCCTGGCTGCCTACCATCTGCCTGTAGACTCTATTCTCCTTTTGTTTCCCTTTAAAAGCTCAGTCCTGTGAGGCACTGAGAGTCTGTCGTGAAACCCTAAACATTCATGTTTCCTACTGATGTTTGGGAAAAATGATTGCTCAAAATCAGTTAAAGTTAGCATCTAGTGAGGAGGTATAGTGACTTCTGAAAGGGACATGCCAGCCATGGTAGCTCTGTTTGAGCTCTGGTTTTCATAGCCTTGTAATGATGTCCTAATGAATATTTATCATTATTTGTGAGACCCTATTTTCAGCAGTTGTGTATTATAGTAACAGCTGACAAAATGTTCATTCTGGTTTGTAATGAAATTGTCTCTGTTTTAGCTGTTTATTATGATGGGGATGTCACTCCCATACCATTGTGTCTGCTATTATAACACAGCTGGATTATTGGTAGGCTATCAAGATTAAAGGCATATCTATTTAAGTAGTTTGTTTCTTGTCCAGATGAGGGTCTGTGAGTGGAAATGTTAACTCTTTCCACCATACATTTATCTTGTAGCAGGTTTGGAGGCTTTTTTAGCATAAAGAGAACTCCCTAAAACTTTACTAGCTTTTGTTTTATGTGGCAGTCACTAAAATTAAACTCCTTCAGTAAGAAGCAATAGTGTTCACTGATAAAGTAGATTACATTAAATTAGACTCTTATCAACTTTAAATCAGTTGGAGTAGACTATGTTGTAAGTAGACTGTTGCAGTAAGGAATGCTTCTTAGGCACGTGCCACAAGAAAGCTGTGTATGCTGTTTGGCAAAGTGTGATTAGGTAGTACTTTGTTTTGAGTAATAAGCCCTTGGCTCATGTGTCAGGCTTTGTGTTTCCTTCCCTATATCCTTGCTACAAGTGAGCTGATCAACAAAGGGGTCTCTGTGATGGGAGAGAATTAGTGCTCATTCTGTATATACACGATATACGAAGTTCTCAGTTGTCTCATACTCTTCTTACTTCAGGCTCAGTGAACTTGAGTCAAGTAAAAGCTCTGCATTTCTTTTGCTCCTGATGTTTTAAAGTAAATTTCTATGTTTTCTTTCAATCATGTTTACTGATGAGTAAATCTCTCTTACATCAAAGTAAATCTCCACAGAGTGTGTTCATTAGTAACAGGTATTGTACTCTAGAGTTGTGCCCACTTCTAGCCTAATACTGCATTGACCTTGCTACCACATTTTTATCATGTCTGACACAATAGTATAAAGGTATGTGTTTACCATTTAGAAATTTGCTGCTCAGAGTGGCCTGAGGCTTTACAACACATAAAACAAGGCCTGACTCCTCTGCCAAAAAACTAATCCAATTCAGTGGAATATTGGCTGATTCTGCACTCAGTTTTCTGCAGGGAAAACATGTAATCAAGCTTTGAAATAAAAAGATGTCTTTTCCTACTGCAAGTGTTCTTTTGTCTTAAATATAAGGTGAGGCTTTATCAGAAAGTAAAATCTAAAGTTATATTTCTTGCCTTATTCCTCAGAGTAACACTTTGAAATGGCTAATGTTTTGTTACCGAGAACCAGATTTGTTTTAAAAAGCACCACTACTCACTGGTTTTGGTGCCAGCCCAAAGTTCTGTTGGTGTCTAAGCTGTAATGAGCAATGACAGTGTGGCACAACCACTTGAAGTGTTTATCAGGCTTCCTTTAGAAAGAGCAATGACTGTTCTGGTAAAGACAACAACAGCAGGAGCTTCTGGTGGAACTGCTCCTGGAATTCAGGGCTTGTTCAAAATATTGGTCTCCCAGAAAGGTGGGAAGACTGTGAACAACTCTAGGTCCCAAAAGCGGATAGTTAAGCACCTGCTGGCCTTCTCACTAGCTACTATTGAAGTACAGAGCCAAAGAACAGCTTGTAAACAGTGATGACATACTATGGGAGAAGTAAAGCTGTAGGGCAGCAGTGGAGGTGAGGGGATGAGTGGGGTGATGGGACAACTAGACTGTTAAAGCTGCTCTTGATGAGGAGTGACACTGATGTAGCAAGTCTTTTGACTTGGGCATCATGTGTTTTGCTCTGCCTGGCCTTCTGCAAGGATCCTTGTGAGCCAGCAGATGACAAAATGGGGTAACCAGCTAAATCTGGCACTAGGGATAAGGGCACTGCAGCAGGGGAAAATGGGATTGAGGTGTAGTATGAGCAGCCAGGGAAATGAGTAACACAGCATGAAAGAGTTGCCAAGGATGACTGGGAATGTGCATGGTGGTGTAGTGGAGAGAAACAGATTAGGTTTGGAGCTAGAAAGAAGCAGAGGAAAGCAGGTTCCCTGCCCCACTTTTCATGGTTCTAAAATAAAGTTTGTTTTTTGCTGATTCCTATAACACGGACAATGCAGGCATTTGTATTTTTTTGCCCATATATTCTTTCTTTCATTGTGGAAGCAGTGAAGTGAAGCTAGGTATCTAAGTAATGCAAAGAGAGGTGTTTTGGAAACTAGAACTTTTATTTTCTTTCCTGCCTGAGTCCTTTGACCTGATTGCACAAGTGATGAATGACTTACAAACCCTGAACCTATTTAAAGTGGCACACGCCCTTGGGTTTTAGATATGAATACAATTATTCTAGGTCTTATCAGTGAAAATTATTTGAAATCTTAACTGATACTTGGGAATCTGGTCAAAATGTTTTGGCTTTTTTCCCCCCTAAGTTTTAACACGATGCATGTTAATTTGGAAAAACTTTTTACATGGTCCTCTTTTAAACTATGGAACATGCATGAAAATGCTCATTAGGCTAAAGACTTTAAGCTTTTGCCAACAGAGGGAACAACTTTAAATAAACTAGTCTTTTGGGATTACTGTCTCCCTTTTCCCAAATAATGTAACTGTTCAGAGGATGCTCAGTTTAGATAAATGGCTCTTTTCAATGAAATTTACATTTTTAGAAACTGACATCCAGCTCTAACTTAATGCTGTATGATGGATTAAACCATATGGTTGTCTTTGTAGTGTTAATTTTGAAGCTTCAGATGAATTTGGGCTTAACCTTAATTACATAAAATGAAATTAATTTAGATTTGAATGAAAAAGGAGTCTGGGGAATTGATTCCACCTCTGGGCACTCTCCCTTTCACTAAAAACTGGGAACAAATGGGGCTTATTCTGCTGTAGGAAAGTGTACTGGTGCTGAGTTTTCACTCTTAAAAAGAACTTGGAGTGATTTGAGCTGCACTGTTCAAAAATTCTAGGAACTTTAGCTGGGAGAAAGTATCTCTTATTTATACTGTATAACACAGACCATTAAGTAACTAAGTTTGTCATGCAGTGCATATTGCACTACATCTGGTTTTGTCTTACTCCCTCAACTTAGAAATAGATGTTCAGCTGTTCCCATAATGAGAGAGCTGTGCTGTGGCATTTTAATTTTTAATGAGCACATTGTAGAATTCTTAAGTAAAAACAGGAACATTCTTCCAAAATTATTGTCCAAGCTCCTGTAACAGTGCGTAGAAAGTGTTAACAATATAACATAGCTCACAGGAACAGATGTCCCATGGCAAAATGGAAATAAAATTGGAAGAAATTAACACCCAGTTGGATAATGCTCAGCAATGGAAACTTTGTTCTGCATATGGGGCTCAAGCTTGGATGCCTACATCTCCTCCCCTTCATCATTGAACAAAGAGGAAAATAGGAACAAAATAAAAATAGAAACTGATAAAAAAGCTCAATCAATGTGTTCATTTTTATCCTATGCAAGAATTTAATTTGCTGATCCATTTTCTTTGTGTAATTGCCAATGAATTAAGCTCACCTTTAATCTCTGAAGCACAACTCTAATTGCATAAACACCATCTACAAAGGCATGGAATATAATCCCAGTTCCAGAATGCTGTTGCTTTGATCTTTTTCTGATCCATTATCTCGTGAAATTTTTGGTTTATTGTTTGAACTCCACAAACTTGAAAAATTAGGATGTTCAGATAAATGACTCCAGGTCTGACTTGTCCTGTTTCAAGTAGAGAAGAAAAGTCAGTATCAGGTTGAACAAAGTCCACGGTATCCATTTCCTGAAAAATGGAGAGTATTTGAATTCTGTGGATGGTAGCTTTGTAAATATGCAAGTTTTTACCTTCCTCACAGCTCAGAAATGAATTTACATATATGTTTATATTTATTTCTTATTTAATATTGAACTCTTGGGTCAGCAATATGACANGTAAGTACTGACAGTTGAATCATTATTTTTGGTTTCTTTATCGAAATATTTTTCAAATATCAGCCCTTTCTAAGGAGTACAGAGCCAGGGAAGGGTGATTAATAAACGTCTTCACCCTTGATAGAATTTCGTACCTTGATTGTCTAACTATGCCTTAGTCTGAGAAATTGGCATTTCTACTACATTTGATAGATGGGAAGATACTGTGGTAACTGTGTCATGATAACTGACCAGAAAAGCATTCTGATATTTGAGAATAAAATAAAGCTTTTTTCTTCCTTTTTTAAAAAATAGATTTCAGAAAGATTTTGTTCTTTAACAAGGTTTGTTAGAGTCTGACCCTTCAGTCTCTCAAAAATTGATTGCTTTTGTGACTGCCAGGCATTAGGTATTGTTCTTTTTTCTCATCCAGAAAACAATCGATCAATTTAATCAATCATCTAATTCTATGCCTCTGCTTCTCCATTTCTAATGAAACTTAATTATCAAAAGATGCAATACTCTCTTTATAGCATTTGCATTAATTAGACTTCCTCCTGGATATACTAATTCTGAGCACTTAAGTGCTTTCAGTTTGATAGTTCATTACAGTCAAGCAGAAATTGTGGAGCTATGTCAGCATCCTTTTGTATGTTTTATCTTGTCACAAAGTAGTTTCAAATTTTGCCCTTTCACTATTCTGAACATCTGCCTGGAAAAAAAAGAATTTTTAGGAAGTATGACTCGTTGAGTTTTTGGGTTATCTTATCTTTGTATGTCCGGAGACTTTCTGTGAAAACTCATCGAGAGAGACTAGAATCTGGCAGTCAGAAGGGATATGGGTTTTTTGTGTTTTGGGTTTTTTTGGTGTGGCGTTATTTCAATAGGACTCATAAATGATGTTTTTAATAATTTTGATAAAATAACCTTCCACAGCCTGCTCTGGTAATATAATATCTTTTGCTGTCATCTGATTTTGAGATCTGTACAATGTGTCCTATATAATACCTAGTTTTAAGAACTACACTGTCTGAAATATCTAAGTAGCAAAAGAGAACTTTGATATGAGGAGAACAAGAGCACTCCACAAGATTTCCTGGTACTCTTGAAAGCCAGCCATTGTCTGCTGACTGCTGGCTGACCTGAACAGAGCAGCATAATACAGTATGTCCCAGCTAGAGACCCTCAGGTTTCTGTCTGTCAGAATCTGTTAAATGGGAAAAGGTCCTGATTTCTGAGGTTATTGGTAGGGAAGACAGACAGACTCACTCATCCTTTTGTGTAGAAAGGCAGGACATTCTTGAAGACATTTTGATAGCAAAAAATGTAAGCTGCTGCTGATCGGTTCCATTGTAGTGGACAGCTGAAGAGTCAATCTCATTTGATAGTATTTCTATTTTGCTTTTTTTATGATTGACAATCANTTTGCGAACTTGTTGAAGTTTCATTTTGGGGTGGGGTTTTTTCACTCTACGTATATGACTCTGAAGAGATGATAAGCCCATGACAACTCACAAGTGAGGGCTGTTTTTGAAATGCAAAAAAACTTTCTCACACAAATATTATTTTTTTCATGTATATGAACCACATATATTTTACTAAATTATTCNATCTTTGTATGTCCGGAGACTTTCTGTGAAAACTCATCGAGAGAGACTAGAATCTGGCAGTCAGAAGGGATATGGGTTTTTTGTGTTTTGGGTTTTTTTGGTGTGGCGTTATTTCAATAGGACTCATAAATGATGTTTTTAATAATTTTGATAAAATAACCTTCCACAGCCTGCTCTGGTAATATAATATCTTTTGCTGTCATCTGATTTTGAGATCTGTACAATGTGTCCTATATAATACCTAGTTTTAAGAACTACACTGTCTGAAATATCTAAGTAGCAAAAGAGAACTTTGATATGAGGAGAACAAGAGCACTCCACAAGATTTCCTGGTACTCTTGAAAGCCAGCCATTGTCTGCTGACTGCTGGCTGACCTGAACAGAGCAGCATAATACAGTATGTCCCAGCTAGAGACCCTCAGGTTTCTGTCTGTCAGAATCTGTTAAATGGGAAAAGGTCCTGATTTCTGAGGTTATTGGTAGGGAAGACAGACAGACTCACTCATCCTTTTGTGTAGAAAGGCAGGACATTCTTGAAGACATTTTGATAGCAAAAAATGTAAGCTGCTGCTGATCAGTTCCATTGTAGTGGACAGCTGAAGAATCAATCTCATTTGATAGTATTTGTATTTTGCTTTTTTTATGATTCACAATAATGTTAAAGCTGCTAAAATTTTAGAATAAAACCATACTATTTCCAAAGTGTATTATTAAAGCCTTATTGTTTTGGCATTGGGGTGGCTTGTGAGGGGAGCCTGTGTGTTGTAGTGATCCAGAGAGGAGAGCTGCCTTGGAGAAGTCAACAGCTAGAGAGGAGGTAAAAATTAGGCTGCTGGTTGTCAAAATTAACAGACAAGCAACAGGAGAGCAACTCATTCCTAGAATGAGCTGCACTGCTCTCTGCTCCTGCAAGCAGTGTGGGAGTCACAGAGGAACCTTGTTCAAGCTTTATAAGCAGCATTTGGCAGTGTAGCAAATGTCTGCAACCTGAGATGATGTTTTTTCCACTGTTCCTTCACCCTGTCACTCATCACTCTTCTTAGTTTTATAAAACATACAGAGTTTGAGATAAGTGTGCAGAAGGAGAAGCTTATTGTGTCTTCAGTGGGCTGTGTGAAGCCCCTGGTGTGATTTCCTTTTTTTTCGTCCCCTCAGTTTTGATCTCAAACAAATCTTTACCTTTCACTCAGACCTCAATGAGCAAGGTTTGATGATCACATGGATTTCTTTTTTTTGGTCATAACTACTAAGACCTGCGATTTAGGATGAAATCATTGATCTTAGCCAGAAATACTTGACTATTTGTACCAAAAAAAGAAATGCAGATTCATCTAACATTCCATCCTTACAGGCTGGAAAGAGATACTGTTTTTCTTGTGCACTGGACCTGTGGTAAATATTTTCCTCTAATGCTACTTTTGTTGTTTGAAAATCAATGTGCTTTTCTTTCTTCAAAATCTACCTCAACACACAACTCGAAGTATGTTCTACCAGTGGTTAGATTTATAGATTTTGGTTTGTGTAGCTGCTTTTACAAGAATAAATCTTGCTGTGTCCATAGGCTTGTTGAATTTCTACTGCATAGAAAGGAAAAAAAAAAAAACCCTCAGAAACCTCCAAACAAACAACAAAAAAGCAACCCTCCTAAAAAAACCACACCCCCCCAAAATAGAATTTCTTAACTTCATGCTGTCATTCTCTTTATCCTCTGCAAAACCTAGAACAGCATCTGGAACTAAATAAGGTACAGCTTGCAGTACCACTACATTGGAGCCATGCAAAATCAGTCTTGTTCTCTGTTTTCTTTCTCTTCCCTGGCACACATTCCTCATCAAAACATTGAGAACTTCATGTGAAATATTTTTACCTGCTTTGAGTTCACTGTATCCATCTGACTTATATTTGTATATTTTTAAAGAAGAGTTAAAACACAGAATCACACAGAATATTATGAGTTGGAAGGGACCCACAAGGATCATC
The DNA here is from genome assembly GCA_013390025.1 of Pitta sordida. Taxonomy (NCBI): domain Eukaryota; kingdom Metazoa; phylum Chordata; class Aves; order Passeriformes; family Pittidae; genus Pitta; species Pitta sordida. The sequence continues at coordinate 15,161 of WEKX01029567.1, read as the reverse complement.
TAGTCCAACTCACCATCTAACACCCGTACAGAGACCGAGAGCACATCCCAGAGCATAACCTGAATTTTTAGCGTGGTGGGTTTTTTTGTCTTTGTTTAATTTGTTTGAATGTTATTTTAAAATGCTCTTGGCAACCTTTCTTATTTACACAACTCTAGATATGAAGTTAAAGTTTGAAAGTTAGAAAGCTAAGGATGACTAAAAAATGTGATCAATTATTATTGAAATTAAAGATATAATTTTTTCACGTGTGTGTGACTAAATAAGACCTCCTTTGGTCCAGGTACAATTATAGTTTCTCCAGTGTTTTCTTCCACAGGCTGCAAACTGCATAATTAGAGCAAATAAGTGGAGAGCTGTACTTGGCTTAAATTCAAGCTATAAAAATATCCCAAAGGCATTTCAGTGGTGTGGAGGAGAGGTCCATATCCCTAGTACCAGGGATATTGTGAGAAGATGTTGCTGCAGTGGTGAGAGGGAATATGAGGCCCTCTTGTACCAAATGAGTAAATGCATCATATCCTTAATAAAGGTACTGACCAAACCTCTTTTAGCCAAAATGGGAGCAGGATAGAGTCTTGTTAGGCTTTTGTCTTGCTTTTTACTTGCTTTTAATTTTACTTCTTTTCACTTCTAATTATTAGCAGTGCAAAAATTTTTTGGGGAAAAACGCACACAAATAGAATGCATGACTGTACAATCTTTATTTTTGGGGTAAATGGGATTAGCAATAGATGCATTACTCTGATAGCTGCATGTATGTATCTATGTATGTAGTAGTTAAAACAATCCTTGTTTCTCCATTTCAATATTCTTCAAGGTTACATACAAAAGATGCAACGCATCAAATTTCTTTTCATAACCTGACAGAATCATCATTAGCAAGGGGAGGGCAATTATTTCTCTTCATTAAACTTCTCAGTACTTATTTACAGTAATCAGGAGACCATGTGCTTTGCAATCTTGTATAGTTCATGCGTATCCATTTCTGCATTTCCCATAACATAACACCAAAGCCCAAAATTATACTGAAGGGTTAGACAATACCTGTGGTCATATGGTAATTTCAGAAATTATTGGATACATGTTTTAACTTTTAAACAGAGCTTAAAATTGGTGTCTGGCTACTATAGCAACCTGTGAAAATGTGTCCCTGAATGTAACCTGAAGTTAAATCTCCAAAAGCTGAAAAGGTTTAATTTTTTTTTTTTTTAATCCACTGGAAATGGATTTGAAGACAATATCAGATATGAGTGCTTTTGGTTTTTTTACTCCAAGGAAGTTCAGAATTTGAACTCGTTTTACATGTGCAAAACTGGATTGTGGCATGAAGTGTAGCCTTAATATTTCAGAATTAATATGCTGTGAAAAAGGGTAATGACAATGCTTGGCAGATGAGGTGAAATTATAGAGTATCTCACACATTTGGCTGAGGGACTTAATCTAGGATTTATGTTGTACATAGGTATGGCTGTTTACTGCTAATCAATTAGAAGAACATGCTATCTTTGCTATTAATTTTTAATTGTTTCCAGAATTAATTTTCCCTTGCTCTCAGGAGCAATCATAACAGTTAAACTTCTAAATCCCACTGATTTTTACATGACATTTCATTAGACTTGCTCAGAATACAGAAATGAACCCCCATAAACCACACATTATAAGTTCTACAAAAGCTTGGTGAATAAATGTCACCCTTCAGTTTATTTTTCAACTTTTCAAACTGTGGGCCAATATATAAATAGTCATTGGATTCACAATGGCTCCACTGCAGTAATATTCATTAAAGGATTTTACTCTGATCCAAGTCCAGACTGTGGCACAGAAACATCATGCTAATTAATCAGGCTCTTCAGTAGCCAAATACCGAAGTGATGGTTTGGATTAATCTTCTATTCCTTTATTCCTCCTCTGTTCCTACACTCCGATCTACAGAGAACTCCTGGAATTCTCAGAGGGGGGTTTGGGGATTGAATGATTTAATAATTAAAGAATTATTGTGGAAACAGATTCATGTTAGTGTACTTAAACAGAAAATTTCATAAGTATTTTGAAATTTATGTTGATCCAATATTACACTTGAACTTGCTCAAAAATTGATGATCCGTAACTTGACAATTTTAACACAAAGAATTCAGGCTTTCATTAGTTGTTAAAGTTTGGAGACTATTCCTGCACTTCAGTACTGCACACTGCATCCTTGTCCCCTCTTTCAGGAAATAGGGTCTGTTGTGGGTTGGTGTGGTGGTAGTTTTTATTTTTATTTTTTTACAATCACCTGTGCTTGCATTCTGCTGTCGGAAATGTGGAGCCTTGGCCTTCTGAAACTCGAGCTCTCCCACAGGGGTTTTTGAGCACAGTGGGAGCCCAGGAGACCATACTCACTAGGGAGTATAACTTTTTTGCGTGGCCTGCAAAAACTTCCTCTTCTATGAATTGAAAACCTTGCTATCCTATGCCAACGTTTTGTACAAGGATGTTGTAGGAAAACCTTTTAACCCTGTAAGATGCAGTTCACCAAAACAATTTATCCTTTGCTGAGTCATGTTACAGTTTCCATGGTACTTTCATCAGTGATTAGTGATAAGATACGTAAATTTAAGTGACTTTCAACATGAATTTTGTATTTGCCAGGTGACATTCTACTATTATGACAAAGAACTATAATGTGTAGCTGGAACCAAAAGTGGGAAGCTGTTATTCCTGTTAAAACACTTGTTATTTTAGGAGGGCTGTTTGCCTGTAACAAAGGGAAATAGTATAGAGTCAGTAATTTACTATTAACTGGTTAATAACAATAAGCAAGCAATAATAAACCATAACTGGCACATTTCAACAAACTGTATAGATCCCTCCTGAAGTGTTCCTCTTATATCTTGATTATGTGTGGAGTCCCAAGGCTGATGATTGTTCCTTCCTATGTGGAGGGTCACAACAAGATATTGTGTCCCCGGCTCTGACAAAGAGGTGTCATTCCTGATGATGGTGTCATCTTCTTCCCCAGTAGGTTCACTGGAGGCACATGTACACATTTGCAATAATAGCTGGACTACCTTCTCATTCTTCTTTAGCCTGCAACTTTCTCTGAGTTTTACTGTAGTAAAAATACCAAATTAATGTAGCAATAATACCAAAGTATCGTCATTATATAGTTCCTGCTGTACTAACCTTTGGTTAAACTGTTAGATCTTACAACTTAGAGTGTTGGAGAAATATTTACTGTATCTCATTTACTCATACCAAGCATACATGCTCATAGATGCAGGTTCTGAAATGTATCTTGGCATCTAAGCAAAAGCATTTTAACTGAATTATCGTCCCAGTATCTCAGGGTTTTGATCAAACATCGTGGCCCACTAACCTTAAGTTCCAGAGCTACACAGTTTTTGTTTTATTACTGTAACCTTTCTCTGGGGCAGGACTTTAGCCAGTCAGCTCCATTTTAAAGACTTGATTGATACTTATAATATGCTTTGAGACCTTTAGGTGAAGTGATACACTTAACCGATTGATAAATTCATTCTACAGAAAAGTTATCTTCTTTTTATATCATCCTTCATGAAAGAAGGAAGACAAAACTAATGAATACATTTTCATATGTATTTATACATCTGAGCTAATGAAATTCCATTTGAAAACACCTCACATCGAACAGAAAAAGATCCATTTGCAGCTTCTTTAGTATTCATCCAGTAGCTGGATCTAATTCTTCTGCAAAATTTGATTATATGCTTCCTGAAATGGAAATAAGTGGCAATTTTTAAAATGTAGTTAGCACCATACTTATTATTATAATACTCCTGATTTATACTTTTCTCATGTCTCTCTTAAACTATTGTTTAACACTGGAAAATATCCCCTAACATTTGTTCAAGTGAAAAAAGTTGAATCTAATAACAAATATTTGTATAGGTGTTAGAAGGTGCAGTTTTTGGATATAGCTCTTTTGATCTATAATTACTTGCCAAAATCTTTCAATGGCTGCTAAATGGAGAATGAAATTCAACTCCATCTACATATCATTACAAGGTAAGGATAAGTTAGCATTGAGTGAAATGCTAATTAGCCTTTCTAAAATTAAAGAGGAATTAAATGATTGAAATCTGATGGTAGGCATTTTCAGCTCTGATCAGGTAGTTTAATGGTGTTGTTCATGTTGTGTCAAATGTATCCTTTTTTGCATCTGACTTGGTTTAGACCAGCAATTATTTAAAAAAATAGAGGGTTATTATAAAGATCTGCTCAATTCCTGGTCTGTTAAGTTTATACCCACTGTAGAAGTGCGGTGAGGCTGCACAGTGTTGGGACCTTCATTACTCTTTGAAGGATCAGTATACAAAAAATCAGCTTTGTTTCAGAGACCCTAATGATTCCTTAGAGACTCTTGTCTACTGTGGGCTATGGAAGAATGCTGTAGACACAATAAATTAAGCACGAGCAAAAATATTGTATTAAAATATCAAATTAAGAGAGAGTGCGCTATGCCTGGTACATCAAATTAATTGTTAGGCTGAATTATACTTAAAATACCAGCAAAGCCCTACAGTTTCTCAGAAATCATTTTGAGCCCCGCTAAGTAGGATCGTATTGATCTTAAGCCAAATGATACATCGAGATTCCACTGGACTAGGCTTGGAGAACACTTTCAGCACAAGGTGGTACGTAATTGAAAGTGTTCTAATGCCAGCACTAATTAGAACAATGGCAATAAATCCTCCCCACACTATTGGTGGCCATTTTTCTCTACACTCTGACTGGCTCTAGGATGAGTGAATAATAAAAGCAGTGAATAATAAGGGAGGCCACGCATCTCTTGGCTTTTGGCTCTCGCCCATCCAGAGGGGTTGGCCAAAGCTGCGCTGGGTTTGTGGCCGATCGCTTTTCTGTGCGCGCCATCTGCTGCTCGAACACCTGCGCTCGGAGCCTGAGTAACCTCGTAGTTCACGATTTTCTTTTTAATGCAGTGATGCATTTGAATGGATTGAGTGCTACGTTAGAGTAGACGTGTGGGAACAAGTGCCTGTCTATATTGTATGCAAACCTAGCGCTTTTATAAAGAGATAACAAAGTTTGAGGCTTAGTATAATAGTACTTAAGGGAAGTTGTTTTGAGCCATAGCACATAGCAGTCTTTAGCCTCTTAAGTCCTGAATAACTGGTTTAAATATGTATGTCAGCAGAAAATTCCAGATTTAAATTACAGAAAGATTTGTTTCACCATAGATCAGGTCAGATTTGGCCCACCATTTTAGCTGTTTTCGTTTATCAAACACTAGTATCTTTCTGCGGTAAACTGTCAGTTGGAATTTACTTTTCAAGTTAGAATTTAATTTAATGAGATATTAACTGAGTCTATACTACTGGATCATATTGGAGAATACAGAAAGTTACTGTCTGAAAAATTTATCCGTTTGCAGCTATGTTAGAGATTTTGTGATTTTTTTAAAAAAAATATTTTTAAATATTTTAAATATTTTTACTACTTTTCAGTTCTCTGTCACTTAGCCAGGTATAAGAATTTTCACTCTAAAAGCTTTTATTTGGTAGTGAAATAAATTAGGTATTGGATACAAACTGATTTTTGTCATGCCGTCTTGCTATGAATAGAAAAAGAGATGAAATTTACTTTGAAATGGGTAGTCAGTGTAATTATTTTCTTTATTTAATTTTATTATTATTTTAGAAAGTTTTCTCTCTGACAGCTGAGCCCTTTGTTTGTATCATCAAGACAACCTTGTCTGTTACATCCACAAGAATCTAAAGAGTAACCAAAAACTACATCCCCTTCATTCTTTAAGAGCTTTGACAAGGTGCATTCCTAGGCAAGTATACTTATATGAGTTTAAATTACTTTATATGCTTTCTTACTATTATGAAAAATACTTTCGCAATAATATGTCCTCTAGGGTCAGTGAGAAATGGGATTTTTATAACATCCCAGATTTTATCTTTGTATCTAATATTTTAATAATCAGTTGTGTGTGCAGACACACACACTTTAATACTGTTTTGTATTCTCAGGTTGGGAAAATAGGATGAAACATGACTTTAACTTCTGGGTTTGCGCATATAGATTTTATTTGGTCATTATTTTATTTTCTAACAACATCCACAGTTATGTCCTGGGAGCAGCTCATAGTCACAGTGATGCACAAAACAGAGTTTGTTCTGTGTTGATGTATTGAACACTGAGTAGTCACTTGATGACAGAAGACTTGATGTGGCTTAAAAAGTCACTTAAATTTGTACAGTACCTGGTAATAAACCACCATTTAAAGTCAGAGCTCTGTTCTGTACAGTGGTATATGTACATTGACAAGATTTAAACTGTTTATATCCGCATGGCAACGCTGCTTCACCAACTGCAGTTCTCAAGCAGATGTAAATGTGTGGGTGTGGAAATGGACCTTATAGTGCAAATATTCATGCAAACAGACCACTGCATAACAGGCATGATAAAGTTAGGGAGAACGGGAGTCGGATGAGATAATGGCTCAGATTAATTAACAGGACTGCTGCCCAAATGTGGGCAAAAGTAAGTATTGTGGAAATTTGAGGACTAAAACCACTAAGTGCAAAGCATGTCATGAAGAATATATTTAAAGTACAATGGGAAATAATTCTGTATGCTTGCTTACGAAAAGTAAAAAAATGGTACTGCTTTATTTCTTTCATAGCATAATTACGGTAATCGTGTTTCTGAAATTCCAGCCTACAAATTCAGCAATATGTAATACATTCAAGATATCAGAACAGCATGTACTTTCCATCTATCTATTTGATTTCATATAATTATTTTGAAATTTGAATGATAATCTATTAATTCCAACTGTGTGAAAAATTTTACTTGGGGAGAGTCCTATAATTATGAGATGGGAGAGTCTGAGGGTAAATTATCACTTCAAAAATGTTTTTGTGTGTGAAATAAGCAAAAATATACCCTGGCTATAAAAGAGCAGTTTATTCCTGAGAAAAAAAACAACAAACCTTCAGTGGATTTCTTTCTGGAGTCCTCATACAAATGGGAAATTCTTGTCCAGTGAAGTACCCTGCGTGTTTTGTTATACAGAATGAGTAAGAATGGGATTTAAACCTGGTTTGGGTTTTTGGTTGTCTTTTTCTTCTCCCAACTTCTCTAACAATTTCCTAGTTTACAGGGTACAACAAATGTAGAAACAGAGGATATACTGGACCTTCCAAAGATTCATACTTCTGTGTCACTTTGTGACTTAAAAAATCGAGTCCTGGAATCACAGAATCCCTTAAGCTGGAAAAAGACCATTGAGTTTAAACATTAAACCCTATTTCTACATGCCTTTAAATGCCAAATGTCTGTATGTACAAGTGATATGGGTTTGCACTTCACTGTTGTCACTTTTGGGTACAATGCAAATGTTGTAGATAAAATTTAAAAGTAATCTGGCTGCAATAAATTATTTTGCTTTCAGGTTTGATTTTTTTTTAATTACTCTAGAAAATTTACATGCTGTTTTGAGAATTGATCTAAATATATAACTCCTCTCCTTTGTCACCAGTCCCAGCCTAATTCATTACCTTTGGCTGGAACATGTGACTATTGTTTGAGTTTATGAAGTTTTTATATGCTACTGGATAGACCTTCCTCTGCTGGACATGCACCTGAGACCAGTGGTCTGAAGGAACAGATTAATTAATGTAATTGATTTTAATTATATTTTCAAAGTAAAGACAAGTAATTTTTCTCTTTTTCCTCACCCTCCTCTTAAAAAAATTTTCTTCTTTATATAGTTTAATTGACTTGGACAGAAAAGGTTAATTAAAGCCTATTGTACATTTGTTGGTTGTTTTATGAAGGCACTTTATCTGGAAAATCCCTTTCTTTGTTACACAATGGAAAGTCTCTGTCAAGGAATGTTGTCATTAAACCAGGAACATCTTTTTCTTCTTTAGCAGACTAACAACTCATCATTAGCAAGTAGAGATATGATGTCCAGATTGATCTATTTTGACATCTGCACAATTTTGAACAAGAAATGTTGGGTAGTTATGTAGCTTTTTCCTATTAAGGAGTAAGTATAAACCTAAGCCTAGTTTATAATTAAAATAAAAACCTGTATATGCAAAACACCTTTAAAATATTTTCTAGAAATCTGTTTATTTCAGAAATTTTCTCCTTTGCCACTAAAAACCAGGGAGCATATATCCAATGAAATTGGTCTCTTGAGAAAGTGGGGTTTTTTCAAATGCTTCTGAACCTTTCTGCAGTGGGCATGGAGCAAAATTCTTGGGAGCTGGATACAGACCAGTGGTCTTACAGAAGAAGGAACAGGAGCTATTTGGATAACTAAAGAGGGACAGTCCCCTGCTGTGGTGTGGGAACATGGGCAACAACTTCAAATCTGACTCTCTGAAGTAGAACTGAGCAACTAAAACCAGTCAGGAAAGGGTTTGGTAGAGTGGTTTAGGCAGCTCAGAGAGAATTCAGCCTTCTTTACCACACTGAGGTGTGGTGGGAAATTTCTACAATGAACTGGATGAAGAGGTGGAGTTGAGTGTTACTCCTCCATGTGGTACTAGAGATAATGTTTCATATTCATTGCCTTGTTCTCAGCTGGTCTTACTAAGATGTTTACAGATTCTCTGTAGCAGGACACTGAGTTTTAAAAACATAGAAAAGTTATCTCAAGTGCCCAGTACTCTGAAAATTCCTACTGTTGGTGAAAACTATCTGACACTGTAAGTCTTTGGTATGACAACAAAACACAATAAAGAAAAATGTTTGAATGGCTTCTTGTTCAAACTTTTTTTTTGTAACTTATGAATGTTCTAAATATTCTAAACTGTTTCTTAGTCTTAAAATTAACCAATATTATTCAGCTGTTTTCAAAAATGATGATTAAAGCTTTTGCAGTAGTCAAAAGTGTAGATCTAATTTTGAGGAGGTGGAGGGGAAAAGGAATACGTAGTTCTGGAATTAAACACGCATTAGGAATGTTCTTTTTTAATCCCCACACATCTGAACTTGCAGTGTTTAAAAGGGAAGGCATAACTTTGTCTGACCTTGGTCTTAAAAAGTAGGCAGAAATCGTGCATATCTTCCAAATTGTGGCCTGTGGTTCTGCTCTACAGGGAGAACAAGTTGTTATCTGAAGTTGTAGCCATGTTGGGGCAAAAAAGTTTTAAATATATTTAACTAGGAATGATGAATGTTTCTTAGTGGTTGTGGCTGAGAAAGCCCTGTATGTAACTTTAATGCTGATCCATTTTAGTCACCCTGGTTCTCGTTTGTGGTTCTTCTTGGTGTGAAAACCATCTCCAGAAGAGGCTGCCTTTCTATTGGGTGCATGGATAAGTCATTGTTTTTCTGGATGTTGTTAAGGCCTCTTCCTTTCATTGTGTGTACTCTGCACCTCCTCAGAAGAGTCACCAGAATAGCTTTCATCATTATCATGGCAATAAACTTTCCTACACAGCTCCGAGGGCCGAATCCAAATGGTTGGAAATAGCGAGAAGGAACCTGCACAGAATAACATAAGGAATAAACTTCAGGAGAAATTTTTCTTCATAAAAGTAGCCAAAGTAATGATGGAAGTAGATATATCCTGAAAAACTTGTGGAAATAATCGTTTAGGAGCAATTACTTGTCTCGCATTGTAATCCCTCCCACCTGAGTCAGGTCAAGGAATGGGCACGAACAGAACTATGTAATGTTTGAAATGCTAAAGTAGCAGGGATTGTACAGTTAAGCAGTTGAATTCTGCCCGTGTGTTTCATCCTGTTTGTCTCATGAACTCCAGAGATTTTACCACAAGCTGTGAGATGGAGTGAAGCTTCTGCTTGTCTAGTGCATTGAAGTTCATTAAACAGAAAATGTTCATTAGTATAAACCTCATAAATACAGGCTGATGCCTTGTCTAAACATAATTATAAAGTAACCATAAAGCCTTACACCTACTACATGTGTCATTATAAAGCTAATGTTCCTGAGAATTAATTTTTCATAAAATGTAATGTTAAAAATTTGATGTCTAGTACAGAGATAATGTAAAATTATTGCCTCCTGTCCTGTCAGTTGAAATGTGAAATGCAGGATTCTCAGAACCAGTGAAGGATGCACAGGCAGTTTCTGCTACTTTTAGTGATGCTGAATACAACAGTTGAAAAGCAAGTCTGGCTATAAAAAATTTTTCTTCCTCTGTGTAAGTAAGATATTAGCTGTGTTCTGATTTCCTATTTCACCCAAGAATAGAGTAGAAAAGGTTGGCTTTTATTAGATCATCTGGGAAAAAGGTGTCCTTTTTTCCTCATTTTCAGACTGAGAAAAGTGTTTTCTGTTTCAATTTTTTTCAAATAAACTGAGCTGTGCTTTTTGAAAAATGATACATAAGTACAAGTGTTTATAACACAGAGCAAGTACCGCAGCTGGCAGTACAGCACAATGGCAAATGCACAGACTGGGAAAATGGAAAAATGTTTAGATTCTAACAATGGCATCGTATCATAAATAATGCTGTGGATTGATATTCACTTGGAGAACTGTGGGAAAATTGTGCCTGCCAGAATAATTATGTGACAAACAGAATGCATCAGGTCAGACAGAAAATATGTGGTTAAATATTTGGTCAAGGAGAAATATTTTTAGTTGCAAAATGTACTCAAAAGCTAAGCAAGATATCCATTTTGATAGAAAGACTTGGAAAGAAAATACTGGGTGGCAAAATGGAATCTATTCACAGTGAATAGTAATTTCTATAAACTTCACTTACTCTCTTCTTGAATTTTCTACAAAGACTTTTTTCTTGAGCTGTTGTTTTTAATATCATGTGCTGAGTTTGCTATGGGTAATCAAACAGCACTTTAGAAATGTTAAGCAGGTTGGTTAGTGTTCATTTTTGTGTGGCACACAGTACTCTTGGCTTATTTGAAAAGAAATATGTAAAACTCGAAGATGTGTTTCTGGCTTGAACACTCATACCTTGTTCCCTTGTTTTAACTATTTCTTCAGATATTTTACAAGTAAGTCCATTTTTGGTGTATCAAAGTGGGCTATCTATTTATTTCTTTAAATATGTGTTTTTGTTTTGTCCAGTGTTAGGGAATAGAAATATGAAAATAATGGAAACTATGTGTGTCTGACAAGTTTTATTAGAATCTTTAAATCAAGATTATTATGCTTGAAAAAACTGTTTTCTATGCTATCATTATTTTATATTTAAAAGACACTTTGATAGGAAAATATCTGCCCAGCTCTAATGATAGTAATATTAATAAGCAGGATATACAGCTAACTAGGCTATAAGGGAAAACAGTGTTATATTCACAAACTTCTTGATCGGAGTAAGAGCATGAGACATTAACAATGAACAATACCCAATTTTCTGTAAGAAATGAGATCGGTAACTTACATTTTTCTCAAAATTTTCAAGAGAAAACTCATTTGGTTTCGGGAAGAATTCAAGCTTATGCATACGACCAATATTGAGAATAATATTTGTCCCCTTTTTCACGGGATAACCATCAATTACATCATCTTGTAAAGCTTTCCGCATGATCAAGTCCACAACTGGCTGGTATCTCATGCTCTCATAAATAAAATTCTCCACGATTTTTAAGTTCGGCATATCATCACTTTGTATGTCTCTGTCACCTTGTGGAATAAAGAAGATGGTGAAGACATCAGTTACTTATAAATGTAATAGCTTCATTATAGACATAGCAAAACATTTTTGGAAGATTCTCAGGTTCCGAAATTGTAGGAAGGATCCAAGAGCTTCTAAGGAGTTTTATGTAGCCTTGCTTATTCAGGAAATCTGGAATAATGTTCATCCACTTAAACCTTAGTTTATTAATTTATGATCTTCTTACATTCTTCTTAACACACTGAGTCTTTGTTCTCCTTCCTTTCTGAAAGTCCTTCCCTACCTTTTGCATGAGAGAGCAACAAAATACAACAAATAAATCTTCCAAGAACTGGCAGCAATTGGAATCTGGGAATTGGGAGATAACTTTGTAGGTACCCTAAATTTATATCCTATGATTTGGTTTGGCTGGATGTAGAGCTTGTCCTAGGGAAACCTGAATCCCTCTGTTACCGTGAGTAACTTCCAGCTGCGCTATCAGGGCCAGAGGGAGCCCCACAGCAATTCTGGGGACATGAACAGTCCAACATCTGCAGTGGGAGGGTTGCAAGGTAAAAGGCAGTTTGCTGTTTGAGTTGGCCATTTGCTTAAGGGAAGGGCACCAACATTCTACTGCCTTAGAGATGAAGGCTGTCAGAAGGAAATAGGAAATTGAATAAGTGAGTACTCAGCTTTCATGAGGACTATAAAAGAACATTTATTAAAAGTACCTTAGAAAAAAGAGTAAAGGACTTGTACACTTCCCAGTGTTTAACAGACCAGAAGTAAATCTTAAATAAAAGTGGATGAAATTGGTTTCTATATTAGCTCAGTGTCAGGCTTTGAAGGAAATCTAGACAGAGGGAAGAATACAGATTTGGAATATCTTGATTGTGTTTTGAATAGTTAGTAATTAGTACTTTGAGGAGAGCAATTTCAGACCAAATGGATGACAGCAGAATATAATTTTCATTTTCTCTAGTCTTTCCCTTCTATAATCAAAGTGAAACTTAGAGAACTTCTGTGTTTTATCACAGAAGAATATTGGTGATTAGAGGTATATGAAATGACTGTCCCCTTCTGCAATTTCAAGGTAAATGGAAAACAATTTCAATAGAACCTGAGATGAATGCGGATTTCCACTGTTGTTTCTGAATAGAGAATAGAGCATGTTCTTTCTAACAGATTATCAATTCTGACGATTCCTATTTTAATTTATTTTACAAATTACTCATCTTCTTCCATTTGATCCTGAATAAGATCTTAGAAATATAGTCGTTCATGTTTTACAAAAAATGCTTCTGTTAGAATATAACACTTAATATTTTTAGCCTTTGAATAATTGAAATGAGATTACTGCTGAAGCAAAATTATATTTTCACATCACTGGCTTGCAGCTCCTGCTTACCCACAACAGCTTCAATTTCTCTCATCATCTCCTCTTCCACTGTGGGGTGCTCTGCAATTAGTATGAGCATAAAGAAGAGAGTCACAGACAGAGTATCAGGAGCAGCAATCATCATCTCCAGCACACACTGGTTCACATTCTCGGCAGTCAGATCCCCTCTGTTCTGAAAAGAAATTGGACGTTTTGGAGAAAATGTGGATTGCTGACTCCTGATGCCAACAAATGTCCCATAGATTATCAAGAATTTGTGCAGTCTATCTCATGCTAAATAGCAGTTATTTTTGGTCTTTCAGAGGAAAATAGGAAACGTATGTTTTGGTGGGAATGTATTCTCTTTCAAAAAAGCAGGAGTTTGTTCTTAGCTCAGATTCGTGGTTTATTGCCTTTCCTCACAGAGCCTGTGAGCTGTCAGAGATTGTACAAGCTAGGATTTATATATAGCATTTGAAACCTGTGCAAAAGGTAATACATCAAGATAAAATACAGGGTTTAGGGAAAGACTGAAGGACAACTCGGGGGTAGATGCAAGAGTTGTAAGATATTGTTTAAGCCATGAAATGAATACAGCAAGCACCCGATACCAAACTACAAATGATCATATTTGAATCACAGTTAGAAACTCCACACCACCAATTAATTGACATCTCTTTGTGAGGATGTGACTTTCAGGTAGGTAGAGGAACTTGAACTTACAAATCCTGTGTTCAGGAGAATGTCAGAAAAATCAAAGTTAATCATCTTTTGAGTACATTTCCAATACCTGTGCAAAAATCAACTGGGATGCAAAATCCATGTGCTCATCCAACTTTTCAACAGTGGAAAGCTTTTGTCGTTTCTGGTCTATTAAGGTTTCCATTGCTCCTTTAAGATCTTTGCTGAAAACAGATGAAATCCAACATAGTGATAAATATCTGCAGCCTTCTAATATGCACTAGGGTATGACTAGAAATACTGAGAGTATACCAGGAAAAACATCTGAGAATGGCAGAAATTAAGTATTTCTAGGAATGGTTACATGGTTTTCTGCAAAAGTACTGAGAGTACGAGAAAGTATATTTTCTTATTATTCCTTATTAAATAATTGCTTGTTAATTTGGCATGAAGTCTTATTTTCTCTTTATAGAATAGACTGGAAAAATAAAAAGATGTCTGTATATCCCATTAATGAATAACATTTAGAAAGATTTATTACCATTTCCAAAGAATTTGTTTATTTCCTTCTATTTTATACTTTATTTTATTTGTGAATCAAATTAATTTAGAGAACATAAGGGAAAATTGTATCTTGAAGGCAGAGTTCATCTTAAGTTTTCACATTTCGACAGTAATGCTGTTTATATTACAGTGTTGGAAAAATCAACATTCAATAGTTGTTATAAATTTGAGGGGTATTTTCAATTAACTGTCTTTTTGAAGGCAATCCTTTGTAAAAAGTATTTTGAAAAGCTTTAAATGAAACCCTTAGACATTTCATTTACGTTTTTGTCACTGTTGGGTTTGAAAGTTTGACTGGGTTTTCAGAGGTAAATGCATTGAAAACTGCAGTCGTTGTAATGGTCACAGTATTGACACCATCTTTTATATATTAGAAAAAACAAATGCTCCTTTCTACAAAATCTGTCAGAAGAATATTAGAAGCCCTCATATCTTGTAGTGCTTCTTTGCATTGCTTTAAGTCTAGCAATCTGTCTTTTTTCTTTGCAGTAGAAATTTATGAATAAGTCCATTTTGATGGGATTGCTTTTGAAATATCAGTACTTGCTTGCAGGGCCTTTCTAGCAATATCTAGGCCATAACTGTTGGCTGTTATTGGCATCACAGGAAAATGTGGTCATCAGTGCCATAATAAAACTAGCAAGGAAATGTTAGAGAAGGTAAATCTTGTGTCTAGTTCACAGGAGCTGTCAATTAGTTTAGATGAACTCTATCTTTCCCTTAAAGCCTTTGTGTTATATAGCACTATCAAAACAATTTATTACACATTTTCTGACTAGTAATTTCTTTCACTAGATGGAATACAAACCCAAAATGGAAAAAAAAAAAAAATTACCAGTTCTTTCTAAAGCCAGCTTTCTTTTGGCAGAAGACAGCAAACAAGATCATAAAAATAGAAGAGTCATTTTGTATTTTTGTAAAGAAAAGGATGACAAAATGCAT